>JAQQZX010000005.1:5400761-5423889 GCA_030068355.1 Notoglanidium maculatum | reverse complement strand
AGGTGTGTAGGCCACACCTCCTTCATTAGGACTGGCATGTGCATAGGCCACACCTCCTTCATTATGACTTACAGGTGTGTAGGCCACACCTTCATTAGGACTGGCATGAGCATAGGCCACACCTCCTTCATTATTACAGACAGGTGTGTAGGCCACACCTCCTTCATTAGGACTGGCATGTGCATAGGCCACACCTCCTTCATTATGACTTACAGGTGTGTAGGCCACACCTTCATTAGGACTGACAGGTGTGTAGGCCACGCCTCCTTCATTAGGACTGACAGGTGTGTAGGCCACGCCTCCTTCATTAGGACTGACCGGTACTTCACTGCGATTCATCATGTTATGCTGTCAGTTGTCCTGATTTGTTTGACAATAAGGCATCAGTTTACCCACAATTACACTGTTCTACCTCTAGGGGTTCCTGAATATACATAGTCGGGAGCGTGTACTGATTTTACGCACATCCTCACGCACATGAAAAACCTGATAAATCACATTCTATGCATGGAAACCTGAGCACAAACCTATGTGCACGCACAGCTGATAAATGATACCCGGGTCTGATTCATCACCCCAGCTCTGATTAGTGCAGCTTCAGCATTTGGTCAGTCTGTAACTATTAAGGAGGACACTAAGTTTGACAAATGCTTCAGGGAAATCAGAGTCTTTCTCTAAGAACTGCTGACTGGTTAAAAAAAAAAAGGAAACAGAAAAAAAGAGACGTGCATGTCTGATCTCGTCAGCAGTTGAATGAAGTCATACACACAGCTCTGGATCAGAGAATGTTTGTAGGAAACCAAACACAAAACAGTGACACAGAAAGACACTGCACGATATTTAGTCTGTTTTTAAACCTTGTTTGCTTCACACCAATAAATGTCTGGCCGCATCAGCAGTACGAGGAGTTAAACAATGCTGCATCGCCGTCCAAAACGTTCTCTGATCGAGCTGACCAGGCAGATGGAATTTTAGCTTGCAATGTGTGCGGTCTCTCTCACGAATCGATTTCTCACCATCGCAAACTGAATTTCTGTAAAAAGTGTGTAGCAACAACAGCAGCATAAGCAGCAAAATGGCACTAAAAGCGAACCTTTTATTAACAAAACCAAGGCTGGCTGTGCTGTGTGATGTTTCCACACTGTCCTACCATGACCGAGGAAGAAGAAAAATGTTGGAAAGAGATCACCACAGTGCTTATATAACCTGAGCTTAAACAGGATTTCACTGATCCACCAGCGCTGACAGAAAAAAAAGCTTTCCAATGTGAGCTGTTTTTTCTAAAAGCAATATAGCTTACGGTATGACCGCGTCGCATAGTTAACATTCTTATCCATATGTCCTGTTTATTATACATGATGTCAAGCTGCCTTGTCTGACATTCAAGTTATAAGTAATCATGCATCTTCCTGAAGTTCACATTCTTGTCATCATACAACACTACAAGCTTCCTCTAGCTTATCTTCTAATGCATAAAGCAATACTTTTCTCTCTTTTTTTTTTTTAAACACCGGCTGTCAAACAGATGTTCCGCCGTGGCGTTAGAGCTGTTGTTTAGTGACTCTGGCTTCTGTCCATGTCAGTTGTCGTTGCTTCTAATCCCTGATAATACAACCGCAACATCCTAATCCAGCCGCGGAGAAGGACATGACGGTCGTTTACCTCCACAGTGTGTGTGCGAGCATCGATGACGAAGACGTGTCCACCAGACGAGGCCCACACACACTCCCCGACGGCCAGCAGGGCCTTCACTGGCAGCACACCGAGCTTCAGTAACCGCACGCTGGAGGAATCCCATGAGCCGTCTGCAGGAAGGGGAAAAAATACATCATAAAAAAACATAAAAGATAGAAAATTGCATCAAATGTTAACGAAATAAATAAAATAGCTGCAGAGTGGAGAATAATAACGTTCATGGAATTGACATTAAAATCAGCATCAGCTGCATGGATACAAGTCCCTGCCCACTCATCTTTTATTTACATGTCATATGCATATGACACGCCCCACTTTACCCTCATGTACTTCTAATTTACATGAACCACGCCCTAATTTATGCAGCTGTTGCAGCCAGTACAAGGCGTATTCGCACTTTGTTGTGTTTACAAGGAGCGCATGAACAAGTTATTACAGCTGCTTGCTTAAAGTCCAAGGTGAACGTACTTCCATTTGTAGATCTGACTCACAGCGGCACCTGGTCCTGTCCGAGTCGGGTTTGTAATGGGAGTGGAGTTTAATTTTAGTGGAAATCAACACAAAACCCACCTCTCTGAACTCGCCTTAGCGTTAATAATACTGTCCATCATTCACGATTGTAGTTGTTATGATGTCAAGTCGAGCAAAAATCGGGGGCCTGAAGTTTCCGAGCAAAAAATCCGAGCCGAACACGTGTCCAAGTAATGTTTTTCCGAGTCAGAGCTCGTAATTTTCAAATTTCCTACGAATCAGGAACGCAGCACAAGGCTCTCAGGAAAGAAGTAAAGCCAGAGGGGAAAGAATTCATTTCCTGAACCTGACTTAAAGGTCTTTGTCTGAGGCGGCTGCACATAACACTAGTCTTTTCAAAAGCCTGAATAACAAATAAAATCAATTGTTAGCTCAGTTTCACTGGAGGAAAGGATGATCTTGTGCAATGTTTAACTTTTACAGAAATGGTATTGCATAGCTGAAAAGAGAATAAGAGAAATGCTCTGTTTTATTGCTTCCCAAAATCAGCTATCACGTTTTCGACCCTCACCAGCAAGTCATTACGTGAACTCTATTCAAAGGTTTTTATTCATTTTAGCACTTAAGTAGTGAAATCAGGAGTAAATAAAGCTTCATATATAAATATATGCGAGCCAGGTTTTCATTCCATACAAATTTCATTTATACAAAATTGTGAAAAAAGAAATTAAGCCAATAACTAAATTGATGCAACCTTTATAATGATTATATAATAAGCTCAGAAAACATGTGACGATATCCAAGCGTCTCCGAACAGCACGTCTGGCCAAGACACCGGGTCACATGACCTTGTTAGCCAAGTAAGGGCTACCAAGCTGAAAGCTCCACGTCTGTGCCCCTGACTCACATTCACACATTTGACGCTAAACCTCATCACCGACATTTTAGTACAAGTTTCCCGTGCGTTACTGAGTATGAGTGAAGACTGCTCTGCTTGCTCTACTTATTGATGATAATGATACTTCGTTTATTATTGATTGGTCGAAATGTGTGCATTATTCCTGTATAACAGCAGAGGACTTCTGTAGACTGCAGTTCTGTACCGATGTGCTGTAACGGCGTTTTAATATTAACGTGCTCGTTCTAATACATTATTGTTATTGTTTCCATAGTAACTGCTCATACATAATCTTTTTTTAGATTTTTAAAAAATGTCCTGCTGCTTAACAAAGAAAAGTATAACCTTGGCCGCGGTGAGGTTTTATGTTAGGGGACATTTATTTAACATTTATGTTTGGACTCTCGAGCGTCAGTGAGTTCGTGAGTTCAATCACGTACGGCGAAAGATGAAAATGATGAATAAAGAAACTTGGTAGAAATTTGCATATGCTTGTTTATGATCAGATATAACCTTGAACAACGAATAAGGACTGTGTGCTTTTTTATTCCCCTCAACTGCACATCCTGAAGCTACACTTACTCCGGGTTATGGTTCCATGCAGGTTTATAATTTATACTGTGTATTTATTTGTGAATATATTTAAATGATGTAAATGTAAAGCAGACATCTGAGTTACGCAACGTTACATTAAACATCATGCATCACGCACCATCGCTGTCAGACTCTGAAACACCATGCGCACGGAGGCTGCGTTTAGAGTTCACTACAAACACAAAGCAGTAAGTGCAAGATTGATGTGTAGGTGGAGTGTGTGTGTGTGTGTGTGTGTGTGTGTGTGTGAGTGTGTGTGTACATAATGGACAGTTCAGAGAAAGGTGTAGGAATGATCACTGATGACCAACTTCATGCTACTTAGCAGGTACAGGCTAAAGGTGCTGTGAAGCGTTGTTTCAGCGTGTACACACACACACACACACACACCACATGTCTGTGTTACTATCCACTGACAATTAGTTCATTAACACTATGCTATACCTAAATGTACCTGAACATCAGCAAGCAGAAGGAAATTTCAGCTCCTATATGTTTTTTTGAAAAAAAAGTTAAAAAAGTAGTTAAAAATGTCATATATTCCTATCCTTGTGGGGACATTGGGTAAAAACATACATACACACACACACACACACACACACAGGCCACTATTGGGGACAGTGCATTGTTGAATAGAACTAAACCTGAAGGTGAAGGTGTGTGTGTGTGTGTGTGTGTGTGTGTACATAATAGACACTTCACAGGAATGAATAAATCATTCATGACTAACTCCATTCTACTGTGCAGGTGGTACAGAGGGTGCTGTAAAGTGTGTGTGTGTGTGTGTGTGTTTTTTAAGCACACACACACACACAAAGTACTCTTCAACATGGCACTATTCTCAAGTGTATGTGTGTACATGTGTATATATGTGTGTGTGTGTGTGTGTGTGTGTGTGTGTGTGTCCTTGTTTCTTTCTAGCCTGAGGTTGCTTCTGATCTACATTCAGTTTGTGCAACTCTGGATGCACTGCTTACATAACAACCACCTACACGCACACACCACGCACACGTGTGCACACGTACATACACACAAACACACACTCACTCAAGGTTGTTTACATAGACTTACACAACATTGGTAAACCTGACATTACAGAATACTTCTGTTTTTTCAATTTAGTCTCTACCAAATCTGTAACGTGTGTGTGTGTGAGTGTGTGCGCATGTATTGAGATTTTGATGGGGACCAAGTGTCCCCAGAAGGATATGAATATCCGAGCATATTCACCTCGTGGAGACATTTGGCTGGTGAGGAACACCGCTTCCATTCACAAGCATTCCACAGAGCACTTAATTGGACGAGATTAGGATTAGGACAGGGCGTGGCATCAAAATAATTTCCTTGGAAGTGATGAACTACGCAATTAAAATGAGAACATCAAAACTGTGTTTTTAAAGATGTAGTATCGTATTAGTGTCCATAACAGATTTAGATTCTTAGTACAGAAATGGATGTCTTTTGACCCTTTTGGCTTTCTGATCCAAGCTGCAGCCATAAAACAAGCTCTTGTTTTTTAACAGACCAAATAAATGTCAAAAATGCCATGTATCTGTTGTTTACGAACATTTTTTCCCCTAAACAGAGCTAAATCCATGCACACACACACACACACACACACATGCACACACAGCTCATATTTAAGAGAGACTATCTGTGATGAATTATGTCATAAGCACCCCTCCTTCATTCATTCTCTCTCTCGCTCTCTCTCTCGCTCTCTCTCTCGCTCTCTCTCTCGCTCTCTCTCTCGCTCTCTCTCTCGCTCTCTCTCTCGCTCTCCCTCCCTCCCTCCCTCCTAATCCTGCTTTACTCTGGCTAAGCGAGCTCTGTCAGGCTTTAAAAAGTCAGGAGTTATGACTCAGAGCAGCCGTTACATCATCTCTCTGCGGGGTTCCCCGACACAGCTTCAGCGCTTTATACACAGATTCTAATGTGTTATATAATATATTCCATTCCCTGCATTTTCCAGTGATTTAACGTCAGGACTCAGGTCTGCTGACCAACACGTCACACTCTCATAATCCCCCTAATACACACCGTTCCAATATTTTTAATTTTAACATCCAAATCGCACCACAGTTGAATTATTCCTCAAAGGAGCCCAAACACAAACTTTGCTGTTTTGCTGTTCAGGATCGCTGACTTGCAAGCTAATGAATAAACAGAAAGCTATTTAAAGTGGCTCCAAAAGTTAGCGTGCTTTTAAAATCTAAAAATATACTAACAATATCTGTTCACGCTAGCTAAGAAGTACTGCAAACAACAGGGGAAAAAAACCTCCTTTTAGATAGTGACCATCTCGAAATCACTGTTTGCCATTAGCTGAGTTTTGTAGTCACTGTAGCTATAATGCAAAGAAAAGAAATCTGAGAATATGTTAATGACATTATACTACGTCGTGTCATTGCTATCACATCTTACTTAATCAAACCCCCGTACTGAAGTTTTTTGCTAGCCTGCTAGCAAATCTGATTAAAGGCAGGATGGGTAATTTTGGAGAAACCAACAAGAGTAAGCTAGATTTTGAAAGGTTAAAACCAACCCCTCCCTTCACTGTTCCCTCAAAAGTGGCCCCTGAAAAACATATGAACGCGCACCGCCTGACTACTGCTGGAGGACGAGTCCACGGGAGAGAGAGTTGAGGAGAGGAGCGTAGCATGTTGTTGTCATATCCACCTGTCTCATGTCCCATTCACATGTAAGAAAACACCCGCCATTATCATAATGATGGTAAACAACAAACATGGCTATTGTTAATACTCGCAGCTGTTGACTAGCTCACTAGCTCACTATATCTGCCTAGCCTTGTGAAAGCCTCCAGTCACGTGCCATGAGTGCACGTCCAGAATGCGCACAAGTAGGTAGGTCGACAGGCCGAATCAGACTGAATGAAGTGATTGGACAGGCTTTTTACACTTCCACAGATGATGAATTTATTTGATAAAGGATTTGATTTATTCATTGCTATCGAACTGTATAGAACATTTAAAGAAATTGTAACAAAAACGCTTCTGAAACAAATGACCTATCCTGCATTTAACTAAAACCTAAATTTACCAGCATGCTAGGAAACCTGCATAACCTACCCATAATCTTACATCTCACTAATATGCTAGCAGATCTGCTTGACTTAACCTTGAACTTAAGGTTTACTAGCATCCTAGCAAATCTGCTTGACTAATCCCTGAGTGTATTTTTTACTAGCTTGCCTGCTTAACTAAACCCTGGGTTTAGTTTTTATTAGCATGCTAGAAAACCTGCTTAATGTAAACATGATCTTATTTACTAGCATCTTTACTAGCATGCTAGCAAATTTGCTCATCTTAGCCCTGACTTTAAGGTTTACTATCATGCTAGCTAATGTGCTTGACATAACCCCATGCTTGTATGCTAGCAAATCTGTTTGAGCTAATGTTTTTTCTAGCATTCTAGCTAATCTGTTTATTGTAGCTATGAGCTATGTAGTATCATGCTAGCAAACCTTAGTAACTTTTTTCAGGACTAAAATGTCTCATAACGGAGCCATCAAGCTGCAAAATCCCCCTGTCATACGGAGAAATGGAATGTTCTGGTCTTTTCCAGAAAGAAAAGAATAATGGAAAGAGTGAGACGGTAGGAAAAATGGAAAACATTCCCTCACTGCCTGTCTTTCTCCGACGCTGCTAGACCTGACTTTCAGCTCAGTTCATAGCAGGTTCATCCAAGATCTTTTCTGAGAGTCTATATTTTTAATCCCTTGCTCTAACTCTCTTTCCTTCCTTCATGGTTTTTTCTCTCAGTAAAAATTAGGTCACATAGAGAAGATTCCTCTCAGCACGACACCATGACTTCCTCATAGCAATGACCGGGATAGTGGGAGAGAGAAAACAGGATGAAGGAAGAAAAACAAACTGTTGGACAAAATAAGAAATATAGCTAACACAAAAATGGGCAGGCTAATCAAATTAGCATTTATATATGATTCATGTACCTGTATTAGTGTATGCTACACCCTTTTTAATGACTTAGCACTGGCTAATTAGCCAAAAGTGCTTTTCCCAACAGTAAACAATATTTCCCATAAATTCAAATTGGGAGTATTAGCATTTTTGATGCTAACCGATCAACATGTTAATCCGATTTTGCAAGCAAGCTAAGCTAATGAGTCTTAGTGAAATGATTGTTGTTTGTAAGTATAAATCAAAGTGTTAGCTATGCTAAATAGAAAAAAAGCCATAAAATAATTTATCCTTAAAATGTAATAAACATTACAACATTATATTCCACAGCATTAGCATGGCTAACCCAAGCTAAGCTAAGAAGACGGAACCTGTAAAAGGGTTGCTGTGACAGCCAGCAGTTTATTAGCTATGGATTAGCTAATTGCAGACAGCATTAGCATGATCGATGTTAACCAAACATCAAAATCAACTGCCAGCAAGCTAAATTACCTTTGCTAATTAGCAGAGAAGCAGTTTTGCAGGAAATATATAGACTAATTTGAACATAAACTGTAATAAACCAATGGCATTACACCAGAAAACAGTAGTATTATTGACACACCGAATTTGCTAGCAAGCTAAGCAAAGACAATGACGTTTATTGCAAAAGTGAACAGTTTATAAGCTATGGATTAGCTTAGTCAGCTAGTCAGTAAAGAAGTGGGTTACAAAAGCAGCTGTATGTTATATATATTGGCTTAATTTCCCTAAAACTGTACTACCCAGGAAACGCTTCCTAAACTAGTTAGCTAGTAGCTAGTTATGCTAACTTGGCTCATTTCCATTTCCTTCACTTTGTAGGCTAATTACTGTGAGCTTTAAAGCAAAAAAGGATTTTAATTTTTAAATTTTCCTTCATCATGATGATTTTTTTTTCCCTTTCAAAATGTTTCGATCCACAGCAAGTCTACTTATATTAAACCTGAGATTAAGTTTAGCTGAACCGAACTAGCTGAATTTAGGTCATCTATACAACAATCTACGCAACAGCTAGTTTCTTAGCTGAAATGATGGAAGCTTACTGTTAAGACAAACCATATACGCACAGCTTTTCAGAAACAGCACACTCGATGAAGTGAATAATTACAACATGTTTATTTTAGTTCAAATTCACACGCCCAATTTTAGCGGTGCGGTCATCAGATTGAAGGCTGCGCCTGCTATAGTCTGAGATTGATATCGGCGCACTTACCTGGGGTTCGTGAGTAGACGGCGAGGGAACCGCTGACCAAACCGGCGTACAGAAACGGACTCTTGTACGCTAAACACGTCACAGCGGCTTTATCTGGCATGAAGAAGTGCTGCAGTCGGACCTTCTTGGATCGCTGACTGCTCTTATAGACGGAGATGCTGCGAAACGGAGACAATTCTCAGAACTAGCTGCTTTTTAATCGCTGCTGCCATTACAAATGTTATGGTATATGGCTGTTTAATTAATAAAATAGAAACGAAAACAATAGTTGCTAGAAACAGACATTTCATGCTCCACTGTGTGGTCTATAAGTGAAAAGGAAGGCTAGTGGTAAGGCTTTGTGATTGGCTGATCAAATGCAACTTAAGCTCCGCCCCTTATTACCCCAGTGATACCAGCAGGTGAAAAATCAGGCCGTGCTGCTCAATTTAAATTAAAACCCATACCTGCCCTCCTCCATCCCGACACACACGGTGGGCGTGTTGCAGGTCCGAGGCTGGGGGTTTCCCTCTCCGTCCTCCAGGGGCTCGTCCACAGGTACGTAGATCATGCAGAGGATCCGCGACTCCACGTTGAAACACTCGGTCACCTTTGGGCTGGAGTTCTGCATGGCCACTACGGCGATCTGAGCCATCTGATTGGTGCAGCTAGCCACCTAAACACAAACAAAAACAAGCAAACGAAGCAGACAAAACCACTGTTAAGTCACTGTAAAATGTGTCAAAAAAAAGGCGGACAAAAGTATAAAAAGTGTAAATGTTTTCATTGTTGTATAATAACCACGTCAAGCAATACAAGCAAAAAAACTAAATAAAATCTGTCCACACACAGGCGATTACAAAATCATTACTTTAAAAGAACAAAGGAGGCCCAGACATAACCATCAGCTCTAAAACAAAATAAAGTGTTCACCCTCAGATTTCGACTGCACATATATATATATATATATATAAAAACAGAACTGTGTCTGTTTGTGTATGTGGCCGTGTTTGTATCTTACCCAAACACAACCGTGTCCCACCGCCGGGGCGTCCGCCGTGCTCTCACCGTTAACGTGGGGCTCCGGGTTATGGACCGCACACTCCACCTGACACACACAAACACACACACGCACTTTTCATCTCAAATTAAATCGAGTTCATTTCCAAGAACACCATTTGATACACCATGTTTCAAAAACTAATACACCTTTTCATCTATTATTCATGTAAGGAATAAAACACACCGTTGTGCTGCTACTGGAAAATAATCAAACAAGATGGTGTAAAAACGCTCTGTTACTGTTACTACCCTGAAGTCGATTATTCCTCATACACCACAGCAACCTGCCAACAATTACAATTTAATATTATTTAATGAACGACGCATCATACTTTTTATCCATTTATAGATACTTTTAACGCGGTGGAAAATCCATGAAACGAGTTCCCATTCTGGCTTATAAACAGTCATGTTCCTGAGAAACCGCAGCGTAAACTCCTCTGTCCTGAAGATGTCAGAAAACCTAAAGTTCCAGCCTTACCTCTGTTACTGTAACAAAGCGCTGACACCGGAGACTCCTTCCACACGCGTTAAAAATAAACATCTGCATACAAGTCCCTGTAAATGAGCTGTTACTATAGAAACGAGAACGAGCGTGTTAATATAAACCTGCACTACTGTCTGAAGTGCTGATGTAGAAAATGAATCAACACCTTCTGACCAATCGGAATCCAGAATTCAGCAGCACAGCGGTGTTAATACGGATTACTCACCTTAAACTCCTGCAGTCTGGACATGACTACAGGCATGTGCTTCAGCAACAGCGGATGTTTCTGCTTCTTTATCTGATTCCCATCATCATCAGCGATGAACCAGCCCTGGACGTTGTGTTCCTCTGTCACACACGCACACGCACACGCACACACGAGCAGATGATCATGGCATTCTGACAATGATGTTTAGTGATCTGTAATGTTGATAGACAATGACAACAAAAATCTGTCTCCATGTGCATCACATCCATAAAATATTCCCCTTCTTAAAATCCATATTTCCTACTCAAGTTCCATCACTTCATTTACTGCATCATATGCTTGAATGCCAAAATACACATATATTTAGATGGAAAATGCATTCTGAACCTTGCTAGCATGTGGTGAAACATCTTAAGTGTTTCTAGATTACCAGAAGTCCTTCACATCTTGAACAGCGTTAGCTAGTTTTACTTTCAGAGCTAGCTGGCTCTGATATCACAACTGAAGTCGCTGAGGTTATTTCATTTATCTCATGGATCAGAAAGCTAGTGGGAGCAGGTGGTTTCATGGCAAAGCAAAAAATAAGCCAGCATTACATCACCACTGGGAGAGTAAAACATTATCCTATTGTCTTTAGACACAGCAGCTTTGTCTAGCAGCATGCACAGGGATTTGAACGCAGCAGCTGTGTGAAACAGTCATAATCATATTCATAATGCTTTTGAAGGAAAACAAAGACATTAAGTCAGGGAGAGAAGCAGGGGAGTCGTACCGAGGGCCAGCTTGGCCATCTGCAGGTTGCTGATCCAGGCCTGCTTGATAGACGGGCTCAAGGTGTTGAAGACGGCCGTGAAGAACGTGGGTCGGCCCGACCTGTGGCAAGAACGTGAAGGACAAAATAACGGGTCAGGAGGTGAATAAAAGCTTGAGTCAGAGGATTTATTCAGTTTGAGGTTTGAAATACGTTCATTAACATTAACATACTTGTTAACAATTCACTCTGGTTGAAGAAACAAAAACTGGAAAAGTCAGCCAGCGAATCAGACATTTCCTGTTTTTCTACCATCCAGCAGGACATGATATAATACCTTAGAGGCAATACATGACACCTGATCTATATCCTGTTTAGCCCAACAATAGGAATTAGAAAGAGCGAGACGACAGAAATAATGATGCCTGAAATATGATACGGATTTGTGTTTTAATTTGGAACACAAGAAGGAAAAAGGGCTTAATTAGGGAGCTAAAAAGATTGCTGAGTAATCCCAAAACACAGATCACTTCCAAAATAAGCAGTGTGGGAGATGAGCGAGTGTGTGGTGATGTATGTGACAGACAGCTGCAAACCGCCCCCCACCCCACCCCCCCCACAGTCTCAGCAGTGATAAGTGGATTAGGTGCACCACATATAAACATCTTACAGCACTAGATAAACTACAAAGTGTGCACTATTGAGGCCACCACTCCAGTAGCACTTAAAGGTAGGTGTGTGTGTGTGTGTGTGTGTGTGTACTTGTCTTGTTTTCCAGGTAACTGCAATTGGATGCGACAGCGATCTGCAGCTCTAATTTCTTCCTCTTTTTTAAGGATTAGACGCTGAAGGCCCGAGATCCAGTCCTGAGCTACAGTCCCATTCACGTTCTATACACACACACACACACACACACACACACACACAGAGACACAGACACACACACACACACACACAGAGACACACACACACACACACACACACACACAAGTGAGACTACTGTAAAACAAGAACTAACTTGTTCCACAACATTATATGTAACTATAAATGGATAAAAAGTATCACATTTCATTTTTTCCACCATAAAGCATTGTAATCGTTGGCAAATTGCTATGACACAAAAACATACTGTGACACAATAAAACCCTTCAGGGTTAGAGAACAGACAGTATAACAGTAACTTGGCTTCATCACTGATTACGCTCCTACAGAAACATGTCCCCAGTTGTTTTATTCCTTGATAAACACAGCGTGATGGATCTCTGACCTGATAGTTGCCCTTGAGGCTGCTGATCATGGTGGAGATTTGATTGACGAGGCCGAGGTCATGAATGAGGTTCTGCAGGTCCTGATAAAGCTGACCCGGGCCCACGTACAACTTATCTGTCAATGAAACACACACTCGATTAAAGGTGCAATCTGTGATTTAAGAAACATTACTGAAACAGTTCTAAAGACACAATCTGTATTAAAGGTTCAATCTGTAACTTTAGCATGATCCACAGACTGGATTAAAGGCTATATCTGGGATTTTAAAGTAAGACTACTACCAACTTGGGGAAAAAAAACAACAATGCACAAAGTATGCTGGATTAAAGGCACTATATGTGAACATTATAGATACAGAATACACATCCTAGAAAGTGGATTAAAGGGTCAGTATGCGACTTATGGATTGTTTTTTAAATGCCCAATATATTATTTCCCTATAAGAATACTTTGCCTGTCGGAGTTGAGGACTCTGTGTCTGTAAGTGTCAGTGAAGTAGGTGTGGCCTCGGATGGTTCCAGTAATGGAGGCATGGGTTCTGTACTTGTCAGTCTCAGTCAAGAAGGTGTGGCCTCTGTGTCAGTCACGCTGAAGGAGGCGTGGCCTCTGTCAGTCTCGGTGAAGGAGGCGTGGCCTCTGTGTCAGTCAGTTGTATATTGTATAGCGTTAATACTAGCGCTGTGTAATAAAGACAGATCTGTTTTAGCCATAGGATTTATGGAAGAAAGCATGATGGGTTAAAACCATTTGTTCTGAGACACCGACCAGCGCTGTGTGAAGTGGGCGTGTCTTCGACAGAAGGACGAAGAGAAAGAAACTGTAATATCTTTTGTTTCTGACTGAACAAAGGTAAATATTCTCACGCTCGTTTTCCAACATGCACGTGTGTGGCCATGTTGGAGACAAATGGTCTGAACGCCCACACTTCTTGGACACATCTCACTGCTCATTAGTGTAAATCTGACTCTGCCACTCTGTGTGTGTGTGTGTGTGTGTGTGTGTGTGTGTGTGTGTGTGTGTGTGTGTGTGTGTGTGTGTGTGTGATTAAAACAGTGTGGTTTACTGTATTCAGCTCTGTGCTATTTAAAAGGCGTCTACGCAGCTTTTGGCCTTGCTTACTAAATCAATAGCTCTTGATTTCACTGGGACAGATGCTGGGTGCAGTGCTAGCTTAAATTAAGTGTGTGTGTGTGTGTGTGTGTGTGTGTGTGTGTGTGTGTGTGTGTGTGTGTGAGAGAGAGATTTTTATTTCTGTAGAATTCTTTTTTGAACTTTTTTGGTTTTGTTTATACCACAGCGCTGTCGAATTCTCTGATTGGTTAGAAGGTAAGCATCACCTGCTATATAGTTTTCTAAAACACCAGCTCTGACAGTAGTTCAGCTACAAGGATTAAGCAGTGTTTAAACTTTGATATGGTGAAGTTTATTTAACATTTATGGATGAAGTCTCCAGTGTCGGTGCTTTGTAACTGCTGTAACGTTAGCTTGTAAGCTTTCGGACATCTTCAGGACAGAGGAGTTTTTGACTCTTGACACTTTGCTTGATTTTGTCTTATTAACTTCCAGGGAGAGAAAATAAGAGGCTGCTGAAGGATCGACTATTTGTAGCTGCTATAACTTAAGCGTGAACAGGAACTGACTTGTTTCGCTGATCTTCCCCAACAATAAATATGAACGGAAATGTATGACTCTCTCTCTCTCTCTCTCTCTCTCTCTCTCATGCACACAGCACTATTCTCTGGCTTTAGTAGGGTATAAAGGAAGAGGAGAGAGAGATAAAGAGAGACAGAGGGACAGAAGGAGGAATTTGGCTGAGGGATGAAGGCTGGATCTCCTTCTGACCTGCTCCAGTTTTAGACCTGCTTCACAAAGCCTGTGTGTTTTATCAGGACTCGGTGATTGGGCTCCTTTAAAACTCGACATGGAGCGCCGGCTCTCAGTGACGTCTCCGTGCTGGAGGTGAACGCAGTCTCAGTATTAATAACGCTGCTGCACCGATTCACCCAGCACGCTGAAACCACAGACGTGTCATGGCCTAGATTTCTCACAACTTCATCATGGCTCAGACTCTCACATTTTACTGACTCAGAGCCAAAGCTGATTCAGGGAACTAGCGAGTCTTTATAGGAACCGGCCCAAGTTTCCATCAAAGTGTGGCGTGAAGACATTTTACTGACATTTTTGCTTCACTCTTCAATACAGTGCTCTCTCGGTCTCGCTCTCCCTCTCGCTACCTTTCACAACCTTCTCCAAGTCTTTCTTTCTTTCCTTGCCTCTATCGCTCTCTCACCATTCTCTTGCTCCATTTCACCATCTCTCTTTCTCCCTCTCGCTCGCTCCCTCTCTCGTTCTCGCTCACTCCCACCCCTTCCTGATGAACTACACCATCTTACCCTCTTTCAGTCCACGTTTTATTCTGGCTCTTAACACTGTCCCCATTCTAATCCCTAACATTTACAGCTCTCGTTTAAATCTCTGGTTTTTCTTTTGAGTTTTGATGAGTTACATACTATATAAGTTAAACGTGGCTCTAATGCTAAATTAAGAACAAAAGCCTGCAGATGTTAATGGTTAAAATGCAGTAAATTACGCTGCCAGTCACTCGTTCTCCCTGAACGAGTGTAATATTACACACAGCCTGGCTCGTAGTACCGCCTCTCACAGAACAAACAGACCTGAGATACACTTACTGATGCTCTACTACAGCCTATAAATGAGTGCGGAAAGCAGAAGCAGGACTCCTTTCATTGTGTGGGCTGAATCCAGACAGGGTCATATGTTTAACCTTAAGTGACTCGAATCAGATTTCAGGGAGTCAGATGATTAAATTCCTCAGCTGAAGGATAAATGTGAATAGACCATGTCTAGTCAGCGAGACCAGGCCAGCAGACAGTCGAGGAAACACTTAGAGGAAAGAGGATGAAAGACTTTATAGAATGCAGACACCGGGAACTATAAAAAGACCCCAGAGAAAAGATGATCTAAAGATCAGGACAGACTTGCATGACTCCTACATGTGCGTCTGTGCAGTCAATACACTTTACGATCCATTAAACAGCAGGAGCAGCTCTTTACCTGGCTAAAACGTCCACACTGGGAGTGACGTCCCTCACGAGACAGGGTCAAGGGACTTACAGCACATGGGTCATAACTGTGATACTGGTACGACAAAGCTCAATCAGTCTCGGATACGAATCCCGAGCTTATGTTTTTGTTACTGATGTTCTTCTCTGATGAATTTCAGAAGGACAATCTGACTCTCATTTCCGCCGTGGGCCGAACTTAGATCCTGGTTCCAAGCTTTCCACAGGTCTGGGTACAAATTAAACTGCTCATGCCCTGAAATCTTCAATATAGCGCTCTCTCTCTCTCTCTCGTTACTCTTTCCAAGTGATCTCTTTCTCTCTCTCTCTCTCCTTATCTCTAACTATTTCTCTTTCTGTCTCCCTCTCCAACCTCTCCATCTGTCCATCCAACTCTCTTTGCCTTGCTCTCTTTCTGTCTGTCTGTCTGCCTCTCTTCTCTTTCTCTCTCTCTTCCTTTCTGACTATCTCTCTCGACCTCTCACTCTGTCTCTCTCTCTCCCTCTTGGTCCACCTCTTTCTCTTTCTCTCTCTCTCTCTCCTTATCTCTAACTATTTCTCTTTCTGTCTCCCTCTCCAACCTCTCCATCTGTCCATCCAACTCTCTTTGCCTTGCTCTCTTTCTGTCTGTCTGTCTGCCTCTCTTCTCTTTCTCTCTCTCTTCCTTTCTGACTATCTCTCTCGACCTCTCACTCTGTCTCTCTCTCTCCCTCTTGGTCCACCTCTTTCTCTTTCTCTCTCTCTCTTTGTCTTTTTCCCCATCTCTTTCCATCTCTTTTTCTCTCTCTCCCCCCATCTCTCGCGCTTTCTCTCCATCACACTCTCCGTATCGCTGTCTTTCTCTCCATCTCCATCTGTCTCTCTCTCTCTCCCTCTTTCTCATCACGCTCCTTCTCGGTCTCTGTACCCCATCTCGCTCTTTCCATCTCTTTCTCCCCTCTGTCGCTCTCTCTCTCATCACTCTCTTCCAGTGTCTCTTTCTGTTTCTCATCTCTCTCTCTGTCTCTCTTCTTCACCATGTCCCTGAACAAAACCTCACCAAAGATCAGCGTTGAAACTCTAAGCTCTCGTCTTCATCCATCATTGCTATAATAATTATTTGTTTTCCTCCTACTGGTTTAGTGACACGATGCATTTAACCCTTTAACTCCCTGAAAGTAAGACTAATTGTCAGATCATTCCGGATACACCGGAGGGCAAAATGTAGACATGTAACACAAATGCTAAATTGTTTGTTCCCACAAAACACCTCGAGGACAGTTTCAATCAAAATAATTAGTATTTTAAACACACTATTTAATAAAAGCAGATCTACTCTTCTTTTTTCTCTCCTGCGGTAAAACCTCCTGCACCTCTTCATCGGATTTCACCTGGACATCTCTGCGCTCAGAGTGGAGCCAGCTGGCCAGGAGCTTGTCAAACAGAAACAGGGAAAAAACCTGTATAATCCAGATTGCTTAATCCTGTTTCTCATCACGGAAGCTGGTGGCCAATAATCATTTCACGTCTGCGGAGGTTAAACATGGATGAATCATGACTTCATGGAGATCAGATCATCAGACTTCATGGAGAGATCAGACGTCATTTCCTGTTGGAGTGAACACCCCAAATGGAGTGTGTACCCCAAATTCACACAAATGCTGTGGAACAGGAGCCACGTTCACCAAATACACCTAATAAATCCTTATAAAGACCAACCTTTCAATTCTGATTTAATCTCACGTATGATCTGAGGTACGTACGCATGGATCAGATCTCACACTGGTAGTGCAGGAAGAAGGAAATCAGCACTACGAGTTTCATTCTACCATGAGCAGGTCTCTGTAAAGCCGCTCCACAACGCAAATGACTAGAAACTGCAGATCTGAATTTATTTTGGAGAATCTCAGTCTGGAGAATACTGCGCAAGATACAAAAACGCTATAGATCAATACTTAAGCATTTCTATCACAGTGTCTCCTACTATAACCTGCCTTTGCAGTCTGTGATAATGCTAATTAATTTTTTTTTGACAAGATCGTGACCGTATTAATGGCGTACTTGGCTTGGCATTGATGACCACTTTTTCTACGGAGTGAGGGGCGGGGAAAGGGGCGGAGTCTCCCATCTCCTCCGAGGAGCCGAACTCCACCAGCTCCACCAGGCTGAGAGGAATGCTCCACTTTAGCAGGAAGCGCTGGCCTGAAGGAACAACGGCGCCTCCACCATCCTGAGGAGAGCTGGAGGAGGAACCCAGGTACGGAGACGAGGAAAAGAGAGGGACAGGAAAACAAATAAATAAGTAAACATAGCTTAAATAAAGCCATGTACAAAGCAAGTCAGCAGATACAAAATCTAAGTCGTGAACAATTATTATGAGGCACATGATAAATCACGATAATAATTTATGACAATTCAAATCAATGGAAATTATAATGTACAACGATAAATCTGTTCGCTTTTCATAGTTGTAATTGCACTGTTTAGACATCAGAGGGTGCAATAACATACAATATAGGGAATAGACGTGACGTCACTGTAGGCGGAAGTAACACAGATCTAATGCCGTGAAAACGCACAAAAACAGATGTAAAATGGGAAAGAGCTTTTGTGCTCATTTGCAAACAAAAAAAAAAGAGAGGCAAATGTAGGGTAAAAAGTTTCTTTATGTGTAAGCTTTTTTTAATTTTTAAGAAAAAGTTTATTATTAACTTTTTTCATTTGAATGAAAGGAATAATTTAGTTAATAGGCTATTATATTTTACTCCAGCCTTTACAAATATGTACAAATATAATACAATAATTGTTGTTGGTTATTAAGAAATTGAAACAAAAGAATATATTGTTTATTTAAGAAAAGGAATATTTAAGTCGATAAAGAATAGGAAAATAAATGTTGTAATTTTTTTTGTAACAAAATTTTCTTTATTTCCTTTAAAAAATATAGTGGAATAATCTAATCGTGAATCCAGCATCATGAATTGAATTGACTCGTGAATTGGGCCAATCGTTACGTGCCTATTTATTACACAGGAACATTTTAAAGTAGTTTACTGTAAACATGGTGTCATGTTTCCGGTCTTTTTAATTATTAATTTCAATGTTTAGATTTTTTTTACAATGTCTGTTTGGATTTCAGTCTTCAGCTAGGAAACATCACACAGGGACTCACCTTTTGTTTTAAATAAATTTACAAATCAATCCATTTGTGTCCAGCTTGAAAAATGAGGCCCAATATTTGTGCTGAATATTGTGATAAATTGCCTACTTAATTATGCCGACTAAAATTAATCCTGAAGTGGAAAATATCATTATTATTAATAGTAATAGTACTGGTATTAATATATGTATGTGTGTGTGTGTACCGTAGGTTGGGCGTGGCACACATGAGCACGTCATTAAGCAGGAAAAGCCGTCGCTCTTTGGTCTTGATGATCTCTCCTCGCTCGTTGTACACCGTTTCCACCACATCGTCCGAGCGGATCAGGTACCTGCTACCGACACTCAGGAGCTGAAAAAAATCAGTCATGACGGCCAATAACGTTAGAAATGAATGAACGTTTTAAAAATAATAAAATGAATTTCTGTAGCACTTTTCTTTTTTTTGTATGAGACATGTAGATGGATTGAGTTTACAGCGTATGAAGCAAATACAGTGAGAAACAGTTATAGTAATTTAAAAAGACATATATATAAAAATTTAATTTTGACATGAAATTGACATCAAAATAAAAAAAAAAATTAAAAGAAAAGACAAATTTTATGTTTATTTATTTTCTTACTGCATACATTAATTTACTGGATGACTGAATAACTAATCAAGCAATTAATTATTTAATAAATTTGCTTGTTGCAATAAAAATGAAATTTTATGACATTTTAAATTAATAAATTAACTAATTATTAAACTAAATAAAGTGCAATAGTAAAGAAAATTATTTAAAAGTATTTGTTATCATTTTTTAATAACCCAGCATTCTCAAGTCATTAGTTTTTAAATGAATTTTTAATTTGTAGAATTCAGGTGATAATATAGTTCTTATTTGAGACTGTTTATTATAGTTCTAATTTTCCCACAATGCCGTGCGGTTGTGTGTCTGTACCTTGTTGAGGTAGCGCTCGTTCATGGCCTTGGCGATGTGTCGGATCTCACAGCGCTGATCTGCATCTCTCTTCCTCTCGTTCAGCTTCTCAGACAGAGTCTCCAACTCGGTCAGGGCCATCTGTAGGGGCAAGCGGTCAGCGTGGCCCACCGGCGTGTTCTTCAGCATGTCCTATACACACACACACACACACACACACACACACACACACACACACACACTCTTACACTTATGTGAGACCCAAAGTGAACATGAAGTCAGTGTTACTGTGTAAGTTATTTATTTTATGAGTTATTCTTTATCTGAAGGAAATCAGCACTGGAAGTAAAGGTTTTGCTTCCTTGTGTGTGTGTGTGTGTGTGTGTGTGTGTGTGTGTGTGTGTGTGTGTGTGTGTGTGAGAGAGAGAGAGAAAAGTAAGGAATGTGCTCCACCTGCTGGATGACACTAAATAACACAACAAGAAGAGGTAACTAACTTGTATCTAAAATCTCCTAAAATCACTTACTTAAAAATCTTACTTTCTAAATTCCCTTAATTTACATCTCTGACTTTGTTTCACTTATTTTGCTTCCTCAAGTAAAGTTTTTTTTTAATTCAATTTGGATGAGGAAGTGAGTGAACATGACTGTAGACATATAAATAGAAACTCAGAAAATAGAAACAGACAGACAGATACATTTAGAAAGAGATAAACAAACACAAAGCAGACATGAAAGAAGATAAGATGAGGCAGACAGTCAGGCAGACAGTCAGGCAGACAGTCAGGCAGACAGTCAGGCAGACAGTCAGGCAGGCAGTCAGGCAGGCAGTCAGTCAGGCAGACAGGCAGGCAGACAGGCAGGCAGACAGTCAGGCAGACAGTCAGGCAGACAGTCAGGCAGGCAGTCAGGCAGGCAGACAGGCAGGCAGACAGGCAGGCAGGCAGACAGTCAGGCAGACAGTCAGGCAGTCTGGCAGGCAGTCTGGCAGGCAGACAGACAGGCAGACAGACAGGAAGACAGACAGGAAGACAGGCAGGCAGACAAGCAGACAGACAGACAGGAAGGCAGACAGGAAGACAGGCAGGCAGGCAGACAGACAGGCAGGCAGGCAGACAGGCAGGCAGGCAGACAGGTAGGCAGACAGACAGACAGGAAGACAGGCAGGCAGACAAGCAGACCGACAGGCAGACCGACAGGAAGGCAAGCAGACAGACAGGCAGACAGACAGGAAGACAGACAGGCAGGCAGACAAGCAGGCAGGCAAGCAGGCAGGCAGGCAGGCAGGATGACAGACAGGCAGGCAGACAGGCAGGCAGACAGGCAGGCAGACAGGCAGGAAGACAGGCAGGCAGACAAGCAGACAGACAGACAGGCAAGGCAGACAGGAAGACAGGCAAGCAGGCAGGAAGACAGGCAGGAAGACAGACAGGCAGGTAGGCAGACAGGAAGACAGACAGGCAGGCAGGCAGGAAGACAGGCAGGCAGGCAGGCAGATGGGAAGACAGGTGATAAGACAAACAGAGATATAAGACAGATAAGACGGACTGACGTCTGACGGTGTGAATGGAGCCGCTTCTGCTCCACCTGCGCCAACAGGTCTATTCCCTCTTACTACTGATCTTTACGCCTCAAATACTCTTAATATATATTCAAATACACTTGAGACAGGAAGAAATCTAGTGAAGAAAAACTACTCATGACCTTGTGATGACCTTGAACCTTTTTAAAGCTACAGTGAAACTGAAAGTTCTGTGTGTGTGTGTGTGTGTGTGTGTGTGTGTGTTACCTGCAGGAGCAGAATGAACTGGGGGAATCTCTGGATAGGTTTCATCATCAGGCCGTAGAGTGTGAAGTGACCTCGACTGCACTCCTGACGTTGCTGTAAAATAACATCATTACAAAATCCACCTTTATTTATAACTGTTTATAATATTATGATTTTAATGACACTTTTTCCTGTAATATGAAACTCACTCCATTTAAGAAACATATTCTAGATTACACATTACGACTTTGATCAGCGTTTGTGACAGCATGATGATATACGCTGTTAATTAAAAGAACAGCCTGTGTAACTGACCTTGAGGAAGTCGAGGAAGCAGGGTTTGGAGGCGCAGGCCTTCCTCACCACCGCCATGGCCGTACTGAAGTTATTCACGTACTCGCTGTACGCATCCAGAACCATGGACTTAGAGAACTGAGAGATGGAGAAATAATCATTGTTTAATAATTCAATGTTCATAAGGGTAAAAAACACAAGTATTGTTGATGTGGTGAAATTTTCTTTAACATTAACAGAAGGAGTCTCCAGTGTCAACGCTTTGTAAGCCAGAGGTAAAGCTGTTACTCAGTAACATGAAAAGCTGAAATAAAAGTGAAGGAAAGACGTTTATAGCTGCTATAATGTAAGTGAGAACAGGCACTAATGTGTTAAACGCAGACATTTCGCAACATTAAATGTAACTATAACTGGATAAAACGTACAATCATTCCTTAACTAATAAAAAGTTGTAACTGTTAAATTACTGTGGTGTAAGAGGAATAAAATGCTTGTTTTGATTTATGTTTACGTTGCTGTTGTAGGAAAATAATAAATAATCATGAGGTGGTTTCAGTAACTCGTAAACTTCATCACATCACCACGTGACTGATTATTTCCCTGTAACAACATCTCTCGACTGTTTTATTCCTCGCATAACAAATATTAATAGTGAAAGACGAAAGGCTAAAATATTCCAAAAGACAGACTGGAAAACAGATTCAATCCAAAAATCTATTTTTATCTTCTCTTTATTCATACACCATCTCCTCCACGTTTCACTGCTGGCATTTCCTCAAGATGTTAAAGTGCAAGTTCAGCACCATGTGGATGGAAACTCCACTAAAGCGTCTCCGTGTTGTGATTTTCTCTTATTAACGGTTTTCCAGGACTCACGGAGGCGACGAAGACGTCCCCGATGGTCTGGAGCTGGTCCCAGTCTGCCACACGGCTGGCCAGGGCGATCTGGAACATGGCGTGGCACTGCAGGATCTCCCTCACTCGGTAAAACACCGCCTTACATTTCCTCTCGCTCAGCAGCCGAGGCTCCAGATCCTGCAGCGGCTTCTCATAGTGCTACACAGGAAATTTATAAAGGAGGACAAAAAGAGTTATAACTGACTAACAACTGTTTTTATTTAATTAGTTATTAAAACTAATTTAGGTCATTTTTTAGTGTTCAAAAATACACTGAAATTAGAAATGACACAAATTAATGTTTCAGAAATGCTCAAGTGAAAGTAAAAGAGGCGTGGCCTTTGCGTGTCAGTCTTAGTGAAAGAGGCATGGCCTTTGCGTGTCAGTCTTAGTGAAAGAGGCGTGGCCTTATTTGTGTCAGGCTTAGTGAAAGAGG
>JAQQZX010000005.1:5389445-5400661 GCA_030068355.1 Notoglanidium maculatum | reverse complement strand
CGTGGCCTTTGCGTGTCAGTCTTAGTGAAAGAGGCGTGGCCTTTGCGTGTCAGTCTTAGTGAAAGAGGCGTGGCCTTTGCGTGTCAGTCTTAGTGAAAGAGGCGTGGCCTTATTTGTGTCAGGCTTACTGAAAGAGGCGTGGCCTTTGCGTGTCAGTCTTAGTGAAAGAGGCGTGGCCTCTCAGTCCTCAGCACTAATGCCACTGTTTTATATCATTTGCATCAAAACAGCACAAAATGTTCAGCAGCTAACACTTACACCTACCTCTAATATTCTCTTCAATGAGTCTAAATAATTCTTCTCACTCTCTAATATTGATTCCAGAATACATCTCCTCACCACCTGTTCACACACACACACACACACACACGCACACGCACACGCACACAAAACAGGATTTCATTTATATGGATGTTGTACAATTTTGATTAGATTTACATACAGGAGTTCCTCAGGTTCCTACACAGTTCCGTTCCTACGACAGCGACGTAACTCCAATTTTGGTGCAAGTCGAAACACACCCTAGCCTAAGTCACTTACCTATCCTAACACAGCTGTAAAATCATAATCTAGAACATAAATTCAGCATATTCTTCCGCCGCGCACAACCAAAGTAGTTCGCCCACGTAGTCTGTAAGTATGACACTAACTGCGTGAGTCGAAACACTCACGTCTCAATTTTTAAAGTTTTTATGGGGGTGAGCGTCGTAAACTCGAAACGTCGTATGTCACAACGCCGTAACCCGAGGACCCTCGGTACACATGTTTAACTACTGCATATGTGATGTACAGACACTGTGTGGTATGATGCTAGTGTAGCTTTAGCATATTTTGCATTAAAACTGACTTTTAAAATCAACATCTTGGTCTTTGTGTTCACTAACCATGTTCAACTGAAAAATATAAAATCGTAATTCTGAAATAAAAAAAAAAAAGTAATACTGAAATAATGTTTATGTATTTTCAAACCTTTCTTGATAAAAATTGGTTTAAAGAGGCACTCTGTCAAATTCGCATTACAATTTATATCATATACTGTATACCATGCCATGTGCTCGGCAGTACTACAGCCGCGAATATAGGAATACATCATTCTTATAGGAATTATCAACATTTAATTTCTATTGACCCTTTCTCAAACACAAAATCATGTCGCAAAGTATAAAATAGTAAATAAGTGTTAGTTGTGACAAGTGTGTGTGTGTGTGTACCTGCTGTTGAGAGAGGCCCTCAGGGGCGGGGCCTAACACAGGCTCCACGTTTAAACACTCCACCTCGATGAAGAGCTCGGATGGCTCTTCCTCAAAACATGATACCTTCCTCTCTGAAACACGCACGCACACGCACGCATGCACGCAGACACGCAGACATACAGACACACACAGACACACACAAACACACAGACACACACAGACAGACACACACAGACAGACACACACACACAGACACACACACACAGACACACCCACAGACACACCCACAGACACACACACAGACACACACACAGACACACAGACAGACACACACACAGACACACAGACACACACACATACACACCCACAGACACACCCACAGACACACCCACAGACACACCCACAGACACACCCACAGACACACACGCAGACGACACACACGCAGACACCCCCACCCAGACACACCCGCAGACACACCCGCAGACACACCCGCAGACACACACGCAGACACACACGCAGACACACACGCAGACACACACGCAGACACACACGCAGACACAGTTTTCACAGTACAGAAAACTAATCAGTGATGCGGGTGTGATGCGGTCTCACTTTAACATGAAAAGAAATGCAGCTTGTCGTTACGAAGAAGCAGGAAAGTGTAAGTGTACATGCGGGACTCCTACCATGGCCAAAAGATTTGGTTCGAATGAAGGACTTTCCCTTCTTCACCGCCGCTTTAGTTTTCTCCAGGCCGTCTTTGGTGCCGTGCTTGGCCGCCCGCACAAGCTTTTGCATCTGTTTCCATGAGAACAAACTTGAATCAGCCGCACAATCTCACACAAAAGCATATAATTTATTAGGAATTCAGGGAGACGTTACTTTACGACTGGAATGTTTATTAATCCAGACTGCTGGGCCACCGCACAGCGCACTTTAGCGTTCTCCTGCCACTCGCTTCCACTCATAAGATATAATTACAAGTCGTTCATGAGTCTGAGTAAAGTAAGAGGCAAACCGACATCTCCAGCGCTTTCTGAAGCTACAACAAAAACAATATGTCCTTGTGCTGAAGTCTTGCATGCGAATTTGGAGGAAATAAAAGATCAGAATTAAAACGAAGTCTGAATTAGTCTTGTGCGATATAAAGATTCTATATCCTGTGACGTTTACTCTGATTATGTCATCTCACCAGACCTGATTACTTTTATGCCTTGTGTAGAAGAGCTCCACAATTTAACATTAGAGTAAACGATTATCACATAAAAGTCAGCCATGCATTCCCCCGCACCGCCAATAAAAACAGCAGACGGACCAATCGACATATTAATTTGAAATAAAATCTATTTCAACAATATATTTAAACAACCTCACAAAAGACAAAAGCAGGCGATGAGCCGTCGTGTCTGGAGCCATGAAATGTTGGCACGGATAAAAACATCAAGGTGGAGTGAAGAGAGTTTATATAACGAGACACATGGGGACAAAACAGAGGACAAAATGACTGCAGCAGCAGATCAAAATGACGAAATGTGTCCAATTTTCTGGACATTTTCTGGAGTTCTGAATAAATGTACGTGAGTAAAGAACAGCCCATGACCGTAATGTGACAGCAGTCCACGTCACGTGGTGTGGTGAGGCGGCAGAGTGCCGTCACTCTTATAACAGCGCAGCCTGGATGTGTTATTCTGCTTAGAGCACAGCGACCTACAGCGATTATAATGATTCATTACTAATGAACGGCACCTCGTGCCTTGTCATGGTTTATAGTTAATATTTTATGTTGTGGATTGTCTGAGACACAAGTTAGTTTCTGTTCTCACTTACACATAAACAGCTGTTTCCTCATCAGCGTCTCTCTCTCTCTCTCTCTCGCTTACAATGTCTCTCTGTCTGTTTCTATCCCTCTCTGTCTCTCGTTCTCTCTGTCGCTCTCTCTCTCTCTCTCTGCCTGAATGTCTCTCACTTTGTCTTTGTCTTTCTACCTCTCTGTGTCTGACTTTCTTTCTTGCTGTTTCTGTGTCTCTCTCTTTCTCTATCCCTCTCTTTCTCTCCTTCTCTCGCTATCCCTCTCTCTTTCTCTCACTATCCCTCTCTCTCACTATCTCTATCCCTCTCTCCTTTTTGTCTCTCTCTTTATCCCTCTCTTTCCCTTGCTATCCCTATCTTTCTCTCTCTATCCCTCTCTTTCTCTCTATCCCTCTCTCCTTCTGTCTCTATCCCTCTCTCCTCCTCTCTCTCCCTCTCTCCTTCTCTCTCTCTCTATCCCTCTCTCTTTCTCTCTCTCAACTGGAAAGTGTAAACTCCTCTATCCTGAATATTTTCCTATTCTGGGAAACTTTGGAAAACATTGGAGACTCCTTTCATAAATATTAAATAAATGTCTTCAGTACAAAAATCACTACATCAACAATTATAATTTTTTCTTCTTTGTTAAAAAAACATTCTCACAATCAGTTTATTAGCAACGATAACATGTCAGAACGAGCAAATTCACACAAACCTATAGTTCATGTTACAGCCAGAGCTACAGTCTGAGCTGTGCACTTATACAAAACACAATGCACAGCTCCTGACCAATCAGATCCAAGAATTCAACACTGCTGTGGTTAATGTGCTTGTGCGGAACTGAAAAGAAGACCTTTAATCAGGTTATCCACAAACCTAAGCCCTAACCAAACACTCTTTTCATGTTCTTGGAGGATCTGGTTTATTATCCAGGTCTCAGGAAGCAACATGAATTAAACCCTCATGTGTTCAGGATTCGGGTGTATATTTTTTTTTTGTGGAAATCAAGAATATTCACATTATATTAAAAAAGAAACACCACAAAGCAGTCCAAAAGCTCAAGCTGCTGGAGCAGTCACTACACAACATGTGCTTGTAGTGAATGACATGCAAAGCAACACGTATTAGAAGGACCAACAAAGACCACACCCACAAACACACAAACACACAAGTGAAGTTTCCATCCAGCTGTTTTTAGTTTTTTCACATATAAATTCCCCTTGAAAAAACAATTTTAATTGTAATAATTTTAAGTTATTTTGTAAATAAACTTTCCAGTTTTTACTGGCATCTACCACCTAATCCTTTTATAAGTTACCTGCTAAGCTAGGTTTAGCATAAGAGCAATATTCCTGTGGCCATTTCCTTCAAACCATATGCTAGCTTGTCTTGCTAGCTAGTCAACACACTCACTAGCACATAAAATAGGCACCGTATGCTTTGTGTAAGTTGTCTAAAAGAAAAACCACGCTAACTCTTTATTTCAACTCAATTCAATTCATTTTTATACAGCACTTTTACCAAGATTAGATTTATCCCTAATGAGCAACATGTGATTTGATAGCTAGCCTGCACACTCGCTAATGTGTCAAGTAGATAGCGCGTTAAATTGTCATCTTAGAAGAATAAAAATAATAATATGATGATAAAAAAATAATGGCTACATAAAACATGTGCTATTCAGCCATCTTGCTAGCCTGGTCACACACTTGTTAGCATGTTTATTAGCTAGTTAGCTTGTAAATAATACTTCTTGATAAAGTTCAGTGGTCATGTACAAATAATGTACTTGGCTAAATCAAATTCCTGCTAACTAGCTGATTTAATATCTAACTTCTACACTCACTGATATATTAAATAGGCAGTTTGTTAAACAGTTAATCATCTAAGCTTTATCAGCTGTCATATATAAACTAAGACATATAAGAGTTACGCTAACTTGCAGATTTACTAACTAGTTTACAAATTAGCTGGTTGAAAAAGGACAGAAAGTTTCAATCAGCAATCTTGAACAGATATGGAACAGAAAACTAGGACTAATTAATTAATCCAGTTTGCTAACTAGCTAGCTTGCTAAACAGGGAACTGAATGAACCAAGATGCCATATACAGATTTAGGCTATTAGGCTAATTTTTTTAGCAATTTAGAGCATTTTGTAGATATTTTTCATTTCTAAATTAATCCGTTCACCAGACTGCAATTCCTTATGGGTAAGTTTCAGATTCAGCCATGAGGCAACTTGACATCAGTGGGGATTTTTTTTTTGTAAAATTTTGCGAAACATTTGAATGGAAACCTAGCTACAGAGACGCTAATGCTAGCATGCTAGCACAGCAACGATGAAGGGATGTGAAACATGAGATGAGAGACCCAAAACCAGCAGGGTGTTAAACAGAGGAAGGAACAGGGTGGATGAATGGATGGATGGACAGAAGGATGGACGGACTTTTTTTTTTTTTTTTTTTTTACCTTCTGCTCATGTTTGTGTCTGAGCTGCTGCAGCTCGACCGCGCCCACTGCATTCGCCATGAGATCTTTCACCTTTCGCTCATAGTGCTCTTTCAAGCGTGTCAGATCTTGAGAGAGCTGCATGGAGAGCAGCAGAGCAGGGCATTACACACACACACACACACACACACACACACGCTATTTACTTACTATGACCGTCATTCAAAGCCCTTTTCATTTGAGTTTCCAGAAAAGTCGCGGCAGTTTAAAGGCTTCTTCACAGAAACTCCACCTTTTTGCTCAGACTACACAATATAAATATAATTTTACACACTCACCAGCGTGTAAAAGTAATAATTCCCCTGAATTAAAGCGGTCATGTGGTCACCATGATGATTTCACACAAAATACACACACAGAAGTTTGGTCTGCAAGTTTAATTTGCAAACTTTTCTTAGTAAAATTTTAATGTTCCTGGCATTTTTGTCTCATTTTCATGTTCACTGTTTCCTCTCGATTTTATGTTCTCAAAAGATTTAACAATCCATCAGTCAGGTTTTTGGGATGTTCTGAGACGTAACATTCAGAACGTTCCTACAACTCTGCTGCAACGTTTGTTGTTGTGGCCGCACTAACACGAATGGTTCCTAATATATGTTTCTAATATTTTTTTTAAATACAGCCATTGTATTAACAAGCATTGTTTGTCTAACAACCACGTCGCCATTTTTCCGAACATTCTAGCGACGTGTTAACAGGCTAACTTTCAAGAACTTTCTCCGTTAGTAATGCCTGCAAGCTAGATTACTAAACTGCTAACCTATAGTAAATATCTAACTTATACTCAGTGATCATATTTCCAAGTTGCCTAGCAACAGTGCTTTTATGACTTTAAAATCATCAGAAGCAAAAGCATGAATTTCGGTTTTATTTGAATTCTATCTCCTTACAGAAAGGATTGATCCAGTCATATGTTTATTATATAAACTGCAGTATTTATAATTCTGCACTCTGTTACCCCTAAAACAGCACTAACAGCCTAATAAACATCCTAGTCTATTTTAATTTTTCATGAACTAAAGCCCCAAAATATATCATGTCTCCATATGCAAGAAAAATATATAGATTTATTTGCTTATATTCAAAATATGCACTGTCTAATGATTATAATATTTCCCAGTGAAATAAATAAGTTACTGGTACTTGCCACATGAGGTGCTTTACATTTTGCCCCGCCCACTTTGCATAGTCAACTCTGTCTCATCTGACCGTCTCGTCTTGCTGCATTGCTCCCGGTGTGAATTCAAAATATATTCACAGTATGTCAACATATATAAAATACATGGAATACTTTTATATATGTCAAAACCACGTGCAAATATATTGTTTTTTTTACATATTTTGAAAAAATATATGGTAATATATTTCCTCTGCATATGGATATCTTGCAAATACTGTAACGATGGGATAAAAAGACCAAAACGCAATAAGTTTAGCGTGAAGCTGTGGGATTTGACATTACCGTAAGTAATGGCGTAGCAGACCTGCTGTAAAAATCCTAACAGTTCAGTCTCACTGTAAAGTGCATGATGGATCAGGATTTTACTTTAGAGACTCTGGTACTATGGTACCTTTGTTAAAGGGGTCAGCTCACCCTTCCGGAATCCTCTGCGCCAAGTAGTGAGTTGCTAAACTGTAACGTGAAATTGAAGATATTTTGTCAAAGTATCTATATTTTAAATTCTCTTCTGATCCATTCCGTTCCCGTATAGTTATTCCGTATGTAATGGACCCTAACCGGCCTCGACCGTCTCACAGGCGGATAAAAAGATAAGACTTCCACGTATGACACGTGGATGAAGGAAACCAAACAAAAACAAAGCACTGGATCCTGAGAAGGGTGAGCCGGCTGCTTTAATACGAAACTAATTCCCCAAACTAAAACCAAAAACTGTGGGAATTTTTGCAAAATTGAGAAATGGAGGAAACTCCAATTTTTGGAGGATGTGGTGATTTGAGGATTGTTGTCGGGTTTATGAGTTGTTGAATCATGGCAGGATTCTTGTGGGATTATCGCAGGATTGACATTTTGTACTGACGTTCAGTCAAAGAACTGAAGGAGGTTGCTGTTTTTTCTTTCTTTCTTCTTAAAGACTTAGAAAATTGTTGCAGGACTGAGGAATCACTACACCGTGTGTGCTTCATAAAATTATGCCAGAATTATTTTATTTTCAGAATTATTACCGCACTGTATTATGTTATAAAAATAGTAATATATCGTGGTGATCAGTTATTGAAATATCTGTTTTTGTCTCACGCTATTATGTTGGTGGATCAAGACGTGTGTGTACGTATGTGTGTGCATACGTGTGTTTTGGTGCTGGGAGTGTGTCGGCGGATGAAGGCGTTGGGGAGGACGCCGTTCTCTCCGTGCCTCTCTCTATCGCTCTCCTCGTCGTAGCTCTCAAACTCGCTGGAGCTCCAGCCGTTCTCCATGGAGCTGCTGCCTCCCTCCTCACCCAGCTCCACATCATCATAGATCATCTCATCCACGTCTGCTCTCACACACACACACACACACACACAACATTACCATCGCCACCATGTCTGTAACACTCTTCACTACTGTTTCTGAGGAAATGAAAGTGCATATAAAGTTTTTACTGGAATATTATTATTACCCACTGTGAGAGCCTGACACACACACACACGCACACGCACACAGTCACGCCACTTCCACAGTTAGACATGCTGACTGGACAAATTTCACCACAAATTTTACTCTGTAAGCTCAACATAGCCACGTTATTAATGATCTCGGCAAAAACGTAGTAGTTCAGTATTTTAAGATTTAGCAGCTCTAGTAGTTTTAGCTTGATTAGAGAAGCAGGTTGAGTTTAGAAGACTGAGTTTAGCAGCTTGGTGTTTGGAGTAGAGCTGTTTGAGTTTATTTGTTTAGCAGTTTGAGTGTAATACTCAGAGTTGATCAGTTCATTATCACTTCAGTAGTTTGAGTTAAGTAGTTTAAAATGATCAGCTTGAGTTCAGTAGTCTGAGATTAGCAGGTTATGAGTTTGACTTGGACAGTTCAGTAGTTTGAGTTGCAGTTGTTGTACTTTGAGCTCAGTAGTTTGAGTTTACCAGCTTACGAGTGTGAATTGGACAGTTTAGTACTCTTTTCAGTAGTTTGAGTATAACAGTTTAGTATTTTGAGTTCAGTTTGAGTTTTGTCACCTATTTATGTGAACTTTTGTAGTGCAAGTTAAGTAGACTGAAATCAGTAGCTTTGGTTTAGTAGTTTATCAGTTAAATGTATGAGTTCAAGTTTAGCTCTTTCTGCTGTGCTGTACTGTCCTAATGCATCACGGGAAATCAACACACCTTTTCTGTAACTGTTTGCTTTAAGACTAATCTGGCCCATAATGAAACGAATAGATCTGGACATTCAGTCTGATTCAAAATGTGGAAAGGCGCCACAGCGAACAGAATGAAATGGAGAAGTAAAAGAGAGACAGACAGACAGAGGAAGCAGGAACACGGACACACTGACCTGTAGTGGATCCCGAATTCTCTCTCGGAACGTCGTCATAAATAACTTCATCTGGATCTGAAACGCAGGCGTAAACACACACACGCACGCATGTCGTAAATCCTCGTATCTTTACCGGGGAGGAGAGAGGCAGTCTATGTGTTTGTGTGTGTGTGTGTGTGTGTGCGTGTGCGTGTGCGTGTGAAATCTCATGCAGCAGTGAGACTTGAGCGGATGCCGCTGCTTTGAAGGAAAGTCCTGTCGGAGGACAACTTCCTCTGCAGAAGAGGAAGGAAATCTTCTGGGTCTGGGAATCTACTTCAGAAGAACTGTTTATGTTTCATGAATCAGGATAAACTTATGTAATAATCGTAAAAAAAAAAACAACATTTTTTTTACTATAACAAGTCTTAAGAAAAGATATCTTCTTCTGAAAGATGGTGGAGACAAAACACATAACGAGGAGAAATTCTCTTGAAAGAAATCTATATTCTAAGCGCTTTATAGACTTACCAGCATAGCCGCAAACAAAGAGCTCAGAATGACATATTTTACAAAACTGTATTTTCCCCATTTCAGCCTTACAGTGAATTAAAAAAGGTCTTACTGTCCATCCAGGCCGTGTTAGCAGGATCCGAAGCCCACTTAGCCAGAGCGTCTTCCTCCCTTATGGCTGGATATTCTTCAGTGAAAACACTGTCGAGAGTCAGTTAAGATTATTACTTATCACACACTACGAGATTCTATTAACATTTCTGCTGCAGCGTATAGCAGACCGCATGATAGCGTGTGTTCTCCATGTCAGATTATATGCTAAAGATCCTCTAAAGATAGATCTGTGATTAAACAAAAGGACTACGTCTTCAATCAGAGTTGTGCAAACAGATCTGTAATTCTAAGCGAGAATGAGGAATATGTTTTCTGTCCATGGTTTGCATTTCACCATCACCAGTAGCTGTACGATGAGTTTGCCGTCTTCATATGTTTTTATGATGAGGACAGTTGCACCGCTTACACCGAGATCTTAACAAAGAAATTTCTCTCACTGCCGGAATTCTGCCGTCGACTGTCTTTGGTTACTAAATCAGTCACTAATGAGCTAAGATATCAACGTGCAACCCAAAAAAAGGTGGTAAAGTCAGGACAGCGTTTCAGAGAACTAGAGTGGGTTTAATGGGGCGGACATTTTGAAAGTCACAGCACTTACGTCTTTTTAAAATTCTTCCGGTTTTCTCTTACATTATAGCAGCTATAAACAGACTTTCCCTCTCCAGCTTCTCTTTATTCTCGCTCTTGACGTTTATAAGACAAAAAAAAAATGCAGCTTGTCATGTAACCGAGAAACCGCAACGTGTAAACTCCTCTGTCCTGAAAATGTCGGAAAGTTTAAAGTTACAGCTTTACCGCTGATGGATACGAAGTGCCGACACTTGCGACTCCTTCCTTAAATAAACGTCTCCTTGCAGAAAACTTCATCATATCAACTCATTTTTTTAATCCGTCTACGCGAAGCGTCCTCATCCCTGTGAATGAGCTGTTACTATGGAAACCACAACGTATGCATTAATATAAAGCTGTGATTTGCAGCTGCACTACAGTCAGAGCTGCTGTTATGGAAAATGAATCGACACCTTCTGACCAATCAGAATCCAGAGTTCAGCCATACTTTTCTATCAAACACTAGCGATTAAGACAGGATCCAGGGAACGTTGTCCTATAGCCGGGTCCCATTATTAGGTAATTAGCATGTAAAAAAAGGAAAAACAACAAAACTGTGCAGATGAAACACTAATATTAACTTAAAAACAGCTACAAATGTATTTCTAATATAGCATGTGTGTGTGGGTGTGTGTGTGTGTGTGTGTGTGTGTGTGTTCTTCAGTATATAATTAACCTTATGAGGACACAAACAAACAATTCAATAAAAACACTCACCCGTCAGTCAGATTATGCCCCGCCCCCACAACGGTCACTGCAGAGGACATTAAAACAGAACATTAGTTATATGATATATACATAAACTTTTATTTTGTCATATTTTTGCCACAATAAGCAATGAATCTCCCGTTAAGCCTGGATACCACTTCAGATTTATATCAGTTTATTTAGTAATAAACAATATATTATATCATCAATCGCTAAGAATATGAACAATGTTGATGGAAATGAAGGTTGGCAGATGTGTGTGTGTGTGTGTGTGTGTGTGTGTGTGTGTGTGTGTGTGTGTGTGTGTGTGTGTCTGTGTGTGTGTGAGTGT
>JAQQZX010000005.1:5371563-5384217 GCA_030068355.1 Notoglanidium maculatum | reverse complement strand
CTCTGTTTTGGCACCGAGGTGGTGGAATGAACTTCCCCTTGATGTCCGAACAGCTGAGTCACTGGGTGTCTTCAAACAACGACTAAAGCCTTACCGCTTTCGGAAGTACTTGGACTAGCACTTATTCTTCACTTTAATATTTATATAAAAAAAATAAATAAATTAAAAAACCCTTTCTGCATTATTGCCAACAGTTTTTGTGTGATGGTATTCTTAGCCCAGGTCCTAATGAGCCAGTATCAGAATATATTTAAAGATGGAGACTTCAAAGCACTTATGTAAGTCGCTCTGGATAAGTGTGTCTGCCAAATGCTGTAAATGTAAATCACAAACCCTATAGCCTATGTAGGCCACCTAAAACATGATTCTACTCTGGACATGTCTCCAGGTCCCGAACTAAACAGGTAACAAGTCTTAAAAAGGTGCAGTGCATTATGGGACTTCACGGCTACACTATGCATTTTTAACCAATAGCGTCTCTCGTTTCAGCCTGGCTTCTCCCACCTTGAGTAGCATCCAGGAGATGCAGGTGAAGGGCGTGCTCATCTCCAGCAGCAGCGTGATGATGGCCAGGAAGTGTCCCATGTCCCTCCACAGCACGGTCCCGCTGAAGCCGGCCAGGGCGAAGGCGTGATGGGCGGCGAGCGGAATGTCGAAGGAGCGGAACACCAGATTGGAGCTGTGCAACGCCACGTTCTCGAAAATGAAGAACCCGCACGCCGTCAGCACGGTGAACCACGACCAGCCCGTCTGTCCGTGCACCTTATCACCGAACACGGGGCCGTCCTCCATCAGCGCCCGTAACCCCGCCCCCGAGCCCTGCACGCCGAAGACCGCCCGCGTCGCTGCCAAACACCAGAACACCTGCACAGACATCACATCGCGTTAATATTTTGTCTTATTAACTCGAGAGGGGAAACAACACAGAAGCTGCATTTTGTCACCATAAATGGCTAAAAAAATACAAAGCATCATTCATTATTTTAAAAAAATAATAATCGCTGGTGAATTGCTTTGGTATGAGAGGAATAAAGTGCTTCAGGATGTGCTGTTATAGGAAAATAATCAACATCACAGTGGTAACAGCAACTCTGCTTCATCACACCACGTGGATGGTGTTTATTTTCCTGTAACAACATGACAAAGCAGTCGTGTATCTCCAAGCACGCCTGGACTCAGAACCAAAAGTCCAGGGGGTGGAGTCCGGTCCAGCTCCTCCCATGTGGACAACGGATGAGTTTAAAGCTGGATGTGTTAAAAGTTGGCTCAAGATCAGGTCCAGCTCCGCCCTCTGGACTTTTGGTTCTGCAGCAAGGACTCTTAATATCCCTCACCTTCTCTTTAGCAGACAGACAGCGGTAGGTCTGGGACAGCAGGACAGACAGGAAGTGAGACAGGAGGAAGATGAGGGTGTAGAAGCCGAAGCCGAGGCCGATGAGCTGCAGATGTACTGACGTGGAGCTGTAGTCCAGGTCAAAGACGCTGCTTTGAGGAAGAGGCTCCTCTCCTCTCGCTGCCGCCATGTCCTCTCAGAGCCGAGGGCGTCCTTCACACGCCGTGATCAGCGCCGATCCCTCAGCTCACCAATTACACAGCTGCAGGAAGTAAAAGGGACGAAACAATGAGAAAAACTTGCCTTCATAGAAGTTCCACATCATTAAATGTATCTAGAAAAGGATAAAAGTAATGTTCTTTTCTTTATTTATGAACTCCCAATTCAGTAGTTTACCATAAATTTACAGAATTTCCCCCTATATTATTTTTTTTTTTTTTGGAGTAATTATACTTAGGTTTTAAGATATCAAACTTTAGATTAGAAAACAAACACATTTCCATATAAACCACTAAAATAACTCATTTATATAATCAGTAAATTATCCTTAAAGCCATAAAACCAAAATAATTCAATGGCTTCAGTCACTGGAAACTCTCTCAACTATGGTAGCGTCTCAAAAATATAAGCAGTGCACTTGTATAGGGAGTAGGGAGCGATTTGGGACTCAGCCTTCATACTTACTTTTTCCTTATTTAATTATTCAGAATGACAGCTGTTCATAATGTTAGTCAAACACTTCCGTACTAAATAGAACATGCAATTTGTACTGTGTAAAACTACCGTTTTATACCCTATCTAGTGCACTAACTAAGGGTGTAGTCAGTCATTTAAGATACAGCCATCCCATCGTAGTTGAGCTAGCTAGAAGACTAGGCATGACTAGGCTAATTTATCTCCTTGCGTCCTCAATAAAGCTCACTGCAAGAGACTAAACTGGAATTTATAATGCATTAGGAGGTTAAGTAATATAAATAAATACATCTTTTTAGCTTACGTATGATTTGAGAAAAGTTATAAACTCCATTCCGACGCTGTGTCTCCTCTTCTCCAACCCAAACAACTGACTCTCATATGACAGCTATTAGGTTACGTCACTCGACATCGCAAAGCCCGCCCCTTCCGGGCTTTCCTTGGAGTCGATTGGCTAGATTGAGTGTCAGTAAAGCGCTGACGACCAATAAAATGCGAAGTGGAACGCTGAACGAATTAGTTACGTTTGTGGAGTCGATTCCAGGTTTTAGGAGTCAATCCTTTACATCGATTTACTTGATATAATTTAAACATTTAAACACAAAATATTAGTAAAGATTTTAGCATTTTTCATCATGCATAGTCCGATCGTGTCAGAGTGTGGAATCAACTCTCAAGCTTCAGAGTCGACTCTTTATAGCCATCGCCGGAAATTGTTAGAATCGACTCTTTGGATTCGATTCTCAGTCCTAAGTGAACAAAAGCCTGTTTGTGCAGAAACAGAAGCAGACAAAAGAAAATGTACTTAAAAGATTATACAAGTGGTTTCTTCCAAAAAATTTAATGGCAGAAATATGTACATTTGATGGCCAATAAATAAACATCTCATTGAAAAGGTAAAGATCTCCAAACCATATTTTAAACATAAATGAAAGAGGTTGAATTAATTGATTAAAATCCATTAGTGCAATAAAATGTCAACAAATGAATCAACTTATATGACAATCAACAGTGCGGTTACAAAAAGCAATGAAGCTAATAATAAATCAGACATTCAATAATATCAGTTACCTTGCATGCCATCATAACAGTGTATCAAAACAACCCAGGCAACAAAATAGTAAAGAAACAAAACCATGAGGAAGAGCAGAAAATAGTTCTGCTTCAATGAAGCGTCATTTATATATTTATATATCTATATATATATCTATATATATATATATATATTTCTGTACAAATCATGAATATTTGGTATTATATTCCTCCTTCGTATTGATATGATAGCCTATACAGTATAATAAATGAAAATATTCTTAGCTAAACGACTACCGCTTTGTAAATTATATCAATCTTCATTTTCTGTTTTTTTTTTTTTGTTTGTTTAGTTTATTTGTTTTTAAGTGTCTTTTCACATTTCGAGAACCAAGTGACTTCTCTCAGCCATGACTCCACTGAAAGGTGAATAAAACATACAGCAGTTTCAGCTGAGATGGGTTTTGGATATAAATTCAGTAATGCATGTGGTACATGTAGATGATTTCAAGTAAGAGGAAATATAAAGATGGATATCATCGAAACAGTTTAATAACAATCACTTCGCATTCTTGTGAGCAAGACTTCCACCCTGCGCGCTTCAGTTTAAAGAAAGCGGGGCTAGCGGTACGGAGCATCGCTTGATTTCGGGCGACGTGGTGATTTCTGATGAAGACCGTATCGAGGAAGAAGTTGGTAGTCATTTTTCAAAATGAAGCTGCAAAGCTCTCAGCACAGTCTCAAAACAATCTTATGTCCGGACAAATAAATTTATGTAAAATTTCATGAAAACTTGTTTGAAAAGTGATAAAATTTTCATGTAGCTTTTTAAACCATATATATGAAAATCTGATAAAGTCTTTCTTGCACGTTAGATTTCTCACATCTTTCATCAGAAGATTGTGTGTTCACGTCTTGGTGGAATTACGGTAATATTTTAAAACTCGTAAAAACACTCACATCTCAATGAAACCTATGAATAGTTGGAAACATTGGGTGACATGTTGCATTATAAACAAATATGCCATTGAAGATACCACAGTTAAGACGGGAATGTCACAGTTTTGACTAGTAAAAGTTTCACTTGCTGTTGTTATTGTAATTCATGACCCGGAAGCGATTAACAGCTCTGAGCAGAGCTGAACACTCATCATCTCATACAGCACAGGAAGTATAAAGACGCTTCCGGGAAGCTTTACTGACAGATTGACATTATTATCGTCATCGTTTGTAATGGAACGTTATTTTCAGCGTTGTTTTTGTAAACGCTGCCAAGATCCATGTTAAAAAAAATGGAAGGGTGTTTGACTTCGTACTGGCTACGTTAGCAGATTAGCAAAACAAGCTAACTGTACAAGCTACACACTCACTAGATTTTAAGTTTTTCATCTTATCCTTTCCTACACAACCTCTCATTAAATGTCTATAGAGACATTAGACAGAAAACTAAAGCTTAGAAAGAAGTAACAGAGATTGCTGGTGCCTATGGTGAGTGTCTGTAGCTAGTACAGTTAGCTCGTTTTGCTAACCTGCCGATGTAGCTAGTACAAAGCCTAAACACCACAGACTATTCACTCGCAGGCATGAACACTGTGTTACTCTTCAAACCGGGCATTGTTGTTGTTGTAATGGAAGTAAAGTCGCTCTATGATGGCTACTTCCGAGAAACCCGGGGAGTCCGTTACCGGAATTACCGCAATTCCAGCATGAGGTGAACATGCTATTAGCAAAACGGTGACAAAACTTCTGAACTGTGCGGAATTCTTAAAATTCTCTAACATTGTGTGTGAACGTCTGTAGCATATTTAAATAAATAAATAAATAAATAAGCAATCAATAAAATAAAATAAATAAATATATAATTTGTTTCATTCGTTCATCTTCGCTAAGTGCTTTGTCCAGGGCAGTGTGGCGGTGGATCCAGAGTTTATCCGAGGAATACCGAGCGTGAGACGGGAATACACGACTACTGGGACACCAGTCCATCGCAGGGAACCCCACACACACACACACACACACACACACACACACACACACACGCTCGTTCATACCTAGGGGTGATTTATCTTAGCCAATCCACCTACTGGTATGTTTTTGGGAGGTTGGAGGAAACTGGAAAACCCTGACTACATGGTGATGGGGAGAACGTACAAAACCGTGTACAGAATAAAAATAAATAAACAACAATAAATATATATATATAAAAAAAAATCAATCCTAGCCACTGTAAGTAAAATCATTTCTGAGCACAAATTTAAACTAGTCCTGAGCCTTTTACATCTAGAATTAGCAGCCAATACAGTCATTTTTCCAGGATTATGGATTATACTCTGGAGCTGTGTGTTGTTCAGAAAACACAATACCACAAACCACCAAATAATTTAGGTTTGTTGTGCGCACGGCTGTAAGAGATGAGATTCTTGGCAATTTTTTTTTTTTTTGCGTAAATCTAACAGAAGGCCTAAATCAACCGGGGGAATCACGAGGTTTGGTATTTTCACCCTGCATCTCGCACTTACTGAAAGAACTGTACGCTTTTGGGAGTGGAAAGCGATTAAGGGGTCTGTGAGGGACCCCTGAGAGAAATCCCACAATGCACTGCACACTTATCTTCATATATACCCCACATATCCACAACAACACACTTCTGCAAAAGCTTCACTTTTTTTAAATAATCAAAACTTGAATGCGTAAAAGATTCTAAATGTAGCACAAAAACACATTCATGAGTGAGGACGAGAGTAAATACTACCCCCGTCTCTGATATTGTCCATGTTAAACAGGCCTGTATAAAAATGTCTGAAGTATTATATGCTTTGTCAATAACTATTAAGCTGGTTAGAAACTAACTGACTAGTTTTGTGTTACCATGGAAACTGATCCCAATTTATCACCTCAAGCCCAACACATGACCATCTCATCCTCAGATACTGTAATGCAACACACTGTAAGGCATCAGGAGCGAAGATAATCAAGAACAACTTAACAATTATCCTAAAACTATTGATGTCAAGAACTTGCGTAAACCACAACGGCCATCTTTCACTGAGGAGACCAGGAACTTTAGTCCATAAATTTAGTCCAGAATCTGCAAAGCAGAAATTCAGACCCAGGAATAACACCAAGACCTTCTTACTCCGGCCTTCATCCAGGAAGTCCAGCAAGTTTAGTCCAGGCACATTAGTCTGGGAACTTAAGTCCAAGAACTTCAATAAAGCAATTTAAATCCAGAAATTTTAACACAGAATCTTAAGATAAATAATTATAGTGAAGCGACTTAAGACCATATTTTTTAGTCCAGGAGCTTTAGGTCAGCAATTTTAGCCCAGAAACTTAAGTCCAGCTACTTGTGTAGAAAGGTATTTAAGAACAGGAACTAATGTCTGGGGAACTACAATCCAAGGAGCTTAGTCCGGCAATTTTGGTGGACACTTTCATCCTGGAACCTAACGGCAGAAACTTTAGTCCAGGAACTTTATTCTCAAGACCTAACTTCAGACATTTTATCCCTGGAACTTCAGTCCAAAACAGTGGCCCTGAACATAAGACTGGTTAGAACATAAAACCTTAGCCAAGGAACTTAAGGCTGGGAAATTAAGACTTTTATTCCAGAAAATTATACAGTAGAATTTAAGCCCATTAACATTAGCCAAGCAATTTAAGGCCTTTTTTGAGCCAGGAACCAATACCTGGGACCTACAGATCAAGAACTTTAGTCCAATCAATGTAGACAAGGAATCTAAGAACAGACATTTAAGGCCTAGAGTTTTTATGCCCAGTAACGTAAGACAGGAACTTAAAGGCAGGAACATTAGTCCAGCAACTTAAGGAGAGGAATTTATGTCCAGGAAATTTAGCAAGCAAACTTACTCCAGTGTCTTAAGTACAAGAACTAATGCCGGGGAACTTTAGTCCAAGAACTTTAATCTAACACTTTTAGTCCCTCACTGTAGTCCAGGAAACTTATCTCTAGATCTTAAGCCCATGCATTTCAGCCCAGGAACTTCAGTCCAACAAAATATAGCCCAGGAATGAAAGCCATTAAATTAAAGCCAGAAACATAAGCAGAGAACTTTTGTCCAGCAACTTAAGCAGATGAATTTGAGTTCAGGAACATAATTCTTCAGTCAAGGATCTTAAGCTCAAATGATTTAAGTCCAGGAACTAAAGGCTGGGAACTATAGTTCAAGAATTTTAGCAGTTTTAGTCTGCTCCTTTAGCTCAGGAACCAGAGGAAGTGGGGGAATCTATGTCCAGGAACCTTGGCCACATTTTCAGTCCAGGAAATTTAGTTCAGGAACTAATGCCTGGAAGCCATAGTCGAAGAATTTTAGTCCAGTAATTTTAGCTCAGCAGTCAAATGGCAGAAATGTAAGGCCCAGGAAGTTAAGACTTTCCTCTAATGCTGGTGTTTTGCTATTTTGTCAGTTGTTTCAGGTTTTTACACTCTGTTTTATTTCATGCGGATAAATGAATGTGCTGATGGTAACTTTAAGGTTTACTTTAGCGCAGGAGAGGCTCAAGATGTCTTGGTGTATTTAGCATTTAAAGTAGAGTTGTCAACAAAAAAATACAAGAACTCAACTGCAAAAAACATTTGCGCTAAGCTGGGATTTTATCATAACAATAAAAGTATTGTCATTATATAATTAGCTTGGATTTGAGGCCAGCTGTTTGATTAGTATAAATCTTTCGCCTTGCTGTACGGTTAGTGATGCCTTGGTAGAAATCTGTGCAGAATCAGATGTACTGCAGTGTCTGAGGTGACAGCCTGATCTAAAATTACTGCTAAAGGTCAAAAATAACGGAACCCAAAATCTGTCGTGTCCTTGCGCCTGCCAGAAGCGAGGCTTTCGCGCGAGCTGCGTTTCTGCATATCTTATCGTGATCTTGTGACAGGCCTTGCTGTGCGTGTGCACGGAAACACGAGACAGACCGAATGTCATCTAAGAAAGGTGTGTGTTACGCACAAGCCTGTCGTGGAAAGACTTCCTCTCTGCTTCTGAGTAACACAGGCTGTGTGGAGATCTCTCAGGCGTGACCGCCGAGCCTTTTTTCCCTACAACTGACATGTGAGCAAAATAACGTAGCGTAAGGTCATAAGGTCATATGAACAAGAGCAGGAGGCTCTGAAGTTAGCAGCACCGTAAGTGGGTGGATTTATGAAATCATTTCTCAACGTGATCGCACAATGCGCTTTATAGCAGGACTGATTACAGCGCCCAGTCACGTGGACGTGCACAACAACAAAGCCGGATGAACTAACTGCAGTAAACACGCTTTATTCGGGTTCCACCCGCTCCAAAAAAGAAAGAAAGAAAAAAATCCCCACCGCCTCTGTTTTCTGCAGGATCCGAATGACACATCATGTCTCATCACCATCTGCCATGGAGGAAAAGCGGAGATAACAGAATCACCCTCTGATAGGTCACGGATAACTTAAAAACATCTCCTCGCATCGCCGCTTTCATTCAGGCTTGTTCGATTTGTCACACCGAATACCACGGAGACGCAAAATAAGGATGATGTAGCCGCTGTTTTCTGTTTCACTCCTGGTCAGAGAATTGAAGTTATTTGAGCAAATTGTCAATCCCGTACAGATAACAGCACGTCTAATGACTAGGCTTCCTTTCCCGGCCATGCCAAAGTGGAGACAAACCCTATTACAGCTATTCCAGGTGAAGGGACTTAATGAGAAACCTAGCTCTGGGTTTAAACTCCATGAGCATCATTTGGCGGCAAACAGACTTCGGGACGGTGATTTTATTTCCGTATCAGTGACATAAATAAAAATAAAAACAAAACGTGAATCGTTGTTGGATTGTTGTTTCATAATACAGGCAGGAGAAACGAATAAAGTGGTTTTTTTTTTCATGTCAAAATATCAGCAGATACAAAATATTAGTGTTTTGTTTTTTTCTTTGCGAATCCAAAAATGAAAAGAGATAAAGAGTTTATTTTTCTTGTGTTTCCTGAAATCGCTGATTGAACTGTTCATGGTTTGTAGAACTGGATTATTATAGATGAGTGAGAAGAAAACTATCCTGGCAGCAAAGGGGATAGGCAGAGTATCGACAGATCTCCAGATTTAAGCCGTGCAAACTCCCTGAATAGACTTTGAGAAAATGAATTTTGTCTCACCACAATCGCGACACATGATCTCCAACACTTTTGTGGAGAACAATCCAAACCGTTTTCTCCTCATATCTATAATCATGCTGTTGTCTGCTTCCTGGAAGCCACACCTAGCTGAGAGTCATAAACGTATCCTGAATGACCTTTACAGCCCTGTCCCAGGTTGCAGTGAAACATCCCCTTTTCTGTTTTAGTTCAGGAAGGAAAAGAAACGCAATGTGCAAAAGTTTCTCTCTGAAACGTTCCACGTGCTATTCCTCTTTGCTTCCGCCTGGATTCTGAAACCGATTGATTTTTGTTTTTTGTTTTTTTTTTCTTTTTTCAGTGACACAAAGATATAAAAGAACCAAAAAGTGTTATCGTTTGAGGGAAGGTGATGCGATGGAAGGGAGAGAAGAAGGAAAAAAAACCAAAAAAAAAAACAGTGGGAAAAAAACCTCTTGAAATCACTCGCCGTATGTACACAACCTTGCAATTCAACTGCAACAATACGTCTGAACAGCAATAAATACATTTCCCTTGGAAATACATACATGAGTATATTTAGAAGAAGAAAGTGCAAAAATGCTTTTTTTTCTCAACTTATACATCATCGATTCAGAAGATCTAAGCAAATCCATCCAAAAAAAGAAAAAAAAAGAAAAGAAAAGTAAAAAGTAAAATGCGTTCCTACAGAATGAGAGATAAACCGCTTGGATGGAGTGGAATATGAAACTACAAAAATGAGATATTTCTGCGGTAACTCAAGCGCTCGAGGGTGAGACGGTGATACTGTTTGCCTTTGAACGCTGATTTGTCTGACGACAGACTTTCGTTTACCTGTGAATTAATACTAGATTTGAGACTTTTGACCTTTTGACCTATCGTGCATGTTTGAGGTATTTAAATCGTTAGCACTTTTATAATTGTCACAAGGGTTAGAGAGATGCTGATCTGAACTGACAGAGAGAGAGAAAAAAAACGAGAAATGGGGTGTTGAAAATATAAAAAAAAATCAAAAAACCTTTAGACCCCCTGACCCCGTATCAACAACAACAACAACAACAACAACAGAAAAGCTGTGAGCTCGTGCTGGTTTCAGAGCGCAGTGTCAGTAATAGCACTTCGATAACGTGAAAAATCTAAAAAGCACCGAGGCTTTTAGCCACTTCTCACACACCTCTCAGGAACAGTATAGCCAAATGTTTTTTTTTTATTTTTATTTATTTTTTTGTCAGTTTGTTTAACGATACTTAAGTAACTTACTAAATAACACTAGTTTAGTGATACGTCGTAAGGCTGATAGCATTTAAATGCCTATAGTTTGCTTTTGCGATACTACAACGTAAGTTTCTCTACACGCATCTAACACGACAGCCTCAGACACCGTTCTTAATATTCGTAATAAAAAAAAAATTATATTCCTCAGTGATCATGTTTGATTATGCCATGGCTGGATATTTTTTTGGAGAGATGGGATATCTGGTTGGGATATTCTGTATCGATAGTGGCTCGCTGGTTGATGGTGATGACGATGATGATGAAGATGGAGCGGTGATGAAGCTGTGGAGAGTCTCTCAGAGTCTCGTCTGGGCCTCGGGGATGTAAATCTCGATGCTGTCGGCTCGCTCCGTCGCCGAGTTCTGCCGGAATGACGCCGCTCTTTTGGCGGCCATGAGGCGCCGTCGCGCTTCCTGTCTCTGCCGGTCGGGAAGATCCAGAGACTTCTCCCGCGTCATGCTCTTCTTCAGCATCTTCTTTGGTACAGGGGGCGGGAGCTGAGATGAAAAGGGTCAAACACAATTGATATCAGCGCAAAATGACGATTTTAACCCCAAAAGAGCTTGAAAACATCATATTATTGCGATCTGGTTAGGCAGACGTGAGCGTTGCGGAGAGTCACGTGACAACAGCATTTATGAGCAAACAAAATGACTGAGAAGTCACAAAGCGTAAACTCCTCTGTCCTGAAGATGTCAGAAAAATGAGAGCTCTTCTTCTAGAAAATGAATCAACACCATCTGACCAATCAGAACTGAGAACTCATTAGCACTGGGGTATCAAATTAAACGACGAATTCTTACAATTCTTGTTATGAAAACTCCAGCAAATTCTCCGCAACTGCTTTGTTAACAATTCTACAGATAGTCGACGGAAATTACGTGAGTACAAAAAAAAAAAACCCTAGTGGCCTGGAGCAGTTTCTGCATTAGCAGCTGCACACACTGTAAACTGACCTGTTTTTACACATAAATGTTAAAAATAGTTCCTATTCATATTTTCCTATTTATTACACTCTAAAATAAAATGTAAATCAAACTGGAAAATTACCTTTGTAAATTCTAACATTATGAGTCAGAAAAGACTTCAACCAAAAGACGTGTTTGATGTGGAAGCCGTCTAGCACCCAGTCAGAGCTCACCTTCTTCACAGGACTTTCTATAATCCTCCAGTTGTTGCTCTTGATCTTCTGCAGATCGTCGAACTTGGAGGTGACGTCGTCGATGGAGAGCTGCAGCAGGTCCCAGAATCCAGCCAGGTCCTGAGAGGTGGGCCGCGGCATGGCACTTGGGTCCTGCACCGGGCACAAGTTTAAACATTTACACTTTTGAAGCTGAATTACACAGTAAAGAACACATATAAAGTTATTCATGGATAATGTTTTGCCTTAAACTCATCGCACCGCTCCTGGTTGGTACTGTGTTTACAGCAGCTGTGCTTCTCCTGTAGCACTCTGTGCAGCACCACACTAATATAACAATAATAACCTCAGCTCTCTGCTAACAAAATAACTGACATTATTGTTGCTCCAAAAGGTAAATACAGACATTCTGTACAACCATGAAGAGAATCCAGCACGATGGACAGGAAGTGACAGACTCGCAACCTCAGGAGAAGATTTCACATCTTACATTCAAAATGTATGAGTTTGTTTATTTCCATTTCATCTGTTATTTATACAACCAATAAAATAGTTTTGTTGTGGAATGTATTACTTTAAAGTAAAACCTACAGTAAACCAATTATTTTAGTAGATTGTGAGAAATCCATAAAAATCATATTTGAATTGTCCATAATTTATCTGTCAGTCTGTCTGATCTATCTATCTATCTATCTATCTATCTATCTATCTATCTATTCTGTCCTGTCCTGTCCTATCCATCCACCCAATCCATCCATCCATCCATCCATCTATCTGTCTACATATACAGTGCATCACTTTTTCCACATTTTGTTATGTTACAGCCTTATTCCAAAATAGATTAAATCAATTTTTTTCTTCAGAATTCTACACACAACACCCCATAATAATAATGTGAAAAAAGTTTACTTGAGATTTTTGCATTTTTATTAAACATACAAACACTAAGAAAGCACATATACAAAAGTATTCACAGCTTTTGCCATGAAGCTCAAAACTGAGCTCAGGTGCATCCTGTTTCCACTGATCATCCTTGAGATGTTTCTGCAGCTTAATTGGA
>JAQQZX010000005.1:5357589-5370355 GCA_030068355.1 Notoglanidium maculatum | reverse complement strand
CACACACACACACACACACACACACACACACACACACACACACACACACACACACACACACACACACACACTCTCATTTACCTGGAGTGATCCCCAACACAGTGTGTGATCCTATAAAAAGTAATTATGTCAGTATTTTGGACTCACTCTCCTCAGACAGGTCGTTCTCCTCTGCCTCTCCCTCCATCTCTTTACACCATCCCTCCATCCTCTTGGTCTCAGCGTGCAGCAGCTGCATGAACCAGGTGCCGTCCCTCCTGGCCGAGGGCGACGCCCGGCCCGAGTCGGAGGCCTGGGGCGGGGTCACCGTTACAGCCACGGTGGGCACGCTGGTCACGGAGGGCTCGCGCCAGGGCTCGGCGCTGCGCTGCGGGCTGGACGGCTCGTTGGCCGAGCGGTAGTCGTCACGGTAACTGAACAGGCCCTGCGTGCGCACGGTTCTCACTGCGCTGTACTGCGTGGGCGTGCTTGGCTCACTGTGCCTCTGCAGACCGCCGCCCCCAAACTGCAGACTCTTATCCTCCATCGCGGGGAAACCCTCCAGCTCCAGGTCAGCCTGCACGGCCGCCGTCACGCTGTTAGAGCGCTTAAACCGGCCCACGCTGAGACACAGGGAGAGACAGACAGGGGGAGGGGGGACGATGAGAGAGAGACCGAATGAGTAAAACAGGCAAAAAGAGACAAAAACAGTTAGAGAGATAAAAGAGATGGGAAAAGAGTAACAGAGAGAGAGAGAGAGAGAGAGAGAGAGAGAGAGAGAGAGAGAGAGAGTGGCAAACAGTGAGAATCAGAGAGAGTAAGACAAAGAGAAACAAAAAGAGTTAGAGAGAGAGAAAAAGAGACAAAAAAAGCAACAGAGAGAGAGTGAGAGAGAGAGACAATTAGCGATTAGAGATCAGCAATTGTTTCACCTCCTGGTGTATTATCTCTCTGTCTGTCTCTCTCTCTCTCTCTCTGTTACTCTTTTTCTCTAGCTCTCTCTCTATTTCGGTCTCTCTTTGCCTGTCTTACTCATTCTGTCTCTTAAATGGCGCTTTATTTAACAAAAGTTATTACTTCCTTATAATTGGTTTATAACAAAACTATAAACTAAAGTTGTACCCTGTGCTTTTCTTTAGCGTCTTTTCTGTACCCACGCTGACCACACCCGAGACCACGCCCGTGACCACGCCCCCCAATCAACACTGTCATGTGTATTTTCTCACATGTTCATCTTATTGATGCTATTTCAAAAACTCCAGAATTTCTCCTTTATATGCATTTTGTTTAGTCTAGCAACATGACGTAGACATTGATGTCTGACTCTGCTGATGAGTTTGCTTATAATAATTGTGTATGAACAGAATTTTTGAAAACAAAAAAGAAACGCCTAAATAAAAAGACTCAGTAATTAAATCCAGACATGTGATAGATGGCTAAAGAAAACAGGTTTTAATGGACAAACACATTTACACAGATGCAGAGAGAGAGAGAGAGAATGAAGCAATAGCAATATCAGAAGCTCCGTATCTCGGTCGGATCACATAAATCTCCCTTCTCACCTGAGACAATAGGCACAGTAATGGAAAACTACACACTTACCGTTTGTCATCTTCCACCTGGATCCCTACAGAATGATATTCCCGTAATCCTCGGCTCTCTGACTCCGAATCCGTAGCTGCCTCCACCTGGGGTGAACAAAACACACCACCGTTCTCTTTAAAGCTGATCTGAGCTCAGCGCATCAAACCAGAGTTTAAACAGACATACAAAAGCTAAAACGCCAGGCGCCGACACAGCTGATCTCAGACCAGAGAGAGAGAGAAAGAAGAAATCCACATGGAATGGAAATGCCACTGTTCACATTACATCTGATCCTGGATCAGTGTGTGTGTGTGTGTGTGTGTGTGTGTGTGTGTGTGTGTGTGTGTGCGTGTGCGTGTGCGTGTGTGTCTTCTCCTTCACCGTTTTTATTACTACATTACATTACTATTATTTATAACTACAATGAACAGCCTTCTTATGACTGATCCAGGATCAGTGAACGCTTCTAATTAGAATAAACATAAGTACAACGATCCACACTGTAACTGATCTACGATCAGTGACTCTGGTTGCAAAAAGTAGGAAAAACCATCACGTTACTTAGGACTGATCCAAGATCAGTGACATATTCTCTCTTTAATATGAAGAATAGCTTAATCGTGCTCATTATAACTGATCCAAGATCAGTGACTGCATCTTATAAGCATTAACAATATCAAGACCAGTCCTGTATAACTGATCCAAGATCAATGACTTTAATCACAATTGGTTTTTTTGTTTTTGTTTTTTAACAATAAATACTATGTATAGAAAGGATTTCGAATAGAAAAACTACATACCTCTTTTTTTTTAATTTTTAAAAAGAAATTATTTTTCAAGGAACAAGATAAGATCAGATTTAAAAAAAGGTCAGCAACTCCCTTTGCAAAGAGAAGCAAAAACATCACCGTCTATTTGCAGCTGATCTGAGATCAGTGGCTCATCAACATGAACAAGTTCATCATCCGCATTATAACTGATCCAATATCAGTGGCTCATGGGCATTAACAGAATCAAAAATATAAGCTACTCATGATAGTAAGCAAAAAGGATTAACAAAACCACCACAATATTAATTACAACTGATCCAAGATCAGTGATTTCTTTAATACTAACAAAAACAAAACATGGTCACCCAGTTTCTAAGAACTAGCATGACTTGCTAAAATTGCTCTCAGACACCTAAATTTGTACAGCTTTTGAACAAAATCAGATTAGAACAGAATATCAAATCTAAGATCAATGATTCTCCTCACAGAAAACAGGAAAAAACAACTCCAGTGTATTAATAACGCTGATTCTAGATCAGGCACCATGTTTATAGAAAATCTCACTGTAACTGTTGGCAGGCAGAATACACCATGACCAACCCTTTTAGAGCTGACCTGCGATTACAACTCATGTAGTAGGAAATCCACACAAACATGGTGATAAAAAATAATTATGGCCCATGTTTTATAAAACACTGCACTGCTGTAATCAAATTATCTTTGATTTTATCTCGTTAAATACCTGTTTGTCTAAAATCCACTTGCTTTTTAATCAACTTAGTTTATAATTTAGATGGATTTTTATTTTCAGTGACTCATTAAGCGTTCCAAGGCCGGTCCCTGCATCTAACTCACATGAGAGATGAGCACAAGCGCTGCCGTCCTTGTAATAACTGATCCAGGATCAATGACAGTGTTAAACTAACATGAGCGTTAGCATTAACAGTGATGGTATCTAACTAGTGATGGTACCTAACTAGCATTCCTTTTGTGTTATTACTGACCCAAGATCAGTGAAGATGTTTAACTAGCATGAGAAGAAAAAAAAAAAAACAATAGCTCTGCCGTCCTTGTAATAACTGATCCGAGATCAATGGCCGTGTCTAACTAGCATGAGTAATAAATAGCATTTCCTTCTTTATAACTGACCCGAGATCTGTGACTAGCATGAGAATTAGTACCGCAGTCCTTCTAATAACTGATCCGAGATCAGTGACAGTGTCTAATATGAGCAATAAATAGCATTGTCATCTTTGTAATAGCTGATCCCAGATCAGAGATTGTGTCTAACTAGCATGAACAAGCAACAGCATTGTCTTTTTTGTAATAACTGATCAGAGATCAGTGATTGTGTCTAACTAACATGAGCATTAGCACTGCTGCTCTTGCTATAACTGATCAGATATCAGTGCATAAATAACATAATTATTAAATACAATAGTTGTTTTTGTAATAACAGATCCGTGATTAGTGACAGCGTCTAACATGAGCGATAAATAGCATTTCTGTCATATTATTAACTGATACAAGATCAGTGATTGTGTCTTACTAGCAGGAGTAATAAATAGCATTTCCGTCCTTCTAATGTGAGACCTAAGGTCAGTAACTAGCAAGAGCAATCAGTAGCATTGCTTCTTTATTATAACTGACCTGTGATCAGTGATTGTATATAGTTGTATCTTGAATACAGCTGATCTAGAATCAGTGATTCCTGTCACAGGACCGGAGACAGGTCTTATAGCAGCTGATCTAAGATGAACCCAATCCTCCTTTTACTTTCTCTAACATCAGTGACTTATAAAAGCTATGGCTAAATTGCTGCCATCATTGCTAATCTAGGATTAAATTATCCTCATTATAGCTGATGCAGGATCAGTCACTACTCTCCTCATTACCTGATCAGAGATCAGTGACTCTCTTCTCTGCGATTAGTGAAAAAAGGCCACAGGCTTTTACTGAGCCCAGACGGAGGAAGTTATTGGCTCAGGGACCACACACCTGAACACACACCACACACACACCTTAGCAAATCGCAGTTGGATGATTAATGGGAGCCATTGAAGCGACAGAGCTCCTGAAAGCACACTTTGATTTACTATGAAAACAGAGGAGATGAGAGATTCAGAGAGAGAAACTGATGAAACAGATGCACAGAAAACAAAGCACACGCACACACACCGTTGTTCACTCTATCCTGGAGACGTTTTATTAGGGGAAAATATACAAATGTACAGCGATGAGAATGACGGTGTGTAATATTTTTAATCATTCCTCTGCGCTGTTGAATTCTGGACCCTGATTGGTCATTAGGTGTTGATTAATGTTCTAGAACAGCAGCTCTGACAGCAGCGGAGCTGCGAATCACACGGTTATATTAATGTGCGCGCTCTAATATGATGTCGTTTCTATGGTAACAGCTCGTTCGCGGGGACCCGAACGGTGGACGGGACACGATAAACGGATTTAAAATGTGTGAAACCACTGATGTTCCGCAAGTGTAAGTTTTCTGTAAGGAGACGTTTATTGAAGTTTATGCAAGGAGTCTCCAGCGTCGGTGTCGGAGGTAAAGCTTCAACATTAAGCTGCATTTGTTGTCTTTTTAATGTCAAAAGAGAATATAAAGAGAGGCTGGTGAGGTTTATAGCTGCCGCCCCACAACATTAAATGTAACTATAAACGGACAAAAAAGATAAAAAGAATGCCGTGTCATTTTTTTTTTTTTAATAAAAACTGTAATCATTGGCAAACTGCTGTAGTACAAGAGGAATAAAACACTGTGCTGTACGACACAGCCTTACTTACGTTTTAACTTTTACATTATATTGCAGAAGCTCCCAGTAATATGTATAATAATATAATATAATATAATGTTTTCTCCTAAACGTGTTATCGTGTATTGTGTGTGTGCGCGTGTGATTATCCAGATATCTTTCTGGGTATATAACGTGATAAAATGCATGTGAAGTAAAAAAAATAAATCAATAAATAAAATTGATATCATTACATTTTTTTATAATTTAAATAACTTATCAAATTGAATAAATTGATGAAAAGATGGCAGATTTTATAAGCCATACATCACTTTCTCTGACTGTTAATTATTTATCGATTGTTTAATGAAATATAATTAAATGAAGGAAATATTTTTTGACGAAGTTATTGTTAATATGAGACGTGGTTGTGCATTAAGAAACAAAAAAACGTCTTAAAAGAAAAGAAAAGATGATGAGAAAGGGAAATGATAAAAATGTAAAAGTCGTCTGGTGATTGGAAAGATGGATCGGTGAACATTTAGCGCTGTACCGCGGCGTTGGCTTGTTGCTGTGATGTTATTTAGCCTTTAAGCCTGCGTGTTTATTACATCTCTCTTGTTTAGTGATCATTTCAGCCGTATGTCATTTTTTGTTCCTTTCAGCTCGTTTATGTTTTTGGCTTGGGTGATTTTGTTGTTGTTATTTCTGCCTCATTTCTCTCTTGGTGTGAGAAAATTTTTTTGTTTATCATTTGGTGATGGTAATTTCTGTTCCTCATGCAGCTAAGCAGCAACCTGCTTCCATGTGAAGATTATAGGGCACCAAATGAAATAAAAATGAGAATTATATATATATATATATAAAATGATACCTAAAAGTCTTTTAGCGCTGATCTTCTACTAAACGCAGCCAGCAGCACTTCCACGTGATTTTAAGCTTCCCCGTTCTCTGTAGTCCCGTTTATAATTCCGGATATTTCTCTTTCCTCAGAAAGTCACATCCACTTGGGATCGTAACATCTATCAGCGCTGCTGTTTGTTTTGGGGCTTTTTTTCTTCTTATCTGCTATAACTGTGTGGTTGGTTTGATGCTTGTTTATCTGTACAGATCTGGAGTCTGGGAGTCCCACAGGATCACAGATTTGTTCTTTTCCATGCTATTGTACGTTAAAGACAGGTTACCTCTCCTTAGATTATTTTCTTCCCTTAGAAATCTCCTTAGAAAAAAGCCAACATTAAACTCACTACAGTTGGCTGCCGACACCACTGCGGCAAAAAAAAGCCAAAAAAAAAAAAGGTAAATAAAAGCTTCTGACCGGAAACCACAATAATAAGTAAGGAATATTTTAGGAATAGGTTATTTTCCTATCACAGCATGTCCTGAAGTGTTTGATTCCTCTTATACTGCACCAACTCATCAGTGTAATGATCTACTGTTCTCACTTACATTATAGCAGCTATAAACGCTCAGCCCTTCACCAGCGTCTCTTTATTCTCTCTCTTGAAGTTATCCTAGAACATCACTGAGAAACTGTAACTTCTGGCGGATACACTGGCGCTGGAGACTCCTTCCATGAATACTACATAAACATCTCCTTACACCAAGGACAAGGATTATACACGTTTGTTAATAACAATCCGTTTATTTTGCCATGTTGATTGATAAACCAGCGTCAGGATTGTAACAGTAACTCTGCTTCACCTCACACCACCTTTTCACTGATTATTTTCCTAAAACAGCACGACACGGAGCGCTTTATTCCTGAGTCTAAGGTGTGCTTCTGGTGTTTGACTTTTAAAGGTGATGAGGTTACTGAGAATCGCTTACTTTATGTAAAACCAACTTAAATGTCACTCTAGGTGTGTGTGTGTGTGTGTGTGTGTGTGTGTGTGAAAATGAGAGAGAGAGAGAATGGTTGTGACTAAAAGATTAGAGAATAACCTTGTGCTGCCTTAAAGGCATATGCTTTAAAGAAACAGACGTGTCTGCATACAAATGTACAAGTGAGTGTGTGTGTGTGTGTGTGTGTGTGTGTGTGTGCCACTGCAGAGAAACAGAGACACCACAGAGAGGAATTAATAAAGAGCGAGTGATCAATATTAAGGTGATTACCCAGTGTACGGCTCAAACACTCCAACACCAAAATACACACGGAAATAAAGGAGAATAAACACAGCGTGGAGGATAAAAGGCATTAGAGTGACGTCACTAGTCCGTATGGCTAACCCCAAGATCAGACGCGTGTTCGTTACCGCCAGCGTTATTCGCGTGAGGTAGATGTTACTGAACGCACCATTAGCAAACAGCGTTCTAAAGATGGTCGCCCGGAGCGTGCTAATTGCTTTACTGTTACACGAATTCACAAAACATAACTTGTTCATTTGTCTTTTGGTCATCAGAATGATTTTACTTGCTCGTTTGCTTTAGTTTGCTAGTTCACGTTCACTCATTAGTTTGCTTTTACTCGCTAGATTGCTTTTAGTTGCTAAAGGTTTTCACTCACTCACAAGTTTATTTTCTACCTGCTGGTTCGCTAGTTTAACTCACCCAGTGGTTCCTTTTACTAGCTAGTTTGTTATTGCTAGCTTTGCCTTTCACTCATTAGCTTACTTTTGCTTGCTTGTTTGCTAGTTTTTTTCCCCCATGTGCTAGTTTGCCTTCAAACAGTTAAAAAGCATGATGTTTCATTTATTTAATGAATTAAATAAAAAATGGTAATTCTTCGCATCATAAGAGGAATACAATCTCAGCCTCTACTGTAGCTACTGTGTCCTGAAATCCCACGATGCCTTGCATTGCTCACGTCGGCTGCCGTCACGATCCCATTCTCTATGTACAGCAGTATTTTTTTTACATTAGTGAGATGGTCAAACTGCTATCAAAGCTGGCTGATGTTCAGCTAAGTACTATTGTTAATTAAAACCAAGGAGTAGTAAAGTAGCTAACATTAGGTTTACTGTAGTATTAAAGTAGCTAACATTAGGTTTACTGTTTCTTGGAGTAAACCAGTAGCGTAGGTGGCTAGTAACAGACATCTCACCCTGCAGAAACTCATTTCAGGGAGGTAACGCCGGGCTGAGTGTGTAACAACACAATAGTATGTTTAGTAATTTGTCTAATCTGTAATGCGAGTTGGGCAGGCCTATATGCAGAAAATTTGACACTGAAATATGTACGTACATTATTCAACTTTCAGAGTCGTGTTTATTCTATTACCACTTTATGTTACACTAGAAGACGTAAGAGACTGAAGTCTGAAGTCTCTCAAGACAAAGTCACAGACTTTTTAATCACAGACTATGATTTTGCAAACACTGGGGATCTCGCAGGGTCACTAACTGCAAGACTGGGCTAGATTCCGTTTGAGACGATTTCCCATCACGCTTTGCTGCTTCCTGTTTGGTGCTGGAGAGAGCGCACCAGTTTGTTGTCAGACCTCCCATGAACGCTTGACACCTGTTCATCTCGCCTCAACATGCCGTTTACAGTCATTTAAGCCAAGAGAAAAGCCACTGTTACAAACAGAGAGCAACACTGGAGTTACGTTCGACCTTTATTAATAATTCATAACATAAGTAATAATTAGCGATTTTGCCCTAAATGGCCTCTCATACCGTCCAGGATGCTCTCTCACTCTCTCGCTACGTCTGTCACTCACACTCTCTCTCACTCTCGCTTTCATATGATTGCTCACTCTCAAAAAAATATATATTTCCGTGATATTGTACATAATTTATAGGAGTCAGGGAGCCACTTATCAACATGCGGGAGACTCCCGGAACGTCCAGGAGAGGTGGGATGTCTGTGGTATGCTAGCTAACAATAGCTTATTCCTTTAGGTAAATGTCAAGCACAGGTAGGTAGTAAGCTAGCTAACATTAGGTTCAAGATTATATTGAGCAAACCTGTAGCACTGGCGTTAAAGTCAGCTAATTAAAACTAGGTTCACTTTTTTTCTTTAGCACAGGAGACTAGAACGTTATCTTCACTATTCTATTGGAAAAAGAAAATCACACAACACAGGCAGTGGCTAACATTAGGCTAACTATTACATCATGCACACCAGTAGCACTGGTAGCTAGTCAGATTGCTAACATCAGAGTAACCATTCTGTTAGTTGAAGCAGAGCATAAATTATTCTCAATGACTATATTTGTTGAAACAAGTCAGCGGTCAACTATTTTGTAACTAAAAAGGCAATCACAGTGACATTCATTTTGCTGTTGTTTTGTGTTTAAACCTTACCGTTTTGCTAGCAGGCTTGCTAACATTAGGCTAATTATTATCTTGTGTAAATCAGTAGGGGATGTTGCTAGCGGGCGTGTTTAAAACCACTAAGCTGAAGTTAAGAGGAAAAACAATGCAGCCCTAAAGCTGTTAGCTAATGCTTTATATGGTGCATCAATCACTCTCTCTATTCTGTTTCGAGGTGTGTGTGCGCGTGTTTGTGCTGGCAGCAGGGTATCATACTGACGCACCTACGCACACTGTAATTAGCAGCGCTGTTACTTGACGCCGTGATCAGTGAGACACGGTGAGTAACTTGCTCTTCTCTCATGCAGACGTCCTCAGTAACGTGAGAATGTGCTCGGAGTTACATTCACACGCAGCGCTGTCGAGTTCTGGATTCTGATTGGTCAGAAAGTGTTGATTCATGTTCTATAACAGCAGCTCTGATAACAGCGCAGCCGCAAATCTCAGGTTTATATTAATGTGCCTGTTCTCATATTAACACGTTATCGTTTCTATAGAAACCGCTCGCTCAGAGGATAAAGTGCGGAATTGTTGATATGGTCGAAGTTTTCTGTGAGTTTATTTAACGCTTATGGAAGGAGTTTCCAGTGTCAGCGTTGAAAACTTTTTACGCTTGAGGAGTTTACACTTCTTTGCGTTTCTCGGGAACATAACAACCTGCGAAAGTTGGCGATGTGTCATTGTTTGTTTGATAGATTAAAATTGGTAGCGGACTGGTGACAGCTCCTCACCTTAGCTAAAGTTGCTAACAAGCAATAAGCTAATGATGCGAAGCTTGATCTAGGTGGTAAGTTAGCAGTTAGCAACAAATCTCGTGCAGTAGTTTTCATTGCGTTTACTGTGCAGCTCTTTTTTTTTCTTTTTGCTAATAACACTGTTTCTTATATGGTTGATTATCTTACGTATGTGATTTATTTTTATATATTGCTTACTTTGATTTTTTTTAGATATACATATATAAATAATAAAAGCTTATAAAAAATGTAAATGAAAAAGTATCTAATATTTCTCTTGGTGAAATCACGCTACAACAAACAACAGAGACTAATAACGGCTCTAGATTTTTTTTCTAGATTCTAGAAGGTTCTAGATCTTGAACTTGTTTGATATTGTTTTACGTTGTTTTTTTTTTTTAAATAATCAGAATAATGTATTTCTACAAACTAGTAAAATTGATGTCTAATACAAATGCTAAAGCTAGGCTCAATAATATTCAACTCATTTGATCATGATCTGGATTAAGGAATTTTAAATGAAACGTAAAAGTAATAAGGAAGTTTTCGGTTCTTGAGATCTGTATTTTTGCAGTGGACGAGCAGAGCGACTGAACTGCAGTGAGATGATAATAATGATAACTCTGAGCAGGAGCTGTAGACGTGTACGCCGGCGCTGGGAAAGGCCTCTGGGTGATTAATCAGCACGCAGCCGCCGCTGTGGTGTCAGTGTGATGCAGCTCGTTTAATGGGAGGAGAATAAACTCGTATTAAAACAGACTGACGCTCCTGCATGATTTTCAGCACTGTCCTGTGTTCATGAGCGGTTTACTCACAAAGTGTAGAAGTGCGGTATTATTATTAATGTCTGATGATACTTTCTTTAATATCTAGAAAAAAAAGAAAAAATATATATATTCTTTCATAACAATAAATACGGACATTTATTTAAAAAAAAGTCTTTTTTTTATTACAATTTAAAAGATTATGTAAAAAGTTTTTCATTGTAAATGTAAGTTTTTTAAATTTACGTTCCTTTAGAGAGTTTCCTACTTTTTATGACTAAAAATCTTTGTGTTATTAAATTCACATGAAAGTAACACAAAATTATGATTTGATATGAATTTGACGTAATTATAAAAGAAATGAATAAATAAACAATATATGACATCCACGACGAGCGCAAAGCAAAGAGCGAAAAGCGCACAGTGACGTGATTTATAAGAATAATGATATTATAATGTTGTGACGCCCAGCCGCACAGGACGAGCAAATCAGGAAAAGAAAAATGTATTTTAAGTTTCTTGTGTTGAGTTCCATGTTGCTTGAAAAGAAAAAGTTATAAACCGTCTAAAAACCAAAAAAAAAAACGAAACGGAAATTTGTATCCCACTGTTATCATCAGGTTTTTTAAATTTTGTATTAAAAATATTTTTATACATGAAAAGTGACAAATATTATGTGAAAAATCTTAAAAATATTTAAATAAAAATTAAAAATGTAATTTTTTAAACTTTAAAAGGATTAAATCATTTAAAAAAAAACTATAGAAACATTTCAATATTAAATATTTGTTAAAAATTTATATAAATAATATTAAGTTAAATATTTGTATTTATTTTATTAATTAAAATGTCACTTTTTTAATACATCAAATTATGATATTTATTGTGTCGAGTGTTTTCGAGTTCATGTGTATAAAAGCAACATTTGGTTTTGTAAACGTTGCCTAGGAAACGCGCCTGTCAATTATGCATGATTTGATCAGATGGTGAAATGACGCTTCCTTATGCTTTCTAAATAACTTTTAACGTTTTCTCTGGAAATAGTTTAGTTCTTTTGAATGGAAAAAAGTCACTGCATTCCATCTGTCGGTCTCATGAAGCGGAGTGGGAGTCGGAGAAAAGTTGCAGTGAAGTGAAGCACGCTGGTGTCATGGTGATGAGATGGTGAGGGGACACACACACACACACACACACACACACACACACACACACACACACACACACACACACAGGGTGCTATTATTGTATGAGTCCTGCTTTCTTCCAGCACTGGTCTGACATTTCAGATGGCACTGAGAAATGATACGGCTCATGCCAGACTCGCTCGGGCCAAAATCACATAGGCGAAGAGAGAGAGAGAGAGAGAGAGAGAGAGAGAGAGAGAGAGAGAGAGAGTATCAGCAGGAAGACAGGCGGAGAGGAGTGAGGCAGCGAGGGACATGAGGACGTGTGCACTAAATCAAACTGAGAGAACAAGCGAGCCAAAGAGTGGGTCGAAGCTGAGAATATAAAACTGAGGAGGAAAGTATCAGAGGATGAGGGGAGATAGCGAGAGAGAGAGAGAGCAAGAGAGAGAGAGAGTGAGTGAAGGAGAGAGAGAGATAGAGAGACCGAGAGAGAGAGAGATAGACAGAGAGAGATGGACAGACAGAGAGCGAGAGAGAGAGAGAGAGCAAAAGAGAGAGAGAGAGACAGAGAGAGATAGACAGACAGAGAGAGAGAGAGAGAGAGAGTTCCAAGACGAAAAGAGAGTCTGAGTTGAATCTTAATTAATAGATTGCACTACGATGACTCACTGGATGCTATTTCTAGTGCAACAACAAAATACACACACAGGTTCAGTGACACCATTACCATTATACCCTGTGTAGTTATATTATACCATTATACCCTGTGTAGTTATATTATACCATTATACCCTGTGTAGT
>JAQQZX010000005.1:5322516-5345943 GCA_030068355.1 Notoglanidium maculatum | reverse complement strand
GCAAAGGGAAAAAAAAAAAAAAAAAAAAAAAAACACTGAGCAAAAGCACAGCAAAGGCAGAGAGAGAAATCGTCCTGATAAAACATCACCTCTGCCGTGACCTCGGTGCTGACAGCCCTAAAACACGCAGTGCTGCTTTTTATGGCACTGTAACTCATGTAATAAAGGCAGGCTGTGGCAGCGTTGGCATGGCGTTGACTGCGGACGCAGATGCTGTGAGTGATGGCAGACTGGGTAGCCAAAATACCAGGGACAAAGACAAAATAGCCTACCAGGATGGATGGCATGACCCAAGAGATAAAAATAGAGCTGCGTCAAGGTAAAGAGTGAGCCAGAGGGAAGAGCGAGAGCTGATGGACGTCTGTGTGTGTATGTGAGAGAGAGAGTTGATGGAAATGTGTGTGTGTGTGTGTGTGTGTGTGTGTGTGAGTGTGAGACTGATGTTCATGTATCTGAAACTAAAAAGTGGTATTTTTTTTATCAGTCCCATTCCATCCAATTTTATTTAAACTCCTAGCTGTGTTGTTTTTTTTTGTATCATTATAAAAATAGGGAAAAGGTTATTAGCATTCTTATGTGCATGTATTCTTGTTAACATAACTGAAATTGACCGGATTTCAACAAGGATCTTTAAATCTTACTTATGAATTTTCATAAGGATGACTGGCTGGCTAAAATAAGCTAAGTTGACAGAACCAAATTTATTTTATTATATAAGAGTTTTTGGGGTTGTTTTTTAGGAATTGTGATAAATCTCATATGTTCATGCTGGCTTCCTGGCTAGCACAAGCTAACCTGACAGGATTTCTAACAGTATTTTTCATAAATGCTCAAAATATATACTAGCCATCAAGCTAACATGATCTAACCTGACTTCATGAATAAGAGCATTTTTAATTTATCATCATAAATGTTCATAATTTACTCAAGCCCACAAGCTAACCTGAGCTAACCTGACAGGATTTCTAAAAGGATTATTATTCATATTCGAAGATGTTTAGGATCCTCACTGACAACACTAGCCATCTAGCCAACATTAGCTAACCTAACAAGATTTCTACACTGATTTCTGAGGGGATTTTCACAGTCTTATATCTCCAATGCTAACCCAAGAGCTAACATGACAGGATTTCTGGGAGAATGTTTCAAGATGTATGCACACTTCAGTCATATTCATTAATGCTCACAAATCTACACTGCTAATGCTAGCTAGCTACACTGACAGAATTGACCAGTAAAAAAAAGCTAGAGGCTCATTTTGGTACTTCATCAAAACTTCACCTATCGCTAAAAACATTTTTAACCTGAAAGAATTTCTGAAAGGATTTTTCCACTTACATTCATTAATGTTCACAATCTTTATGCTAATCCCATCTACCCAGCTAGCTAACATTACCTTCACTGCTAATGCTAGCCACCTGTCTAAATTAAGATAACAATAGCCAAGCTAACCTAAGCTAACCTGAGAGGATTTTTTGAGAAGATCTTTGTTATTTATAAATGGTCATAATCCTGGTGTTAACCACAACCAGCTGGCTAAGACAAGCTAACGTGAAGGAACTTCAGAAAAGATTTTTTGTCCATATGAATGTTTACAATCCTCACTGATAACGCTAGCCATATAGCTAACATGAGCTAATCAGTCAGAATTTCTAGATTGATCTGTTGTTTATAAATATTTATTGCTAACACTAAAGGGTAGTGGTTTTCCTAATTTGGCTAATATAAGTTTATCTGTCAGGATTTCTGATGATGTTTGATATTTCTAAATGTTTATATATACTGTACATTTGTACTGCTAATGCTAAAGATTTCTTTGTCATAATCACAAATGTTTAAACTCTCTGATGCTAGCACTAGCCAGGTCAGGTCCATCCAGAGTGGATAGGGGGGAAAAGTACTGTGTGTATACCACTGGTAAAATGGCTCTGAACTCCAGCTATGATCAGAAAGAGCATAAAAGAACCCGAATGTTCTGAATGCAGAGGAGGACAAGGACGAGGAGGAGGAGGAGTAGGAAGAGGACAGAGAGGTATTTTGCATTCTAGTGCTGTTTTCTAATCTCACAGGGCTGTAAGTGCTAACGGTTGGTGGAATCAATAAATTGTCGCTTCTGTGGGGGGGCGTGGGGCGTTGGTGGTGGTGTCAGAGCTCCCCTTCTCCACAAGTTAATAATGCTAACCCATCAGGTCCCCACTCTCTGAAATATGCAATAAAATGGAAGCAACACTGTTTTCATCATAATGAGCTCGGTTTATGGGGGGCGGCGTTAGTAATACCATTAATCACAAATTACTTCTGAGACGGCTCAGTGATGCAGCTGGCTTTTCCGAATGTGACAGAGGTGACACTGGGTAAATTGGATGAAACGTTTGTCCTTCTCAGAAATAATGAAGTTGTCTTGCATAGTTGCAAAATGAGACAACCTGCTGAAGGCTTCAGTTTTTTAAATGGTGCTTAAAAAAATGCTGGGTGTAAAAATTCTGAAGTTTTCCTGAGGGAAAAAAACAAAACAAGTGTTTCAGCAGTTAGCATTATAAGCTCTTGGGAAATTTGATGTACTGTCGCAGAATTTTGCTCCCTTTGCTGTGAATGTATAAACCAAGGGACGTAACTGCAGTACACTTTAAACAGTGAGCGAAGGAGGAGTCGAAATTGGAGCACAGGATCTTCATTACCTGTGTAAACGTAATGCTTCTGTTCTTACAGGAGCGAGCGATGGCACAGACGTGTTTGGGTTTTTATACTGGCACTCACGACTGTTCATAACCTTGGTATCACCTCGGGTTTGCTTTCTGGCTTCAAATTTGTGCTCAACCTTCATAACATTGCTAAGCCTACATCTCGTCTCTCATATTCTCACGCTCTGTATTCTGTACCCATGCCTCGTGTAGCCTAAATTAAAATCTTCATTAAAATCAAGTCAGAAATCAGTGGATTAAATTGCATGCCATGTGTACTCTACGTACCACAGTTGAAATGATACTGGTGGAATGTAATATTTTGAACTCAGCTATGATGATGATAAAGGGGGCGTGGCTTTACCTGGCGGTTGCTGGGAGGGTCTGTCCACACTGCCTGATGATGGGAGGCGGAACTGGATTCCTGCGAGCAAAGGACACACCCGATGCTTATACAGTGTTTCAGATTCTACAGAGCAAATGTCAGCATCCAAACATTTTCAAATCCATTCACAAGTGGAAACAAATCTAAACAAGAAATTGCTGAAAAGTGACCATCCAACTGGCTTCGATTAGCATCATTAAACACTTAACTCATCCCATATCATACTGACCATGATCATTAAAAAAACATTTTGTTGTAAAATGAACAGCATTTGGTATTAACATTACAATTTGTGTGCAAGGATGTCAATCTGGTATCTTGTGGCTTGTTTAACTTAAAATGTAAAATAATAGGATGTGCTGGATCAAGTGCTATTTTTTTAAGCTGCTGAAAAAAAGGCATTTTGTTTGCAAGCAAATTTGCAGTGATTAAAGTGAATCCTTACAACTAGGACTATTCATGCAGCAATATATCGGCCATATACAAAACTCCTGTTAGACCTATTTCACGGCAAGCCGTTTCCATACTAGTCTCGCTTTTATGATACATCGTATTACATTTGACAGCAAATAAGTCCAATTTCCTTCTTCAGTTGGAAATTTCTAGCCTTGTTTATTTTCCAGGTTTAAAGTGCTTGTGTTAAAAGTGGTGAGCTAGATGTTATTGAAAGCCCCTTCTCAGAGGCATGAATATTTGTGTAATGGCAAAATGGATTCTTAGGTCTGCTTTTTAAACTAGCTGTCTTAGTCGCTATCAAGTTCATTACGTTCAAACTGCTGCAGCCATGTTCTCTCCAACAATCAGTCTATTTTAAAATAGACTTATTGTTGGAGAAAAGTTTTACCTTTGATCTTATTCTAGGCGCTAAATCCCGTTGCACCTTGTTAGTAAGTCATGAGAGTGAGTTCTTTAAGGTCAAAAGACTAAGCCTCTTTGTGGAATAAGAGTTTAGGACTTCCAGCTTTGCTTTTGAAAAAGTGGCAGGAACTTTGAAACAAACTTGCATCAGCCTGGGGATTAATTTAATTGGAAGAGCAAATAATAATGAGTACATTACACTTCAAAAATAATAATTGAATTCCAGAAAATGTGAAGTTTGAGAGTTTCTTGGAAGTATACCAACAGTCCATGGGAGAATTCTGTTCTGCTCTCCATGGGGTGCCATAACAAATCAGTTAAATCCATGGACAGAAAATGTGACTGCTCAGCGTGAGACTTCACTTACCACTTCGGCTTGCTGTACAGATCTCAGCTTAATAAATTTCTGGGAAAATAGGCCATTCCCATATCACACAAAGCCACAAGTACGCTCCAGCACAGCGGAAGTGCTTTTTTTATTACGCATTTAGATTCGTAGCATTCAGATAATTTGGAATACATTTAGAATGATTCTAAGAATCTAAGAAACGAATGGAAAGTGCTAGCAATGACAATACAAATAAATATATGAAATTAATAGGAGCGCTCGACCCGATAGCCATTGTGTTGCAGTGACGTGTCCACAGAAAGGAAATTTAGAGTGGCAGATTTTTATGAACACACACACACACAAGAAAAAAATGTTAATATAATTTGCTAAGACAAAATTCTGGTACCGATGCTGAAATCATTCCAAAGCTCACAGTGATTGGACAGAATTGACAGTATTAAAAGAAATCAATAAATAAAATAAAGAGACACCATTCACTAATATTAGCATCAGAGAAATGTCTAATGGCAACTCTAACGTATACCTTACTCTCCAGACGATAAGACACTTTTATTTGGGTCTCTAGCAGGGTTTGCAAAGTGGCATGGAACTGTAATTTTTGCAATAACCCAGTAATATTCCTATTTTTAAGTTTTTACGGTACGCATGCTACTCCAGAAGGTATGGTAGTGTTGCTACATTCAGATGGCATTGTGTGTTCGTGGAGAAGATTCCACAGACGTACCAGTCTTGTGGTATTCAAAATTTTCGGAAATTCACAAGTTACGATGCAATATTAACAGTTAACAGCTGATGCTAAGTGTGTTGTTACTTTAATTGCAGACTTTCTTTTCACAGTTGAATCACAAATCTAAGGAAAATGGTGATATTTCTGGCAATTTTGCCTCAACGTTTTCCACATCAACAAATGAATAGCTACATGCTAGCTGGCTAAATCGTTTGGCTTATTTCAAGTAAAATAATAGCAAGGAGTCTGTCAGCTTTCACGTTGCCCAGCAACAGTGCTCTCATGACTTTGACTATTTACGTTCCCATGTCAACAGCACAAATTCCCACGTGACATCTAAACACGTCATTAGTGGTCATTTAACATGGCGACCAGACCTTAGTTTGGACCTAGGTGTTATATAATCTTGTTGACGTGAGGAAAGAAACAAAGCCAAATTCTTTTCAAAGCTGAGAGATGTGCTGCTACGGAAAATTTTCTTAGCGATATAGATATACAGAGCTTAGATAAGCTAAACTCTTTTGTATTTACTGCTACTCAATTAATTAAATGTCTTGTGAATTAAGTAATTCATTCAGCTTCAGTAAGTGCTTGGTTCGTCTTCAGTAGGATCTGGATAATTACGAACGTTTCAATCCTTAACATTCCGGGCTCCCGAGTTGTACAACAAATTTGTATTTGCCCTCTCATTAGGAGTTCACAAGCCATGGCTGGCAAAAGACTGGAGGATGATTGACTGGCTGACTTCAGTCATTTGGCTGAAGGAAGCATGTGTTAGCCTTCACCCTCCTCTGGCGGCAGTTGTACGATGGGGAGAGCTGGCAGCTGGGTGGAAATTGGCAGGTGACCAAAATGAGGTGAAAATGGGAAGAAATCTGTAATACACCACTGAAATATTGAGCCTTGTGTATGCCTGTGTCATAAGCTGCAACTACTGTAGATATCAAACCAAATACGTGGGATGGAGGTAAGCAAGGATGGCTACTATACTGAACATTCCATGAATTACTACATTTCCAAGTGGTACAAATGTTAAAGTATTTGCTCTGTTGTAGGCATATACCTACGAGGTGGCCAGGAATCGGGTAGCGTCCAGGCGAGTGTTGCACCTACTAGGGGGTAGGTGTTGTTTTAAAGGTCCACTATGTAGGATTTAGGGGGGCTATTAGCAGAAATGGAATATAAAATTCCATAAGTATGTTTTCATTTGTCTACAATTACCTTTAACTATGAATCATTGTGTTTCCATGAGCCCTTTATATCTACATAGGGAGCGGGTCCACCTCTACGGAGCCACCATGTTGTGCCGCTACAGTAGCCCGGAACGGACAAACCTCTAAAGAGCGCCTTCCACGTTTTTACAAGTGGCAGCGTGAATCCGGAAGGAAGTACTGGAAGAATGACAAAGAAGAAGAAAGGAAGACGAGGAAGATGAAAGAAGAGGAGTCAGTGTTTGCTGGTGCTGGATAACAAGTTTGAGAACCCAAATTTAGAAATACGGAGGATCATACTTATTATTTAACATGGAAAAAAGACAGAATGTAAAGAATGGAAGTACACTACAGGCACCTGGCGGCCACCGCACGTTCTGATACACGCCTGGAAAGGGAGGGGTAAGGGAGGGGCACTCAGTTGGTTGAATCCTATATAGTGGTCCTTTAAGTTTAAGCCTACATTGAAACTATGTTATCTGTTACAACCATTATTTATTTGTAGCTCATACGTTTGAACATAGCAGCCATTTTCGTTCAAACTAACATACAATAGCATCTTATGGCATTCTGGTGCAACTGGCTGCAAGGCTCAGTTATCGGTCAGTGCTAAGTAGTGATTGGTGGTTTAGTGATTAAGACTCCAAGTTACTGATTGGAAAGTTGAGAGTTTTAATCCGGGTACTCTGAAGTCCTTGCTGTTGGGTCCTTGAGAAAGGCCCAGTTTTTCTCAGTCTTAAGACCCAGCAAAACCCCCAAATGCTGAGCTCAATTGTACATCCTGTACTGCATATTTATGTAATGTAATGTAAATTAGTGTCTCAGCTAACACCCATAACAATTTGTGCTACTTAATTCATAAGGAAAGTTAGGATAAGATTTCTTACAGCTTTAATTGCATGAAATAGAATGAAACCTAACCACTAAAATGTACGTATCTTATACTTTGAAGTGCCTTATAGTCTGGAAAATATGGTATAACATCTGGATATGCAACTACAGCAAAATAGATTCTCAGTTTTTTAAAAAATATACACTTTCTAAATTTCCATGCGATAAATTACCCGTACAGCTCAGTCCGATACGTCCGCCTTATGAAACATGTTAAGATTCACTATGGTGTTATGGAGCAATGAGCAAGCAATAATATTTTTTCTCTTTTTTTTCTTTTTTTTCTTTTTTAATGCTACTGTACAGTGTTTCACTGTACTTCACAGCACCAGTGGGTTCAGTCTAAATGTGTGCGTTTAACCCACTTTTTATTACTTGCCAGAAAACTCATAGCAAAGGGGAAACATTAAGTGGTTTCAAATGAGGGCATGCGCTACCAGGACTGGGGTGGAGTCCACCTCCAATTCTACATAATCCATTTTATTAATTGAATATTTTTAATTGACCATTTGCTTTGCTTCATTGTCTGTGATTTAACTCATTCATGAATGCATTTTAACCACATTTTTAATATATTTCATTATGGAATTTTACTCAACTGAATTATTTATTTTATTAACTGAAGATCTGCTGCACAAACACTATTGTCCTCAATACTTTATGGGATATAGTTTTTTTTTTTAATTTTACTGGGAAAAAAGAAACTTAACTTTTCACTGCAAAGACATATTTTCATTGTCAGTTAGGTAGCTGGCTAACTAACAAAAAGTCTATATGCATCCTTTCTGTTCTACAAATAACCTAAAAACTCAAACCAATCACTATATCCATGTAATTTAAGAAGTATTAAACTACATAATTAGTAGAGGTGTAATCCTCAGGCTTCTACAAAATACGGTATGATTTAGATTCTTAAGGCAACGATTCCAAATTTTATGATAAGACTGAATTGTCTATGATAAAATATGATACGATTTGGTTTTGTATCTGCTGATTGGAATCTGGGGTAGACCTATTGTTAATCTGCGCATGATTATGATGTAGAGAAGTACTATTTAAAGTATCAGAACTACGAGCATATCACCTTGCTAGCCTGTTAAATTACAATTTTTTTCAATAATATTTTACACACCACTTGAGTGTCTTTTTTAAAAATATCAATAGATTTATAATAGATAATAATTGATTTATTACTGTTGCCCATCTTTATTTTAATCTATTTAAGCCTTTTAGATCATTGAATCAACCGAATCATTCGATCGTTACACCTCTACTAACTAGTTATCAATTTGAACAGAAAAACACACGTAGATTAAATTCTACCCCGAGCAACATTGCTGAATTTTCATATTACTTATGGGTCTTATGAACTTATGACCTGTGTTTTTCTTCTTTTTAATCCTAATCCAGTTGTAGTGCTTTAACACTACCCATTGGACTTTTCTGATTTGACCACAGTGGCCCTATTTTACATTCCTGCATGAATAAGGCAAATTGATGGCCCTCATTTTGATGTAAAACGTAATGTTTCCTCTTTGCATATCTAATGACAGTCATATATTACTTCGGTCATTGCAGGAAAAACACAGTATACATTCAACTGTATATTCACAATAAATAAGGAATATCTATATAAAAATGATAATCTATGGAGCAGGATTCCACCACCTTTTCAGTATTATTCAGCTCCTGTATGTACAGTATATACGTTTGATTGTATATATGTCTGTATGGAACAGTAAAGTACAGAATGCATTCAAAATGTCACATTTAACTGGGCAAACTGTGGCTGTTCAACCCAATGCGTCTTCAAAAGTTTCACAGTACTAAATCCACTTGCTTGTTTTACAGCAAGGCTTTGGCTTTGAAGACTTGTAATTGAATTACCTGGAACATCATTTCATACATTTTTTAATACTTTTTTAATCAGTCTGATTTCTGTTGAATCTCAAAGTAACCACCATTAGTCCACATTCAGAGGAAAGGATGATCAAAACCCACAAAATATATCAAAGAGATCCCTTGAGCAGTCTTTGGTCAATGTTCAGTTCTCATCCTTTTTTAAAACCCATTTGGATGAGAGGTTTTTTTTACATTCCATTTCTGCAGCATGAGTCAATGTTTCAACCCCAAAAACGTCTCTAATAGTCTTAGGTTATCAAAGAAAGAAATTCTCAAAGAAACTCTAGAGAATTTCTCACCAAGAACTTCCTGTCCAGGGCCAGTGCAATCACAGTATCTACCAAAATACATTTTTCGGAAGGAATGGCCAAACCAAGCAGACTGTAAAGTAATGTATAGAAGGAGTTTTTAGTTGAATTCAGACTTTGGTTCATGGATGAGTCATTGCTGCTCAGTGTTAAATACGTGCTGAGTGTCCTAGGGACACTAATGCAATGTGGGTGCAAGCATCAAGCTGCTTTTAGCTACAACCTCTCATTGGAGCTCATCAGCTATGAATAAAGGATCACTTATAGCCTAAAACCTCCCTAATGGCTTCTTGGCTAACTCACTCTCTCCTCTTATCATTCTGTCTTCCATTCACCCACTTGCACTCTCACAAAGAACAGACACACTTGTAAACATTTTGCTTCATTACCACACTCTCTTTTTCTTCATCCTCTGATTTTTTAGAAATCCTGTGGTGCACCATATGTGGCTTCTAGTTACTCAAATAGACAGAGACATGTAAGACATCTCTGAGTTATTGGAGTATTTCTTGTGGTAGATCTCCAAACTGGCACTTCTGGACATGGGCATTCGTCCCCGTAACCTTCGTTGCCATCTAATCCAAAGGAAATCTCTGCAAGATGGAGAAGGGCTGCTGGCCATGGTTCCTCTTGGTGATCCATTATCGGTTGTTTCTCTCTTAGATACATCTAAGGCAGCCTGAAGTTCTAGAAGGGACAAGTTAAATGGGTGCACAGTCGCTGGGTCTATAGTTGCAGGGGAACTGTTACCTGGATCCACTATTTCCAGCGCCTCATCCATAGTCAGAGTCTCAAATTCAGGATCATCTGGTTCCACAGTACAAAGGATGGCTGAAAAGATTGCCTCTGACTCTAGGAGGTCAATTGTAGAGGAGTCAAGGGTATCTGGCTTGAGTGGGTATTCTGTAACTTGATCATCTGACTCGTCAGGGTACTGGTCATCTAGGTGTTGAGAAAAGGGTTCAGGAAGTGTCACTGAAGCACTCTCAAGAGGGGACAGCTGAGTCAAGTAGGCAACACTTGATTCCATGTACGTTGGTTCTGATGGGCTAATAATTTCAGGATCTATTTCTGACCAGCTTGAAGTTCTTATATTTAGAGGTTCCTTACTTGGGAGGTCTGACTGACTCAGATCCATTGTTTCTCTCTTAGACCACAAAACAACAGGCTGAGCCTCTGGCTCAAATGTTGCTGAACTCTGAAGTGCTGGAGACAGAGGTTCTGGACTCAGAGAGCTTGACAAATCTAAATCTACTGGTTCTGGAGTTGCTGGCTGTAAGAAAATTGTATCCAGTAGTTCTGGGAAAGGTGGATCTTCAGCGGCATGGTCAGCGGGTTCATCATAATCAGTTGCTTCTGGAGTTGGGGGGTCTGGAAGATCTGAAAACCCTGGACTACGCAACCCAGGGTCCAAGGATTCTAAACTTGGCCATTTCAAATCATTAAGATCCATTGATTCTGGTGTCAATGGACTTAACACATGACAGTCACCTGGTTCCACAACTGTATAATCTTCTATGTTGTGATCTGAGTTTTCTTCAGTTGGCTCTATCAGCACAATCGGGCTTACAGAACCTGCAGTTGGATACGTTGCTACATGAAAACCTGAAGATAGTGGACATGGTTCAGCTTCTTCTAAAGGCCCTTGAATGAAGGGATGTAGTACAGATGGATCAATGGACTCTTGAGGTGATAATGAATCTGGTGGACTTATATTGTCTGGATCCAATTTTGGCCAGTGCAAGTTTGCCAGGTTTACAGGCTCTAGGTTTGTAAAATCTAGTACAATTGAGTCCACCCTTTCAGAAGTTGAAACCTTTGAAAAATATCTAGGGTCTAAAGGTAGCTCTGATTCTGGAGGGTCAGGAGGGGTCATTTGATCGGGATACAATTCAGGCCAGCTTAGCAATGACAGGTCCACAGGTTCTGGAGGAGTCAAGTTGGCATAGGATGGATCATCAAGCTCTGACAACTGTGAATTTGGGTCTGTTTGGAATAAAGGTCTGGAAGTGGAGACATGCAGGACATTTTTATCTAAAGGCTCTGGGTCTGGGGGATGCATGGATAAAACATTTGGATCAATGGGTGAAGGGCAGTTCACTGCTGCATCTGCTGTGTTCTGTCGCACCAAAGTCTTGCTCCCAGCCTGGGTACTGACAGACACATTATCAGAATGACGTTGGGTTCCCTTTGCCCAGCTTGGAGACCAGGTGTTGTAGCGTTGTGCAAAAGTGGAAAAGTTGCTGTTAAAGGCCCGAAGCTCTGTGCACAGATCCCGTCTGAGGTTGGCTAGTTCCTTTCGCATGGCTGACACATCCTCCCGCCACTGCTGGCTGATCGCAAGAGCCAGGTCAGCTGTCTCTTGTACACTTGATGGAACAGGTCGTGGCCTCATAGGGATGCTGGTCTTGTGTGGGGACAGTGAGGGAACTGTGGTGGAAGAAAGATTACTGTACAGGCTTCGTGATTCGCTTTCTCTCCTAGGATGGCTCAGATCCCTCTGGGCCATGGAGGTCAGGTCTGCCTCCTTGTTGAAAAAATTGTCCTCATTAAGTAAACCAGTGCCCTCGAGCACTTCATTCCCCTCTGAAAGACATAAACAAGTGGGAGAGTATATAATGTTCCTACAGGTCAGGACAGCCAGAGACACTGTGATGCTCACTATAGGCTTTACTACAAAGCCTGAAACAAACACATGTGAGCCAAATTACATTTGAATAGCTATTACCCTGTGCAATTACCTTTGTGTGAAAACACAGGGTTCTTACCACAGTTCACTTGTATACAAATTGTATGAGATTATATAATTATAGTTATCCAATACATCTGCCTTTGGAACAATCTATAGAAAATTGGATACCTTAGTCAGTTCTAGGAACTGGGAAATAATGCAAATTGAGTCTATTTCGTTTGGTGTGCAACAAAATGGCATTATGCTTGCTTTTGCTTCAGCTCTGGGTGATGGCAGATGCTAATGTTATTACAGGCAATGGGCTTATTTTGACTCACATTATTGTTGGTTTGTTTCATGCTGTTACTCTGCCTTCTCACTCAAACATTTTTTTGCATGTACGTTTCCCATGTCTCAAAGCACAAAACAGAGAGTTCTACCCCAGAGGAAACCTGGCGAGAATAATAACAACCATATCTCTGTGAGCATAATCAAATCCCTTATCGCTCATCTGACTAGCAGAAGCCCTATGTTTTGTGCATTGAAAAGAGACAAATGTGAGCAAACCTTTCAACCTAATCTCTCTGTGTGTCTCAGCAGAGCAGGTATGAACCCTATTGAATATGAAAGGCCCACATAGACCCTTTAAAAAAATTCTGACCAGGAATAACCAAGTGGAATCATGGAGGGTTCTCTTGACACACAAAGTCAAGTTTTGTGGGAGAGCCCAAAGAGTTCAGTTACCCAGATAATTGCAAATATATTTCAGTGAGAAGGCAGTGTAAACATCCTGAAAGTCTCTCCAGCTGTCCCTAGTCCTGTTTCCTAAACGGCTAAAAAATTGAAAGCCGCCTGTATCTGAGTGTCTCATAATGATGCTCGTATTTTTCCCCCAAGATCGTTTGGAACTCGTTACACCATTCATCGTTAACAATCTCTGAAAAACTCAACACATTCAAGAGCTGTACCAGCCACAGGCCCTGTGGGAGAGAGAACTCAACACTCAAATGGTTTTGAAAACAGCTGCACATCACAGAAAAAATAGTGAAAGAGAAAAGTAGATTAAAGGGAATGGAAACAAACTACAGAATCTGGGAGAATGAGAGAATACGAAGCCAACTGAGTGAGAAGCATTGAACCAGGAAGTGTTTCGAGATCGCATCATATTCCAGCTCATCACTTCTCAACCCCTCCCTGCCTGCTCCGTGAGCTAGCCAGCAAATAGGGCAAAGTGGAGATCCAAAATTTGATATCTTTAAATGAATGTACACAGTGGAATAATGCAAGGACACTAGTTGCGAAAGGAAATTGGATGTTTCACTTTTCAGCTTTTCCTGCTTTATTTTTTCCCCCGAGAGTCTGAATTCAATAGGGTTCATTGCCTAACTCTCTAAGGCACACCAGAACTTACCTGTTTTTTGTTTTGTTTTTTTTTGTTTTGGCAGAAAGAACAGTCATGTTACTCAGCAGATTACATGCATGCATGCCAAACACAGTACATAATACATACATGCACCACTACATAGATAAGATACCAATACCAAAAGGATACAAATAAGGACACTTGTGTCCTATCCACTATAAGAAATCCAAACATGAGATCTAACAGTAAAGAATGTGCATAAAACAAGGGTGGACAAATCATAAATTCATTAACAAGTGAAAGCTCCCAGTCCCGTGTTTTGGATGCCTTGAAACTGACTAAGCTATAAGAAAAGTTGTAGCTAAGATAATGTTACAACATAAGCTGAGCTAATTTGCTACATAAATACATTCATTAAGCAAAGGAAATTGTTATCCTCTTCTAGAATGTTCCTAGAAGAATGTTGTGTCTTTAACAAGAAGTCATTGGCCGATATTTTTGCTGTGAGCTGCATTGTTCTCTCTTCGTTTAATAAGAGCCTTGCTAGGCACAGTGACCCTGTGTAGTAAGCACAAGAGTTCTATGATGGATTTGCGTGGCATTATGCTTTGCTTGATATCCATAAAGTTGAGAGTTCCTAATTCTGAAAACATCATCTGTCATTTGCGCACGCTAATTGATCCACCTGGACAATATCGTTCTACCGTCAGCCAGATGGCATAGACTGATGTGTGTAGTGCGGCAGGCGGTGAGACTGGGAAGCCCTCGCTATAGTTACAGCATCGTCAAACGTGATTGGGTTTAAACCTACATAACAAATGTACATTTTTTGAGAAAGTCAATAAGGAGTAGGGATTTTACTTTTAGTTGTTGTTGAACATACTTGTCCCCCATGCAACTACAAAACAAATGAATAGCCAGGACATGAAATCTGCTTGTCCTGGGTGCCTCGGCTGCTGATTTGTCCACCCTTGTCTGAAGTGTATTGTTACATTGTATACATACATTGTATACAGTTCTCATATTTGCTATGAATGCACAATGAAGCAGATGTACATATAATATGGCATTCTAGGCTACATAAATCTACTATCTGTTTCAAACAATGAATGAAAGAACTACAGCAAGAACATGCACAAATTTCCAAAATGTCTGGACCAGCACAAGTGTAGCCTTTAGCTTAAGGATACCTATTATGTAAGGAATAAAACACTCCATATTGTGCTATTATGGAAAAATAATCAGCTACGGGGTGGTGTGTTGAAGAAGGGTTATGATCACCCTGAAGTTGATTACTATAAGAGCACATCCTGAAATGTCTTATTCCTCTTATACCACAGCAGTTTTGCCAATTAATTTTAAATTTCTTAATGAAGGACACACTTTTTATTCATTTGTAGTTAAATATTGCAGAATGTCCGTGAAACAAGATATACTGTACGTTATAGCAGCTATAAACAGTCACCTCACCAGACTCTCTTTTTCTGTCTTTTGAAGTTACTAAGACAAAAACATACAGCTTGTCATGTTAAGCATCCCATAAATGTTAAATAAGCGTCTATATCAATGATGAAACATTTTTCTTTGTTAAATAACTTTATTATTAGAGTTACGTGGAGCACGTCGAGCATTTGCCATTCAAGTAACAAGTTGTTACTATGTAAACGAAAACATATTAGAACGATCGCATCAATATAAAATGTGTGATCTGCAGCTGCACTACTGTCAATGTTGCTGTTACAGAAAATTATTCAACACCTGTTGACTAATCAGAATCGAGACCTCAACAGCGCTGTGGTATAAATATTTTATTGCTCATATAGTTTCAGTGTTTGTATTTCACACTGAATAGGTGGCTTCAAGGCCTTTCATAATGAGCCTGAAACTCTGCCAGGGGACTCACCAGCCGTGGACCTGATGGTGGAGGTGACGGTGGACGAGCTCATGGAAGGCACACACTCATCATCCTGTGAGTAGCCAGCCTGGATGGCACGCAGGTAGCTGTGGCTGCGTGTGCGGAAGCAGCCAGGCAAATCCAGCGCCTCCATGGCCTGTGACTCAACCTCACTGAACACGGACTCGCACACCGACTCGAACTGGCCGTTCATCTCAGCCTCGCTCACCTGAAATGACCAGAATGCAACTAGGGGAATCAAGTTGATCAGGTTTTTTTCCCAAGCAGTCTGACTTCTGTTAACATTCTCTTTTTCATAAAGCAAGGGTTTACCAACTACTTTTCTCAGTCTGACTTTCTATTCTCTTCTCTTCACCGCATTAGTTCTTACAGACAATATCCTAGATTTATACTCTGTAAAACATGTATACCATTTACCTTATCCATATAATATTTTTGATCCATTTTCCCAATCGTATTTCTTCAGAAGCAATACCTTAATAGATTCATGACAAATTAAATGTACATAAGGTTCCCTTTATTCTAAATGTAGTCAATTAGCCAAGGCATGTTTGGTGCTTCTCTGGAGCTACAAGGCTTATGCAGCTAACAATAATGGAAGTCCATCCATCCATCCATCATCAGTAAGAACTTTATCCTGGTCAGGGTTGCAGTGGATCTGGAGCTGAATACTGGGCGTGAAGCAGGAATACCCTTAGATCGAATACCAGTCCATCACCAAGCACCATGCATGCTAATTCACCTGCTGGCCTGCTTTTGGGATGTGTGAAGCAGCACAGTATAATGTTGCACACTGTATTATCTTGCAAGGAGCAGTACACACTCATGACAATGATGATGTCATTCCATGTACTTTACTTTCCCTTAATTCACATCACTGCTGAATATGACAACTAGATACAAATCTGTAACGTCTGCTAGTTTTCAGTAAAATTAATTATGACATTACTTTTCCATTCATGACCGTTACCCGCTAAAGTAATCGGAAAACGTTCTCTGATAATCATCTCCAAAGTCCTGAAAGATTTGCCAATCTCCAAGATCTCAGATTTCCATCATGTTCTAGCACAGAATGCATTGTCCTTTAACAACCTGCATAGGCGACGAGTGCGGAATCACACAGAGGGAGAAAAACCTTATCTTGAAGACATATTGACTACAATCAATACGATCCATTTGGAGGGTGGGCTTTAGATTTTAAAGGCAGATAAATCAGACGATTAACATGAATGAAAGAACCAGCGGTGCAGCAGCGCGGTTAACTTTAAGTCAGACCTTTATTGAGTCTTTGCTGTTTAAGGCCCTTAAAACTCTCCAGCTCACAATAAAGCACATTATGAGTGTTTCAGCAGTATGACACATGTTTAAACCTGAGGAAGAAACCAACAGGCAGCACTAATGGTGAGTTTTAAATACACATAATCGACCAAAACAGATTTTTATGAGAATGCTGAAGGGTGCTACTGCTTAATTTGTTTAAATACTTACTTAGGTGAAGGAACGTTTGTATACTTAACAATTTAGACAGATAAGAGAAGAATATTCTTAGGTATATTCGTAGGTCACAATGATCTTATCCCACAACCTCAGTCTCACCTCTCTATAAAAATAATTCCACGCAGTACATGTATGAATGTGCTAGGGTTAGTGAAATATGTCAAATTCAGTATTAGTCCCCCATGCTGGAATCTAGGAGATGGCACCAATGGCATGCACTGGTAAGACGGTAAGAACCTCTCAAATTTTGGTGGAACCTTTGGCCAAACTGAGTGGAATGACCTTTCATGATTCATTTCCAGGTGATGTGGTTGGAGAAATGCGGACTCACCTGGCTCACTTGGCTGACACAGCTGGCTTGGCTCAGTGTGCTAACCGCCCTCATGTAGCTCTGGTTCCTTGAGCGAAATTTGGGTGAGTTGTAATTGGGTGATGGGTCCAGCATGATGCTGGGGTGGATGTCCCTTGACGCTTGCAGATGGTAGCTCTGACTGAACAGAGAGAAAGAAAAAGAGATGGAGAATGTGTGAAGAGTTGGGTGGTGGATTTTTACCTACTACAAAAAAATTACAATAAAGCCCCAACACTGTTAGCAAAGCCCTAACGTGTTATATACAGTATTAGTCAAATTATATTTCTCAAGACACATTTGTAAGCAAGAGAAAAGCAATTAGAATATTCAACCAGATTTCCGTTCCATTCATATGAGGATTAAGCTAAAATAGAATTGTCTTAACAATTCTTTAGGAATAATAAACTCTTTAGAACATATGCATTAGGTTTTTTTAATTTATAAATTAAGAAGTAAAGACAGTTTATCATGAACTTTATGACCCTACAGACTCCTCCAGCTGTACACATTTTTAAATTAAGGCTGATAGACAGTAAAACCATCTCGTTTCAGGTCTAAAAGACAAAACATGTCGCTTTGTCCTGCATCACTAAGACTCGGAGAAGAAGTCACACCAGGACACTGACAGTTCGATGAGAACAAGCTCTGTCTCACTCCATGGAGTCTGACAAATACCTGATGTGTTTAACACCTCAAAATGGCTCCTTCGATTGGTCGTTGTGCTGAAGCATCTGATCAATAGCGGGAAATGAAGGAAAATGCAAATCAGTGGCTTGTTAGTGAGCCAATCACACTGAGACAGAGAAAAAGAGGAGAGTTTGGATGCAAAAAAGGGCTTAAAAGGGATAAGTGCTCACTTAGCCAAACTGCCCTCTGCAAAGACCTTCTTTACCCTCTGCAAAGATCTTATCTTCCTCCCAATCAGGATGATTTTGTATTCAAAGATGTAAAGATTAAAAGATTAAAAAGGGTTCAGAATTTTTCAAAGCAGACTGCTACTTTTGGAGGAATCACCATCTTGGATTGGTCTGCTCTTCTCATATGGTTGCTCATAATCTAGTTCTTTTCTTGGCAATCCAGGATCATTGACTGGTTTTTGGTAGTCCAGCTTCATCGACTTTTTTTTGTTAGTCCAAGTTCATTGACTTCTTTCTTGGTAGTCCAGGTTCACTGACAGCTAGAACAGATTTATTAATTTTATTGGTAGGCCAGCTTTATTGACAGGTTTTGGATAGTCCAGGTTCAATGACTGGTTTGGTAGTCCATTTTCATGGACAGGTTCTTGGTAGTCCAGGTTCATTAACAGGGTCTAGATAGTCCAATTTCATTGACTGTTTTTTGGCACTCATGTTCATTCACCATTTTTGGAAGTCCAGGTCATTAAAAGGTGTTTGGTATTCAAGATCCAGTAACTGTTTTTGGTAGTCAAATTTCATCGACAGGTTCTTGGTAATCCAGGATAATTGACTGGTTTTTGGTAGTCCTTGGTTTATTGTCTGATTTTTGATAATACAGTTTAACTGACTGGTTCTTGGTAGTCAGGGTTCAATTGGAAATTTTTCTTGGTCCATAGTCAGTGGCTAGTTTTCGGTAGTCCAGTTTCATTGACTGTTTTTTGGTAGTTCAGGCTCATTTACAGGTTTTTGTCAGTCTGGAGTGACTGACTGGTTCTTGCTAGTTCATCAGTAGGTGTTTAGTAGGCCAAGTGGTCCTCGGTAAGTCAAGTTCAGTGATTTTATGATGAGTGAAGTTTATTGAGAGTTTTTGGAATTATTGGCCACTTGGCTTTTGGTGGGACAGGTTTACTTGTTCTTTCTTCATAGGGAAAGTTCGATGATGACTTCACTGTAGGCCAGGTTTATTCATAGGTTTGTGTTAGACCAAGTCCATCGATGTTTGGTAGACTGATTTATTTATAGCTTATTAGTAGGCCAAGTTCATTGATGGACTCCTGGTAGGCAAGGTTCATTAATGGGTTTTGGTAGGCCAAGTTCATTAATGGCTTGTAAGCCAGTCTTATTAATCAGGATTTTATTGGCCAAGTAAGATTTCACTTTCAAGTACAGTGAAATCATTCTTGGCCAATTCCTTTCTCTCCCCATTAACACAAGCTAACTGGTTCATGGTAGGTTCATTAAAGAATATTTGGATAGTCAGTTTGACTGATGGCTTCTTGGTAGGCCAGGTTCATTTATGGGATATTAGTAGGCCAGGTTCATTAACAGGCTGTTTGTAGGCCAGCTTTATTAATGGGTTCTTGTTAGCCAGCCTTATTTATGGGTTTCTGTGAGGCTGAGTTCCTTAATGGGTTTCCTGTTAAGATTTATTAATTAATGGGTTCTTGGTAAGGTTCACACACTCACTGGTACATTTTTGGTACTTCAGGTTTATTGCCAGTTGTTTGGATGTCCTGACTGGAATGGAATAGAGACACCAAAACCATCATACAGAGGAAAAATGGCTGAGAAGTTTTTCCACAGTTAAAAATGTTTTCCCTGAAAATAGCTGTTTTTGCTCTATTTTGAGTGTATAGAGTAAAATGTATTAGTAGAGTGGGTGCAAAATTACAGAACCTTTTACTCTTTTCAGAAAGGGACCAAATGTTTTCTGGCACGGAGTAAAATGGTCTTCCATTTGAGTAAATTTTACTCTGGCAATTTTACTGTGTACTTGTGGAGTTTGTTCATTAGCCTTGTATACTTTTGCAAAGGTTAAAAAAAATATAACAAGATAAATGTTAAACATAACAGAGGTCTTAATGTTATTCTTCTTTAATGTTGAGGGAACATAGAACTGAGATCACATGAGACTGACCCATAGCACCCAGGGAACATAGGCATGACACCGTAAAGTGTTAACAAGCTACTGATATTTTTAACTTAATAAAGAATAATCTGTTAAAGAAAATGAAATGTGCATTAACATAATTTAAACTAGCTGTAATTAAGGATGTAGGCATAAAGTTTGCACAATCCTGATCTGGTCACTATAAGCTTATAAGTAAAAATGGTGTTTGTGTGTGTGTGTGTGTGTGTATGTGTGTGTGTGTGTGTGTGTGTGTGTGAGTGTGTGTATTCACCTTAAATCTGCCTCGAAATTGGTGAGGTACTTCACCATGTCACTGCTTGATTTATCCAAACGGTATGAGCTGCAGGTGGAGCGAAGAAACAAAACAGATTTAGAAAATAAAAGAAGAAAGAGAAAGCAAAACAATAAAATGCAGAAATGTGGAGCATGTGTATCAATGTCCCAGATGATTTATTCAATCATATTCTCACTTGATTGAGAGACAGAGAGACAGACAGACTGACGGAGTGAGAGAGTGAAAGACAGAGGGATGGACATACTGACAGAGTGAGAGACAGAGAGACGGACAGTCTGACAGAGAGAGAGAGAGACAGAGAGACAGACATACTGACAGAGAGAGAGACAGAGAGACACAGACTGACAGAGTGAGAGAGACATACAGACTGATAGAGTGTGCGACAGACAGACTAACAGAGAGTGAGAGAGACAGACTGACAGAATGAGAGACAGAGAGAGAGAGAGAAAGAGACAGAGGGAGAGAGAGAGACAGACAGACAGACAGACAGAGAGAAACAGACAGACTGGCAGAGAGAGGGGCAGCGAGAGAGAGACACAGACAGACTGTCAGAGAGAGAGACAGAGAGAGAGAGAGAGAGAGAGAGAGAGAGAGAGAGACAGACTGGCAGAGAGAGGGGCAGCGAGAGAGAGAGACAGACTGACTGTCAGAAAGAGAGAGAGAGAGAGAGAAAGAGAGAGACAGACAGACAGAGAGAGAGAGAGACTGGCAGAGAGAGACTGGGAGAGAGACAGACTGACTGTCAGAAAGAGAGAGAGAATGGGAGAGAGACACAGACAGACTGTCAGAGAGAGAGAGAGAGAGAGAGGGAGAGACAGACAGACAGAGAGAGAGAGAGACTGGCAGAGAGAGAGAGACAGAGAGAGAGACTGGGAGAGAGACAGACAGACGGCTGTGTTGCAGAGAAGATTATTGATTTTGGCCGTGAGAGCAAAAAGTAACTGACGTTCTGAAACAAAAATGATTTTGTTTTTCCTCCATCACTACGGTGCTAACCACTGAGATGCACTGCGTAGTTAAAATCACCCTTTTCCACAGTATTGGTATAAAATGTAAACAGATGACCTGGCTTAATGACACGGAGTGCTGCTCAGAGCAGCAGGGTTAAAATTAGCCCACATTTATCAGGAGAAAACCGAGAAAGCAGCTTTGGGGAACCCGGAGGCCAGTATCGACTGTTCACCGCCTTCAGATCCTGTGGAGATGCCACGTGGCACAATCGATCCTGCTAAAGCTCGTTTCCAAGTGTGTGTGTGTGTGTGTGTGTGTGTGTGTGTGTGTGGGATGCTAACCTTTTCCACACTATCCTTCCCATTACACGTCTGCACTTTCCATGTGTGTCAGGTTCTCATTGAAGAGCTTGTTTGAATGCAGTGGTGAGGTTTTCTGTGAGGAGATGTTTATCTAGCATTTATTGTTATGGAAGGAGTCTCCAGTGTAAGTGGAAAAGCTGGATCTTTAAGTTTTATGACACCTTCATGACAGACGAGCTGCTGTAGCATTCCATAGACGTTCAACAACACTGATTATAACTATAAACGGATAAAAAATTATGACACTCTTTAACAAAGGAAAAATGATAATGGTTGGCAGATTGCTGTGGTGCAGAAGAATAAAACCCTCTGAGGCATGCTGTTATTGGGAAATAATCAACTTTGGGGCAGGAACAATAACTCTGCTTTATAACACCTTGCTGTTGTTGATTATTTTTCTTTAACAGATTGTTTTATTCCTTCAATATTATAAATCGTTCATCCAGAGTTCTTTAGAACCTTAAATTGAAAGGTTCCACACAGAACCTTCAAGGATTCCCCAGAGGGACAAACCCAAGAGTCTTTTAGGCTGGAATCATGCAGCTATGGAAGCCATATTTCTCACATATTTCTCCCCTTTTTTTTTAATCATCACCTGCGCATGATTAAAAGCTCTGTCCACTAGGGGGCGTGCCAGAGCTGAGAAACACCACAGCTGCGCCTGACCTTCTCTACACCTTCTCTAACTTTCCATAACAAGGTACGCAGTAAAGATGATGGGAGTTGAGGCGGATGAGATCATAAGAAAATGGTGCATCTTAAGAAAATGGCGTAAACAGCAGTAATGATGCTAACATAGCGGGTACATAAGGCCATTAAACAATCTCATCATGCATGGCTGCTACGCATGCGCAGATTATTGTGTTGCTTCACATACTGTCATTTACTCTGTTGTCGCATCAAGCGCAGGGTAAAGCAGGATAAGTGCGGCAGCCATCTTGTGTACATGTGGATCTTGTTACATGCAAATACTTTACATTTCTCTAAAGAACTCTAAAGAATACAGGCTGTAGAGTTATTCAGTTATTATATTTTCACTTTTTCTCACAAAATACTTACGGCCAATTCCCACCCACTGGCTAGCTCCCTTCACCTAAGCTTCCTTTTCCTTTTCCTAAGAATATAGCATTAGCTCGCTGTTAAATTAGCTAGCTAGTAGTGAAATTGAATTAAAGCTTATCATCAGGATATTTAGGCTATACATATTTAGCCTGCTAGCAAAAAAACCCCCACAATAAAACCATTATTTAATTTAGGCATGTTAATTTGAGAAGGTAAACATAAATATCTACATAGCTAGCTACGCTATCAATCAAATTAAAAACTCAGCAATACTAAAAAACCTGGGATCAAACCTAGTCACTACAAATAGCTAACTAGGGCTGTCACTGAAGTATGCTAGCTACATATGAATAGCTAGCTGTGCTAAATAAATATTAAATAAAACTAGCTGGCTTGTGTTATACCAAGAGTCACTGTTGAAACTAATAATTAAAAAAGAGCTAGCTGAGATCATCAGATATCACTAAAAGTAAGTATTTATGTTTAACTGTAGAAGCTAAATCTTACCTACAGAGCCTAAAACTAGCTCGCGTTCCCAAACTAGGACTTATTAGCAAATCAGACCATGACTATTGTCTTTCTATCTATCTATCTATCTATCTATCTGTCTCTCTATCTCTGTCTAGCTGTCTATCTGTCTGTCTATCTGCCTGTCTATCTATCTATCTATCTGTCTGTCTATCGATCTATCGCTCTATCTATCTATCTATCTATCTATCTATCTATCTATCTATTTGTCTCTCTATCTCTGTCTAGCTGTCTATCTATCTATCTATCTGTCTCTCTATCTCTGTCTAGCTGTCTATCTGTCTGTCTATCTGCCTGTCTATCTATCT
>JAQQZX010000005.1:5239547-5250366 GCA_030068355.1 Notoglanidium maculatum | reverse complement strand
GTTCATGGTGATTCGATGACTTCAGCCAGGAGTAGGACACCGGGATGGGTCAGGCAGGTCCGGAAAGCAGAAGGGGTACGCCACACGCTACGAACATAGCTATCTGACCTTTATAAACATATTCATTGTTATTATCATTTATAACTTTTCTTCTCAAAATACATTTGTACAATTCAAACGGTCAGAATTCCAGCCTTGAGCTTTACAGGAAGTGCTCTGCATGCACTGCGGCTAGTTTTCAGCAGGTAACCGGCGTTAAATGCATGTTGTTATACTACGATAGCCGATTAACGTGCTGTGCCTTTTCACATGCAAGAAGTCCATTTTGTCTCCCTGAGCTCCGTTGTTCATGATCTCAAACCGACCTTTACGGAGAACTCACAGAAAAATGTTAACCAAACGCTGGAATTATTAAACATTTTACTTGTTGAAAAGATTATTAAATTACCTGCAAGGCCTCTGTGTGTTTTTAATACCGTGTTGTTGTTGTTTTATGATAAATCTGCATAATTAAACGGAAGTCGAATCACGGTTGCGCCGGCGTTTCTCAGTGTCTCGCTGAGTTAATGACTCGTTTGGTTAAATAAACAGCAATATTTTGCTATGAACCTGAGAGCGAGAGGTGTGAGGCTGTGTTCCAGTGCTGTCTCTAACACACCCATTTGTCCTTAGCGTTTTCCTTTGTTTAAATCGTCATCAGAGTCGATAGGAATCACTGTGATCTGATCCAGTTTCCCATTAAAATGGCAGATGATGCTGTTTATATTAACATGATGATTAACGGTGCTGCTGAATTCTGGATTCTGATTGGTCAGAAGGTTGATTCATTTTGACAGTAACACATCACGGGTTTATATTTTCGTTTCTATAGTAATGACGTAGGCAGGGACCATCCCTGTCGGATATTTGACATAAACAGATTAAAAAGGTGTGTAACTGGTGGTTTTCTGCAAGGAGATGCTTAACATTTATGGGAGGAGTCAGCGCTTTGTAACAGGAAGTAGGAGGTTTTGCACTTCGTTGTTTATTTGTAACATGACAAGTTGCTTGCTAACGAGGTTGGAGACACAGAATCCTGATCCACTCCTCCACGTATAGCTTTACAAGCTGGTTTATATGTTTTATATTCAGTTCAGACCACGGGATGGCAACGGGCTTTAAATCCGGAGACTGGGGTGGTCACTGCGTTTATTAGGAATCACACTTGGCTCATTATCTTGGTGCAAGCTTTATTTATGGTCAGGTCTGAACCTCCTGGCAGAGGCAAACAGGATTTGGGTTAAACTATCCTGACACAGGAATTCACAAAGCCATTAATCTTCACCAGAAAAAAAGCCCCTGAACCTTCAGCCACAAAAACCGCACTAAAGCATCACTGATCCTCTGCCGCAGTTTACCGTCGCCAAATGTGATTACAAATATAACATTGAAAAACATTTCATAGGTTTTTTTGTATATCTATCATTAATTAAGTTCTATCTACAATTCATTCGAGAGAAACATGTAATACTGACGTCACGATATATGAATTTATACCACAGTGTGCTTGAATTCTCGATTCTGATTGGTCAGAAGGCGTGCATTATTTCTACACAAGCGAACGGCTCGGACTGTAGTTCCGGCTGTAACAGGAACAACAGCTTTATATTATTAATGCACTAGCTCTGATACATTATCGTTTCTATGGCAACAGCTCATCCACAGGGACTTGTATGGCACTTAATAATAACTGTAGTTACACGGCTCATTTGAATACTCGGGTCTGATTGGTCAACTGCAGCATTCAGTGGCCTGTTATTTCTCTATGGACCATGTCATTATGAAAGCAATAAAATCATTTTCAAATCAATATTTTGTGTGAAATTATTGATTTCTTTAGGAAGTAGCTAAAGATATTATTAGAGTGTAATAATCAGGATAATATACCGAAAGTCGATCATTATTGTGAAATAAACCCGCTCAGGGTTATCCGAGATCCCTCCGCTTCATGCCGGGGTCCTGCATCACCCTGTCAGGGTTTATTTCACAATAATGACTGGCTTTCTCTACTTTATCCCAGACATCATAAACACATTTAAAAAACATGTTTATTTAACATTTATGGAAGGAGTTTTGAGAATCAGCCACCTCACGATGCTTTGTAATGTTTCCCAGAACAGGAAAGTGTTCAGGAGAGAGAAGTCTATAACTCTGGTTTCTCTGTATAATGACAAGCTGTGGTTTTTGAGAGAGAGAAAGAGAGAGAGAGAGATGGAGAGAGAGAGAGGGAGAGGTAAAGGGAGAGAGAGATGGAGAAAGAGACGGCGAGAGAGACGGAGACAGAGGGAGACGGAGAGAGAGACGGAGAGAGAGACGGAGAGATACAGAGAGAGAAGGAGAGAGAGGGAGAGGGAGAGAGAGACAGAGAGAGAGACAGAGAGATACAGAGATACAGAGAGAGAAGGAGAGAGGGAGAGGGAGAGAGATGGCGTGAGAGACGTTGAGGGAGAGAGAGATTCAGAGAGAGAGGGAGAGGGAGACAGAGAGAGAGAGAGACAGGGAGGGAGAGAGAGACAGCGAGAGAGAGACAGAGCGAGAGGGAGAAAGAGTGAGAGAGGGGGAGAGAGACAGAGAGGGAGAGAGAGAGGGAGAGAGCGACAGAGAGAGGGAGAGAGCGAGAGAGGGAGAGAGAGACAGAGAGAGAGAGAGGGAGAGTGACAGAGAGAGAGAGAGGGAGAGTGACAGAGAGAGAGGGAGAGAGAGAGACAGAGATAGAGAGAGAGACAGAGCGAGAGGGAGAGCGAGACAGAGAGAGAGAGAGGGAGAGTGACAGAGAGAGAGGGAGAAAGAGAGACAGAGATAGAGAGAGAGACAGAGAGAGAGAGAGGGAGAGTGACAGAGAGAGAGGGAGAGAGAGAGAAAGAGATAGAGAGAGAGACAGAGCAAGAGGGAGAGAGAGACAGAGAGAGAGAGAGGGAGAGTGACAGAGAGAGAGAGAGAAAGACAGAGAGAGAGACAGAGCGAGAGGGAGAGAGAGTGAGAGAGGGGGAGAGAGACGGAGAGGGAGAGAGGGAGAGAGGGAGAGAGTGACAGAGAGAGAGACAGAGGGAGAGAGTGACCGAGAGAGAGAGGGAGAGAGAGAGGGAGTGAGAGAGGGAGAGAGTGAGAGAGTGACAGAGAGAGATGGAGAGAGAGAGAGAGAAGGATATATGAGCGAGGGAAGGACTGTTCCTAGCTGCTATATAGTAAGTGAGAACAGGAACTAACTTCTCTCAGACGTTCCACGGCATTAAATCTTATTATAAATTATTAAAAGCGTGATGTGTTGTTCATTAATAAACTGAACGTTAGAATCATTGGAAGATCGCTGAGATATAAGCGGAATAACCTGCTCCGCTTTGTCCCAGGTGTGTTATTTTTCCTGTAACAGCTTTGTCTGTGTAACTTCTTCCTTGTGAGGACCTTCCATTGACAGAATTATTAATGCAGCTAATTAATATTATGCTAAACTTTAATCTAAACCTAATTTTAAAATCAGGAACAAATAAAGAACATTTCAGCCCTTTCTGTTTTCCTCATGGGGACCAGGCAAATGTCCCCACAAGGTCAAAACTGTCAGATATAAGTCTCCATGTGGAGACTTTGGTGCCTACCAAGATATATAAACACACGCACACGCACACACACACACACACGCACACGCACACGCACACACACGCACACGCACATGCACACACACACACACACACTTAAATGGAAAAGAGCCCTGAAAAGAACAAAAAATGACTTGTTAAATCACAGGCCATCTCTGGCTGTTCTCGGCTTTCTACCTCTGAAAAGCTCGGCCGATTGCTTGATTAACTCTGCTCGAGTCTGTGAAAAAGCAAAAAGAGAGTGAATTCAGCCGAGAGTCGAGTCCGAGAGAATTCTCCTAAACCCTGTGCGCTACAAAGGCAGCTTTTGTAGCATTGTCCTGTCTTTATCTCGCTCATGCATATGAATCCACACACACATTCACACAAACACAAAAGCAACTCCGGGATTCTCTCGTCGACAAAAAACAGGACGTAAACGACATCTCGAACGCAGGAGATAAACGCTCGCTTCCTGCAGCCGAGCTTAGCAACGCGAGAGAGCGAGCCGTCTGCGCCTTGTCTAGCTCCTGCGTTAGAGCGCAAATCACTCGGTCTGCTCTGTCTTTATCTGCGAGAGAAAGGTTTGGGCTCGCTCAGTCGTTTGTGCGGGGCTCCGTAATTAACTCCAGCATTTGCATATTAGGCTCGTACGCGCACGTTGGAACTCATGTGGCGCAGTGTGAGCAGCGCTAGCCAGCGGCACTAATTAGCTCTTTTTATTTCTCTTTTCTCTGGTTCTTTTTTTGTCCGTTCTCAGGAACTTTCATTCTATATCGCCTTCCTAACAGGAAAGTTTCTTACGCTATGTAACAGGAAAACTGAGGAAGAGAGACAAATAGTACTAAAGAAATGAATAAAAATCGCACTAAAAATGTGTGCCTTTTAGAAGGCAAAAACATCCAGGTATCCATCACCGTTTAATAATTTGCAGAAATAATTTTAAATATTTCATAGAATTCAATTTAACTGAAATAATTTTATTTAAAAAAAACTTCCAGGTATAGGTCATATTAATGATTTGCATATTTGAAATGATTGATTCAAAGCCTTGTGTTCGTTTTGTGAGTTTTTGAAGAAGCGCCATACGACATCCATCATCTTGTGTGTGTGTGTGTGTGTGTGTGTGTGTGTGTGTGTGTGTGTGTGTGTGTGTGTGTGTGTGTGTGCTCCTCTCGAGGAAACACACTCAATACACACAGAAACACCGAATAATAGGCTTTAATCCTGTCCAAAAGTGTTTCTACACACACACACACACACACGCACACACACACACACACACACACACACACACACACACACACAAGCATGCTACTCTATTTCAATAGCTATTGATTGTGGGTTGTGGTCATTCCGCGGCTCGGCTGAATGCTCCCCAAAGAGCTGAGAGCGTACTTCTACTGCAACAGCTCAATGACCGCAAGCGTACACACTTCATACACACTCAAGTCAAATGAAATCACCAAGTACATCCAGGCTAGCAGACATTCAACAGTGTTGAGTTTTTGTATCTTTTTATGAAAATCAAAGGTACAATTTCACCCTTAACCCCAAATGCACACAATCAACCAAGCAGCTAAACTCTGCTTCAGCATTAGCTTCAAGCAGCTAAAATCTCTTCTGCACTGGAGCTACAAGGCTAATGTTACTAACAAGTAACAGAAGTATTTCTCTCACAAAATCTTTGGTGTCCATGTCCAGTTCTTCAGCGCTGACACTGTTTAGGGTAGAGAGGAACTTCCTGTCATCTATAAACAGGAACTGAACTTCAGTAGGTAACGGAAGTCATGGAGGCGGCCATCTTGGACAACCAGAATCTTATAAAGAAGCTTATCTTCACCTTGGTGGTAGTGGTGGATCTGGAGCCTATCCCAAGAACACCACGAAAGACAGGAACACACCCTTGATTGGACACCAGTCCATTGCAGATAACCATGCACAACTTCACACACACTTTACAGGCCCTAATGAGTCACCTAGAAGGAATTTAAAGTCACCAAGGGAAGTCTAGTGCCTATTGGAATTTGTTGGAGAGGTGGGAGAAAAACAGAGAACCTGAAGGAAACCCAGACGGACAAGGGAACCCTAATCCGAGTAAGGACCAATCATGTGAAGAGGCAAGGCTTCGCAACTGTGCTCCCCATCTTTACTGTATATCATGCTCATGCACCTCAAACATGGACCCTCTCTGAAGCAACCAGTTACTGTCTTGACCCTTACCACCAAACCTGCCTATGTTACAACTTTTGCATCCGCTAGTACCACCACTCCACAAATAACCAGGTCTCTTCAAGAGCGGGTGACCCTATCCACCTATCCATCGTCATAAAGAGGGGCAGACTGCGGCATTTGGGCTACGTTGCATGTCCTGGTGGCAAAGTGAGTGTTCATTGTAGCATCCTGTCCTCCACCTCAGTGCTGACATCACCCCCGGGACTCCCTCGTCTTAGGTTACGGAAGCACACCCACTGGCTGACCTCCTCACTTCAGCTCATGACCAGCAAGTCTTCAGGCATCTGATCGCTATGTTCACATGACGGTGGGCTCAAGTCAAGTCATTAGACACTCAATTTATCATCATTCTGCCCCTTAGGCATTTAATAAAAAGGATGAGATTATAAAATCGTAGTATTGAACAAACAGATTTTTGGTGATACAGACTTCCATTACTTGTTATCTACATCGCCATCATAGCGCTAGTACAAAAAACAAAACGGCAAGCTTCTGACACCAAACACGTCTTAAACGACTGAGATAAACAGTTTGTGATGTAATTTCTCACCTGAAGTTCTGACTGTTCATTCTAACTGTCTTTAACTTGATTTCATATAGAATAGCTCTGCACAATACGAGCAATATTCTAACTATAATGTAAATACGGCTGGTACATAAGAAAACACTTTGATGTTAATGGTCCAAACTGGGCTGCATTAATCAAGCCAAATTAAAAACCAAAAGATTGGCGAGATGCTTCATTTTAATATCACTGCCTTCTCAAATATATCACAACTATAATACCACAGCAACAGTTTACAGAGGATATACTGCAGATAGATCAACTGCTTTAGGTATACTAATATAAACACTGCAATATGCTAATATTGAATGAAATCTACAACAGACTCTTATCTCGTAAAAAAAAAGTTATGTGTAAAGTCAGACCATCTCCAATTCTCCCACATGGAGTTCCAGACTGCAAAGCATAACTTATGCTACTAAAATGCCAATTGAGACTCTCTAGTTAATTGCTTACAGAACCTTACCCCACAATAGTCCTATTAGCTGATAGCACAAGCATTGATTACAGGAGTTAATGCTTAGTAAGTACAGATGAATGGGAGACCTTGACGATCCCAAAGTGTGATCACTTTATTTCGGTCTTTATTAGTTTGCTCGTTTGTGTTTGCTTTGGTAAAAATGACATATTAGCCTATAATTTTCACAAGTAAGTCCCCTCACACATAACACCTACACACTAGAGGTGTTAAAGTAATTATACTATGAAGAATCTCCATGCCATCATCATGCACATATAGCACCACAATTTTGCAACACTTGATCTTGCATCAATTCTGAGAATAAACATAAAAATCAAGTTCACTGCAGACACTGCACTCTTCTGCCGAAGTCTTCATGTGTTCACGTCAGCATGTTCTCTCTTTTTTTTTATTCCTCTATCTTGTACAATCCTATTCACCTGCTGATCGAAACATCAAAGATGATGCAAAGCAGGTGGGGGGCAGAGAGTGTGTGAGGACCAGGTACTTAAACGCAGAATGGAAGAAAATGAGGGCATGCTGTGTGTGTGGCCATTATGAGCATGTCTGAGTCACTCATTTGTTGTAGTGCTGTTAAGGGAAATCACTTTTCTTTTGGATGTGTAGTAGGAACAACATTTTCAGACAAATTCACTTTTCCTTTGTGTAACCATCCAAGAAGCAAACGCTGCCTTAATCATATGCTTTTTGTCAGATTTCCGTTAGCTTCTGCATTTTTTCATAGCTAAGACTGTCAAAGAATGATTATTGCACATTGCATAAGTCATTATATTTCATTATTATAGCCCACAAGGGGTTAGTTCATGTGCTCTTCATGCAGAGGAGGTAAGGCTGGCAAGAGGAGTTGAGCTGTATGCCCTTGGAGCACAACTGGCCAAGCTGCCAGGAGTCAATCACATGTATGCCCCAGATTGCCAATTTACTACTAGTGATCTGTGTACAGATACTCTAGATGAACCAGTGGTGAAACTATCAAAAGGGATTCATGTGTGTGTGTACCCTAAACACACTTGAAAGGTTCCAGTTTGATGCCATAGATGTGCAAGTGTTCAGATTGCTGAAATGGTTAGTTCCTTAAGTACAAAAGTGATCATGATACCGACCTCATACAGGTATGCCCTAGGTACCCAAATGGTCAAACTATTAACAGTGATTTTTGTTTAGATGATCTTGGTGCACAAGTGGTCAGGTTGCCAAAAGGTGCCCATTTATAATTGGGTTTTGTGTAAAAGTGGTCACTTTGCCAAAAGGGGCTGCACTGCATGTGCACAGGTGATCAACTTACCAAAAGACACTATTCATATATTTATGCTCTAGATTCGTATATTTATGCTCTACCCAATCTATTAATAGGGATCTGTAGGTGTTCCAGGCACACTATTCAATTCAATTCAATTCAATTTTTTTGTATTTATTTAACAACAGATATTGTCACAAAGCAGCTTCACAAAAGTATATAAATTGTGAATATAAACTTACGAATCTATACATTTATCTATATATCTCCCTAATGAGCAGCCTGTGGCGACGGCGGCAAGGAAAAACTCCCTGAGATGGCAAAAGGAAGAAACCTTGAGAGGAACCAGACTCAAAAGGGATCCCATCCTCGTTTGGGTCACACTGTATAGTGCAATTACAACTAATACACTTTAATACTAGTGTCAAGTTTAAAGTGCAAGACTGTTCGTGGTGATTCGAGTCCTATGCCATTGTAGCAGAACCGCTCATGTGGTCAGGGTTCCTAGAAGGGTTCCAGTCTGGAGCTGGAGATGCACAAGTCATCAAGATGTGTACCTTAGGTACACATGCAGCCAGGTTACTACCAGGGAATGATGTGCCCTAGAAATACTTGTGGTATAGGTGCCAAGAAGCAGTCATGATATAAAGGTAATGTGTGTGCTGCTAAAGGTGCAGAGATGATCAAGTTGCCATAAGGGGCAAGAGGCATATACAGTATATGTATACTCTAGGTACACAAGTAGTCAAGCCACTAATGGGGATCTGTCTGTGGTTGCTCTAGGTGCACTAGTGGTCAAGTTGCCATAAGAGGGCAGTGACCTTGGTTCACATGTGAAAATAAAAAAGCCATATATTTATGCCCTAGATACCCAAGTGACCAAGCTACTAATGGGGATCGCTGCGTAGTTGCCCTCTGTGTACTAGTGGTTGGGTTGCCAAGAGGGTTTTGGTGTGTTGTCTTAGGTTCGCTGGTGGTAAAGTTGCCAAGAGAGGTCCATGTGTATGTGTCACAAGATCACATGTGATCAAGTTGTCAAAAGAGGTCTGTGTACAGGGGCAAATGCAGACTACAGGGGGTCCCCTTCCCACTATGACCCTGTGGCCTAAGTGGTCAAGTTTCCAAGAAAGACCCTTGTGTAAGCTCCGTAGATGTCAAAGTTGGCAAGTAGCCTAAAGCAGTCTGTGTGCAGTGGTGAAGAACCAATTTCTAGGTTCTGTGAAATTGCAGTTTCTGTGAGGTCCCCCACCACCTCAGTTCCCCTTTCAGTGGTGCCATTGTTTCTTTGACTGCCTTAGGCATACAAGTGTTCAAGTTGTGCAAACGGGTCCAAGTCGTTTTTGTCAGTGACAGCTCTCTGAGAATATGTGTGAGGCGTGAGGACTGATGTGCCCCTTCATGGATGAGCAACCTTACATCTTATTGGACCATCTATCAGGGAGTGTTTGCCCTCTAGTATTTCATATCAGTGCTCCTTTATGAACAAGGGAACTCTCCCAACCATCTCTGTCTTTTTCTGACTTTTTTTGCTCCTTCTTTGATTTGATTATCATCTCATTCTTTCTGAGTTCTGTTTCAGTACCTCTGGCTTATTTTTCATTCCTTTGGCAGACATTTTTTGACTTAACTGAGGCAGAATCTAGTATAAGCCCAAAGCTGAACAGGTAGAGGCTATGGGCCTTCCTCAAAGCTCAAGTACTGGGATTTAAAATCACAAACTTCCAGTCACTAGCACAGAACTTCAAACTGAGCCATCACTGCTATATGAAAGATAGTGAATCTTTTAATCTTAGATGTGCGAGGTAGCGAGAGAGACAGAGAGATTGAGAGAGTAGGTAGGTGTAACTAAAGAGAAGACGAAAGAGAAGATCGTCCTCGGGGAAAGAACAGGTGGAACTCATGAGGATGCTCTGTCTGTGTCATCTATAATACAAGTCACCGAACAGCCACTGAAGTGCAGAGGCGTGAAAACAAATCTGATGTCTTTGTTAGCGACTGTTTCTGTTTCTATTTCATTACAAATACCCAGTTGATACTTATTATTCAAGAGTACATTACCTAAACCTAACTATCACCTGATTTCTGCATTGGCATTGGCATTCTTTCTTCTTTCAGTCTTTTATTAAACTGAAAACCTATAAAAAACTGTTTTCATTTATAAAATGTTCTTGACAGTGGACTCAGACACCACTCAGCCGTGGCGTGTGTGAAATTATAGTGCTGGATGGAATACCGAGTGTGAAATTAAGGATTCGCTGGTTTTCCCTGTAATAATTTAATACATGAATCATACATCGGCGATTTCTTCAACTGCCTTTGATAACAGGGTCATTATTTTGAATGAACAGGAAGGTTAAACTCAAAACCACCACTAGCCCAATGGTGTTCAGGCAGCAAGCAGAATGGAAATGGGTTTCTAATGTTTTCTTAATGTTAATAAATACTGTCTCTTTTTCTTCAAGATTGAACTGGATGAAAATAAAATTTTATGAGTTTGTTTTTCATGTTGCGTAATGTGTAATATTTATAATTGGTCCCATCATCACACACTATAGCTGAAGTCCATCCATCCATCCATTATCTATAGCGCTTTATCTGTCTGGAGCCAATCCCAGCATGGTCGGGCGAGAGGCGGGGTACACCCTGGGCAGGTCGCCAGTCCACCACAGGGCCAACACAGACAAACAGCC
>JAQQZX010000005.1:5221217-5239204 GCA_030068355.1 Notoglanidium maculatum | reverse complement strand
AAAGGCACCCTGGGTGACCCGGGGATCGAACCCAGGACCTTCTTGCTGTGAGGCGACAGTGCTAACCACCTCACCACCGTGCCACCCTACAGCTGAAGTCAGACTCTAGAATTCAACATGACTCTTTTTCTAGCTAGTTTGTTAGGAATTCTATATAGCATGACACAAATTGTGTATAATAGAAATATATACAAATATCACGATGACATTTGTTTCATATGACCCGCCCTTATTTCAAGTATTATATGGACATGGAGATATACAAATCTTTCATCGCAATCATCCTCATACAGAAACATGCTGCTCAGTTGCTACACAAATCTACACCGCGTCCACTATCTACACTTCAGATTAATACACCACCCATGTCATCAAGTCAGTGCCGGGTTTTGAATGATATGCTCTATAGCCATCCTGATTTTCTCATTTTGCTCATAATCAATGAATCATTTTGTTTTTGGCTGTAGCATCTCCTAGATGAAAGATTCTGAAACGCAGATTTGCTTTATGAGCAGGATGTTACGAAATGCGCATAAAAAACCAGCCAGGCTGATGAACCTCCATGCTAATTCTTCAAACGTTAATTGAATTCATGTCAGTCATTATTCATGTTTAATTAAAATGTTCCTGAAGAGGAGACAGGACACAGGTAATAGACAGTGTGAGATGGAGGACAGTGGCAAGTTAAGAACTTTTTAAAGGACAGTTATTAGTCTGGTTTCTGGGTTTCTGTTAGAGGAAATCAGTCAACGACGGGGTGGTGTGATGAAGTGGAGTTACTGAATATTTTCCTATAACATTATATCTTACAGCATGCTTTATTCCTCTTGCACGAACAAAAAAATTGTTGATCATTTTTTTTTAATTTATAAAAAAAAAAACACATATGGGTTTTTATCCATTTTGTGGAACATCCGTGAAACACTCGCTACAGGTACAGAAATACACGTCTGTGCACCGCTTCCTCATTCTCAAACCCAAGCAGCACAGCCATGTTGTGCTCTCTGTTCTTTTTACCCCTCACATCCAACTGCTCCGCCTCTTATTTCCCAGCATGCACCTGGCACCCTGATGTGTATCAGACATCTTCCTGTTTGTACGGTTAACATCATCAACACAATATTCACTAACAAAATGGGCCATGTGGTGCTCTCTGTGTGCCTGCTACCCCGCAATGCTAACCACTCTGCCTCTTATTTCCCAGCATGCATCTGGCACCCATCACAGGCCATCTTGGAGAGGAGGAGGCTCTGAAACGACACCGCTGGGAATGCAGCCAAAGAGCTCGCCAGTGTGCTACTGTCCCCAAAATAAATACGAGGATCTTTAATAGAGGAAATCGCATTTAGCGTTCGCTTCCAACAAGACGTGAAAGAAGAGGAAGACGGCAATGATTAGCATAAAGAGTCAATGACTGATGAGCCGTGCAGCACTGAGCTTCTGCATCTATAAAAAAAAAGGCATATCAAATGAAGAATACAAAGCTCCATATTAAATATGTTTCTACTAAGATATTTGTGATGTGTTTAGCGATTCTCGTGCTAATTTGTTGGTTGATGGTGTATTTTTATTATGCTGAGAAATGTTAGCAGTTGTGTGTTACAGGGCACAATGTTATTGCTAGCACAGTTGCAATGGAGTTTAATAGGAGTAAAGAAAATAGAGTGATAACGGCCAGGTTTCGTTGAGAAACCTAGCATGGAAGTAGAAAAGATAACAGAAGTTGGATTCGAAGAATGCACCACAGCTATATGATACAGTAATGCTAAGCTAGGGGGCGTGGCCAGCAATCCACTTGACTCGTTACAGGTCTACGTGATGAAAGGTGAAGCTATGGTGAGGTTTTCTGTAAGGAGATGTTTTTGCATCATTTATGGAAGGAGTCCTCAGTGTCAATGTTAGCAGTGAAGCTGTAACTTTACTTTCTCTGCCTTCATGACAGAGGAGTGTCTTCATGACAAGCTGCATTTTTGTATTTTATTATCGTCAAGAGAAAAAAGAGAGGCTGGTGAGGGAACAACTGTTTACAGCTACTATAATGTAAGTAAGAACATGTTTCACAGATCATCCACAACATCAAATGCAACTTAAGACAGATAAATAGTGTTAAACATCCTTTAATAAATATATTTTGGGAAAAAAACACTTTGGGACAACGAGAACAGTAACTCTGCTTTGCGTCGGGTCGCATCACACCACCGCGTAGCTAAATATTTTACTGCAACGGCATGCCCACTGTGTGTTTTATTACTTATATACAGATAGTTAATATTGTAAACAGATTCAACATGTTTGGAAATAAATCAATTGATAAATTCTAAATAGTGATGAGATCAGATGAGATAATTCTAATTCTAGATAATTCTATCAGATGAGATAATTCTAAATGATACTGAGCTCTGTAGCAGCATCTGAGGCACCATTTTAACCTGAAACAGAGCTCCAAGGACGGCTAAAATGGCAGACTTCTGACATCAGACTGGTGTTGGTTAAAAGCTACTGAATACCTACTTTTAACTGTTATAATTTGGTCGAGCAACCATGTGTGTCATTGTGATCAGTAAAAAGCACTTCAGGACAATGAGAAGAGTAATTCTGCTGTGTCGGATCGCATCACACCTATAACCGCATGCCAACTGAGTGCATTATTACTTACTTACAAACCCTCTGGATCACTTTACCGCTTGTTACATTCTTTCTTTGTTGTAAACTGAAATCTCGTTGCCTGAGTGGTGGGCAGATGACACAACAACTTCCACCTGGACAAAAGAATTCAAAAAACCACTCACAGAAAAATGACTGTTTCTGCTGACAGTCTGAACCTGTAAACTGAAGGGGAAGAATGATTTGCTATTCAAGTTGAAGTTGATTCTCTTTTCTATTTAGACACCAAAAAAATGCGCTATTTAAAACAAGTGAAATAAGAATGATCGGTACTGAAAATGCTAAAAATATTGGCTTGGATTTCTTTTGAATAGAGTCCTTTTTTATCTTCCAACAAACAAACGATTACAGGTAAAGACAGTTTGGCTCAGACTCAAGCTTCATAATATGCACCAGTAGATTTAACATGACACTGAGGGCGAAAATGCATCGCAGCATAGCAAATTCTTATTCATAAATGCAGATTACCGGTTTGCTTTCTCATTTGTGTGATACGTAGCCCTGCTGCGCCTTTCCTTCACTTGTATTTGCATCTGATTCATCACCTGATCTACTCAGATAGTAAAGTCCCCCAGTAGGAAATACGCTATGTGTGGATTACAATGTTCTTATTTATTTTTAACCATGTTTAGACACAAATTATACACAGACATAGATTTAGCTGATCAAGCTGTTTGCTTAAAAAGGTATTCATGTTTTTCTGTGTTGATTTTGGTTTCTATCTAATTTCCTGTGAGATGCTTTTCCTTTATATTCTGTTTTCCCCTCATAATAACCACATTAAGTAAGGAATAAACCTTGCTGTTTTAGGAAAAGAATCCATGGCTATCACTTTAGCTTTAATATTAATGTAGAAAGAAATAATTTATGAGCCTAAAAGTAAAATAAATCTAAAAGTTTGTTATTTTCATATTATGCAGTAGCATGCTGCACATTACCAGTCAAAAGTTTGGACACACTACATCAAAAAGATATTTTTTATTGTCTTAAAGACATTTAAATAAAGGCTTGAGGTGGAAATTAGTTTCTAAGACAAATGCAGTGTATAATGTGTAACTTTATTTCTGAATTAAGATATACTTTAATCAGTAGCTTTGAATTGTTTTCCCAAACAAGTAGCTTATATTTTTAACTTTAGGAGAAGCAGTTTATTTGTGAAGTTTATGAAAAGCCTCCTGGGTAAAGCTCTATCATTGTTAAGGATTTTTTCTTCGTCACTTCATAATTCCACATCTCCCTTCATTATTATAATATTCCAGTAGACAATAGTAAAGACGAAGACCTTTCATGTGCTGAGGTGTACAAACTTTTGACCAGGGGTGTAAGTCAGTACGTTACATTTGTATTTTATGGTTTGTATTGTATTACTGTATTCACTCCATCCGTACACGTTTCTTCACTAGCCTTTAATTTTAATGAAGAAAGATTATGGCTGAAAAGACAAATTTTTTAAATTTGTGATTCAGTAAACAATGCAAAACAGCGTGCGTTTATGTTTGTATGAAACTAAATAAATCAGATATTTAATATTGTAAACAAAATGTATTGCAGGTTTACCATATCTGAAAATAAATAAGTAAATAAATAAATTCTCCCAAAATTCTGATTGAAACTGCAAAGTATTGGACACGGGGAAAATGATCGATTGGAACATAGAAACACAGAAATAGAGCTCCAAGAGTGGCTAAAATGGCAGATTTCTCAGGCACTGTAGGTCATAGTGGCTGGTATCTTTAAAAGCTAACGATTACCTCTTTTAATCTTATGACTGTTGTTATGCGATCGTGTAACCATATATAATGCGTGTCAATGTGATCTGAAGCAATCGGCCAGCGTGTTCCCAGGATAGTCTCCGGATCCTCCTCGATCCTTTCCAGGGTCGAGCGCGTACTTATGATCTCCTCACTGTTCGTGATCACGGGTCCTGCGGTGCAACAGCAGCTCGTTCGAAAGAGTTCCACAATCTGAAGAAGTTTTAGGGCGAAAACGTTTGCATAGAAGCGAAGAAGGATGAGGACGGTGCACTGGTCAGCCTCTGATACCACTGTGACCCTCGCTATTCCTCTGAGCGCCTGACCAAGAACACAGTGGAGGTCAGGGCCATCTGTCACACAGTTTCTCTCTCTCTTTCTCTCTCCCTCTCTCTGATTTTCTATGTAGCTTTCCTCCCACTCATAGCTTTTTTTCTATCAATCTTAGTTTCTTAGCTTTCCTCTCTCCCTCCCTTAGGCAGCATCTCTGTACAGCAAGCCAACTTCCTGGAATCTGGTGTAGGAGAGTGAGTGAGTGAAGAGAGAGAGAGAGAGAGAGCGAGAGAGAGAGAGAGAGAGAGAGAGAGCTATGATTAGGGTGTATGAGTGTGAGGTCATCCGCTGTGAAGCCGCCTGATCCGAGTGTTCACTTTTCCCACTTTTGTAGCTGCACATTTGATTTTTTTTTCCAATTACTGTTGCCGATTCAGAAACGCAGTTTATAGCAATTACAAACCCAATTGCATGCCTGCAGTCATCTGCGTTACATAATATACCCTTAACACCGTATTTATTTCCCGTTTAATTCCCTGCAGTGACGAAAGATGGTAATTGCGTGATATTGCGGAGATTTCTTGGCTTCATTAGGACACAATTGCGCTGGGGAAAAAAATATGCCAAAGCTTTGCGGTCTGTTTCTACATTTACACCCACACGCATCTCTCTCTCTCTCTCTCTCTCTCTCTCTCACTCTCTGTCAATACGATGGGAAGTGTGATTCAAACTGTTCTCCCATCCACACCTTCTTGCTCTCTCTCGCTCCATCTTTTTTGCAGCATGTGAAAGGAAGTGACTCCAGCTATTCCACCCACACCTTCTCCCTCAACTACACCTGCACCCCCCGTCTACATCTCTTTCTTGTCCTCGTTAAGACAAGCGCCGCATGCTGACAAACACACTCACGCACTCCTTCAACCATCCACCCACACACACACACACACACACACACACACACACACACACACTCCTAAGAAGCTCCTTCGTTGCTTGGCACGTATGCAGAGCGATGCAAGAATCGCAGACTCCGCTGCCTAGCTACGTCTCCATAGCAACAAGAGCAGCGCATCCCTGTGCAGTACAGTCGAAGTGAGGAGGAATTTAAACAGCAAGGAGAGAGATTAAAATGACCAAAGAGAGAGAGAGCTATCAAGAGAAGAGCAGAATTCATTACCTGGATACCTCGATCTTTCCAAAAAATTAGACAGTCCTTTCGCTAACCCTCTCTCTTGTTCTCTTTTTGGCACTCTCTGTGTTTTTTCTTATGAAGTCAAGAACCGCTCATTTTCTCTAACGGTAACACGTGCTCACTCCTAACACACACCGTTCGGGAGGCAGCTGCCTGACGGGCTGCAATTTTGGGCACTAATTACACTGCTCGGATAAAAGCCATTTCGTAGGCAGCATAAGGACAGATCATGTGTTAAAGGTGCACGCAGTCATTTTGAAAAGTTTCTATATTTGCAAATTACTGTATCGTGGATAGCATTGAGGTGAAACGCCATTTTGTGATGCGGTGATCCTCACGTTTGTACATCCTGTTTTTCCTAATATGTTTCTACACATGCAGTGATTAATGCATTTGAACCGAACCCTGGTGCGTTCTCCACCTCGGTGTGGTTCTTTAGGCTGATGAGAACACAGCGATCACACTCCGGCGCGGACTAAAACAGCTCGTCCGAGATTATCCGGGCGACTTGTTCTCTGTGTGCCTCAAAGCAATTTCTAGTGTGGTTCGAACGCACTAAGACTCTGAGATTCGACTCTGAATCGACTCGACTCGACTGCAGGAAGTGAATCAAACACACAATGTGAGGTAAACTGAGCTGCTCTGAATCAAACTCGGAAACCAAACTAAATGACTTAAAAATCAACTCGCCCAACATCAAAGGGGGCGGAACCGTTCGGTTGGTCATGTTTAAATTGCGATCGCAATTTGTATCACAGTCAGCAGAGAGCGCTACGAATTACAAACTGCTCCTTTGTCGCTGTGAACAAAATGATAGGCTTTTCTTGTTGCAGCTAAAATAAGGGACTGTCTTCATTTCAGAATGCTCTTTACATATGCAGCTGCTATTTCACTGGAAAACATTACTCACTGTTTCTTAATGACAGACTTCAGGGTTCACAGAGACATTCCAGCATCTGTCTGAAAACACACTGCTTGTTCGTTGTAAGCGTGTTTATCGATGAAGATCGATTGAGTTTTCTCCCCCCACAGGACTGCGAGGCTCATTACAACCTTGAAGCTCCACCCCAGACTGTATGTTTCATTAAAAGCTGAGTTGTAGTGAACTTTTTAAAGGGATGATGTAGTGCATTTTTCATGCCTGTTGGCAATAAAGGGCTTGTTCTCAGCAAAACTAAAAAAAAATCACCCAGTCTACATAAATGTATTGATTTCACCAGCAGAAGCCTACTGAGACGGAATATCCTGTATAAGACATGACCGAGATGCTGCTTAGTTGGGATTTCTGACCATATTTAAGGTCTTTAATTGTTAAAATTGTTCTTATAATAAACATGGTTGGAATCACAGTCCCACAGCCATCTGTATCAGAGGCCAAGTGAATAAATTCGACTGTGGGAGGGGCATACTCTCTCTCTCTCTCTCTCTCTCTCTCTCTCTCTCTCTCAATCACAGTGACGCTTGCCATTTGTGGGCATATGTAGCAGAGGGACGATAACCCATTTCTCTGAAGCCCTGTTTACACTTGGTTTTAAAATGTGTCTTGCTAATAGACTGCTAAGGCACGTCGCCGTTTACACCCGTGTTTATCGTGCATCTCCGAGGTATCCAGCGGACCACTTTTGTTCAAATTTTGTTACTGCCTACATCACTTCCGCTAGAAGGTCAAAGGTCCCTGCTCAAAATTATATTAAAACATAAAACCTGCAACACACCTTCATTATTTTCTTGCACTCCAACCACGTACATCGCCGCTCCTCTCCATTTTTTCTAGCGTGTCGCGCTGTTACCAAAACAACCCCCACGTCCAGCATTAATGACGTAAGTTCCGGTACGTCCGTGTCGCGGACGCATCAGGACGCATCAGGGTTTACACTACAGAAGGTATGTGGTTAAATGCGTCCTCAGCAAGTGGTTTGGGTGAATGTGTCTTGGAGGTCGTTTACACTTGTATTTAGCGCCGTCCAGTTGTGATCAGATCGCCCAAGACACATTTTAATACCAAGTGTAAACGGGGTCTAAGTGTAGCATGAGCAGCTGTTTAAAAAGTTTTAAAAATTTTACGCTCCTTGAAGGAAGCACTTTTTGCCCTCAGCTCGGAGGTCAGGATTTGAACGGACTGAACCTTCACCACTCCCCGGCCACTCAGCTACTTAATAAGAGACTTGTTTTATTGATTTCAATGCTAAATATGTTGGCTTATGCAAATCCTAGAAAAATCTTGCCTTTCTAGTGGATGTTTGGAACCATACTGTAAGCAGATCAGCATTATTTTAAATGAAAAGATGTTTCAAATGCTTTGCTTTCCGTTATCATACATCCAATATATCTGAATAAAAATGAACAGATGAGTTGATGTTCTCTTGGATGAATTTTAATGTATACATTTTCGAAATCTGCGCCCCGTTAAAAGATTTTCAGAACGCTTAGGCCCCGCCCACAGCATGGACTCTGCTAGTCATATCCACAGACATATAAACAGAAGAAATACATTTCTATACCTTAACGTGTCCGCCGTCTCGGTTTGCGCAGTACTGACCTTTAAGCCAGTGCAAGTCGGTGTGGAGCTGCAGGTCTTTAAAGCTAAAAAGCCATCTCAATTCCTCAACTGATTCCCATAAATGCTGTCTTACTTGTACAGGTTTATGAATAATTCTTTGGTACCAATTGTCAACTTTTATTTGCTCTTGCAGCTTCCCATCAGGGACACTGAACATTCCAATAACCAGTTTCCAATAAGTACATAAGAGGAGGCAGTAACACAGATATCATCAGAAAAACTACATCCTTAGCCTTTACAATTCTGCCTAAATCCAAAAAAGACTCAACTTGACTAAGACTAAACTACCGTACCTTTCATGTTCTCAGAGTAAGGCTAGCGTGACCTAGCGTGAGCTTGACAGATAAAATAACACTGTGGTAAACTGGTAACTATACTATGCTTTCATTTAATTATGAGGATATGATGATAATGTAACCTTGACAGCTTCACCATTCTAATGTCACCATTAACTCGGTAGGATAGTAGTGTTAGTGTGTTACCAAAACACAGTTACGCAGTTTTACCTGTGAAATTTACTCCAGTAACACAGGTTTCTACCGTTTGATGGTTTTTCAAGCCCACGCTACACAAGAGTCCTGCATACTCAATCATTTTCAGTCAGAGTGATTATATTAGTGTCCACTGACTGTCACTCACTCACACCAAAAAAAATTCAATATGGCGCAAAACCAGAGGCCACTACGTTTATGTTTATATCTGTACAGTTATTTTTCAATACAGAAAAGTCACACAGACTCGAGTCCGGAACCTTGAGCCGCACCACGAGTGCTCTGAATCAGGACTCGAAAAGCAGGTTCGAGCTTCCTCTGCTAAAAGTTTCATTCGACCCAGTTCGTTTCCGACACATCAAAAGGTTTTATTTACAGACACGGTCGGACGTGGGTTTCACTCCTCTGGAATTGGACTGACAGCTTAAGCGAGTGCTAATCAAAACAGCTGACCTGTGACGAGGATGACAAACGGATACATTTAATCAGTCTCATGAGGTTGTGACCTGACAAAATTCAATCATCTTAACATGACTACAGGAGAGCAGACACTACAGCCGGACAAGACGGATGCTAACTCATCAGCGCTGGGTCAACACACGGCCGTGATTACCGCCGAGCACAGCGACGCCGGACGTCGGCCTTAAACACGGGATGTAATGTGTTTGATGTGTACACACACTTTCACGTTTGGCACTCACACACACACACACACACTTTTGTTTCCCCTCCCGAGATGTAATCTACCTGAGCCGTGTCCTACGCTGATGCGTAAGAATTCTGAACTTGAAATATAACAAGTTCACATTTAAGCCAAAAACATACAGTATGTCATGACAGAACCGACCCATAAAGCTAGCGCACGGGTAATCTGATCCGCGCTAACTGACAATCACACGACCGGTGCTATTTTTAGCACAGAGCAGTGGGTTTTTTTTTTTCTCTTTTCACCCCCTGATGAATTAATGAGCGTCTCGTAGCCGAGCTGGGTCAGTTGTTGTGCGCGTTTGATTAATTTATGGCTTCCTTTGATTAGCGTTTTCATTATGTTGCGGAAAAGCACCAACTCATCAGCGTTCGCAGTGAAGTGCAGCTAATCGTAGAAAGGTTAATGTGCAGATTCAGTGTACACGCTCACTATTATTATTATTGTTATTCTGCAACAATGCGACTGCTCAGAAATAGTACGCAGACACACGAGTGGTCCTGAGAATGGCGTGTTTACAGCTGCACAGATACGCTTGTTATGCGCTGGACATTTGTGAGGCAGTGGTGGTGCAATGTTCAAAACTCTCTACTAGTAACAGGAAGGAAGTTTCAGGATTTCTGTAAACTTCCAGCGCCGCTGTTGGGCTCTTACTCTTTGTATAAAACTCATTATTGCTCATGAGAACGCATCATTATACCCTCAAACATAATATACCATGCCATCAATCTGCTAGCATTCCCTATGTCCTTGTCTAGAACTGGTACCATTTATTAGCCCGCCTCCGCACACACCTGATCCCAAAAAAAACAAATATGGCCTAATTAACACTGAGAGCGTGTTCGCACTGAGGGACGATTCTGTGTACAGAACAATTCCGTCTGGATCGATTGCGCAACTCTATGTCATGTTTGCAAACTGGCAAGCGGTGAAGAACAGGATGCGTGGCATGCCTCTATGCAGGAATACTCTTTTAAGAAGATCTTTAATCCTCGCAGGCCGGCACGACGCGGCACGTGGGATTTCCGCGATGTTCTCACTGCAAGCACTCGAACCACAAAGCTGTGCTAATTACAGGGCTTCCTATAAAAAGCCGGTTTTATCCATTCGTGTAGGCGTTCCGTCTCCACCTCTTAACAATAACAACCCTCTTCTCGTCCATCACGAAACCTGAAGCAGGAAGTAGCCCGACCAGTCGCTCAGCTTCCACCCATTCCAAGGTCTGTTTCTTCCATCAGGACCAGTGATCAGTTCTGAGGCTCCAAAGCGGCTTTTACACTTCACTGAACGTATTAAAATCTTAGGGGGGAAAAAAAAACCCAGCAAATGTGAAAATGTGAGGAAAATGTTAACTCGGATCCTGGAGCTGCGCAGTTGGAGGGTTTCTCATGTTACACACCCTTTTCACACACACGGCTTTCACACCTGCTCTAACTCACTCACTCAGAGCCTCCGTGATTATCGGACGGTTTGCTTAAGGTAGGTCGGAAGCAGAGAAAAACCTGGAACAGTGCCGAGTGGCAGAGGATCCGAGACCTACATTTCTTTGTTTTACATTTACTTTGGTTACTCATTTAGCAGACGCTTTTATCTGATTCTGCCGAGCGGATGAGGGTTAAAGGTGCTGCTGGAACTCGAGCTCACAATTAGTAACCGAGAGCACTAAACAACGAGCCTCAGCTACCTCGCTGATTAAAAGCATCTGCGGAAATGTAAGCCGTGCCGCGCTACTTTGCGCTACACTCTGACGTAGCCGAGGAAGAAAAGTGAACGGTGCTGTCAGGACGAGGCATCTCCTTCTCTTGCGTAGGAAGAACAAGGAGCAGGACGATGACCTGGTTTTCATTCTAATGACTCCATTTTTCAAGACTTTCCTCGTCGTCGCTGGCTGTCAGGGGTATTCGATTCAAATTTGTGACGTTGAAAAATACAAAGCGACTGACATGGCTGGTGACCAAAGCGAGCTTTTAATACTTAATCGATAATGATGATATTATGGCTATGAACAGGATATCAATTTGAAGTGCTTCGTCTTTGCTTTGCACTTGTGCTTCAAGTTACCACTTTTCATTAACATTATATATATATATATATTAAGCAGGAAGAATTATCTGTGTAAATGTTTTCAAATATTGTTTCTGAGAAACCGGTTCACTGTGATGAGCTGACTTCAGCTAAGTAACTGATATAAAAGCATTCGATTGGATAAACTCTGCCAGAGGATCTGTGGAAGCCGGTTAGTGATTGGCTGGCCTACGACCATTTCTCCCCAGCGTGCACTGATTTTAGATTTGCTGCAGAATGTTTTCAAGTGCTCGCTTCGACCTTCTGAAATAGTTCCTCCAAGTGACCACTCCAGCTCACACTCGCGTGGGTATAAGTAAAGTCGGACCGTTGGCAGACTCCGGAGGATGGAAATGCTGATGTACCGAGTGTGTAAATCCATTTTAGAGACGAACGTCAACGGTTTCAGGCAAAAGGGCTCTCATATATCGACGAGGAGGAGATCTTTCTTGCCAACTTTCTTATAAGTCAGGAATCGGTCAGTGATGGGAGAAGTGATGGTGCAGGAGACAGAAGGGGCGAGCGTGTGTACGGACTGGGATTCTCCCGGAAAGCCTGTCGTCATGCCTCCACTGATCACGCTCTGTCAGAGGGGCAGTTTAATATCGTGTGTGTGTGTGTGTGTGTGTGTGTGTCTGTGTGTGTGTGAGAGAGAGAGAGGGGGGGAGGATGACTGCAGAGCGAGAGCAAGTGTTTAGACCTGCAGTGCTCCCTCTCACAATCATACTATAAGATAAACCATGAACCATTTCAGCCCACACACACACACACACACACACACACACTTACACACCTACACAGAGGCAGAGTGCAGCATGTACTGTAACCACTGTTAAAATAAGTAGAGTATAAATCAAAGTGACGGTACACGATGGCTGAATCGATTCGCCCACCCACTCACGCCGAAACCCCTGCCTCGGGAATCGCAGCCGCTTTTTCTTGTCTTTTTTTTTTACACAAACTCGCATTTGCACCGCTGCTAATCGGAAGAGCATCATCCGCCAAAGTTCACGCGCTGTTCTCAGAAATGTTCTCAGTTCCTTCAAAAGCACGATGCGAAGACTAACGAAGACCAAGTTCACATTTCAGCAGTGTTTCGATACACTCCACGTCTCTGCAGTTCCACTCGGGATCACGAGCGCTGCATCTCAGACAATAAAAATACAGAAATTGGAAGTGTCGTCCTGCTTTAGGGTGTCACTAACAAGTCACGGACCTGTTTGACAGACATGAGTGCAAAGGAGGTACAGTAAGTGTGAGATACACAGAGACAGAGAGAGAGAGAGAGAGAGAGAGAGAGAGAGAGAGCTCCAGCTGTGGAAGATGAGGAGAAAGCAGAAGGAAGGAAGAAACCTCCAGCCGCGACTCACCTGTCAGCGGAGTTCAGCAGGGGTAACATGTGGGTCCGTTCTCGTTTCTCCGTTTCGATGATAGACATGGGTGTGGATGGCTTCTCTCTCTTTCTCTCTCCCTATTTTGATTTAAAGGTCCTTTTCACTTTCTTTAATCTTCTCTCTACCATCCAGGCCCTCCCCCCATTTTTTTTTTTTTCCCCGAGAGCAAGCGAGAACGGGAAAGCAAAAAAAAAAAGGAAAACGCGGGAGGATGCGGCGCCCTCCGTGGAGGAGTAGCTATCGGTTCAGCGTCTGAGGCTCCACTGCAGCAGAGCAGAGCGGAGCGTGTACACACACACACACACACACACACACACGCGCGCACACACACGGTTGGACTGATCTATGGATGCACAGGCAGGCTGAAAACCCGGAGCTGGAGTAGCACACTGCAAACACAAACCTCTTCTCTTTCTCATTGCGAGAATTATAAAAGTCTTTAAAAACATTACGCTAAGGTAAAATAAGTTAAATAACGCATAAGTGATGTATCGCATGACAGATCTGGTATCAGTCACTTAGGTGTCACACTTTGGAAAAAAAATAATAAACAAATCATAGGTGAGGAAAATGGAACATCACAATTCGATATATATTTTTTCTAAAATGAGCTTCGTCTGCAGCTTTCCCCATAAAAAGCACTGAAACGGCTTTGTGTTCTGTCACGAATTCAACAGCCGACTGAAATGACACCCTCTGAGTTTTCAATTTGGAAATATTAAAGGTGCATGAGGTGCAATGACTCCTAATGTTTTTTAAGATTAGCTCTCTAACTTCTAAGCGGGTTGGTTTGGCATTTGAATGGTTTTTTTTCCCACTTCCCTTTTCCAGCCCATGTTCAGGAAACAAACGAGCATTCCGGACTGGATGTCGGTTTTCCATCGACTTCATGCGCTTTTGCTAAAGCTGTGGATTAAACCATTATTTTTTCAAATATCATCTTTTACATATCTCTCGGGTCATTTGTATAAGCTACGATTAAAAAATATATGGCACCTTTAAATCGCTCGACGTGATGATTTCTGGACAAATAATCAAATACATTTGGAAAATAAATTACTAAATTAATATCCGAGAAATCAGGATCCAATGGGAGTTAAACTAAACACACTAAGTATTGATACGGTATTTAATATTTATTTACTTATTTTGATCAGTATATCCTTAATGTAACAGTAAATGAGCTGGCAGCCTTGCTGGCTGGCCTTCATTTGCAAACTGGAATGTGATTGGCTCTTTTGTTTTATGACACAACAACACGCTCGTGTCAGTCATTTATAAGAACTGATCGCGCTGCATTACATCTGCTATAACATGACCAGTAAAACAACCCTGGATAAAATACACCCTGTCGTAAAGATTCAGAAGCTGCATCCTGAAGGGTGAAAGATTTTATTCTTTTTTTCTTAGGAGAGATACGTTTTAGGAAGCACTCGCTAATTTCATCTCCCGCCGAAACCAGACGTCCTAAAGACGTACAGAAGATGTTTCTGGTCACTCATTGCGTTAATAGCCCAGGTACAGCCTACACCAGCAGTAGTCATGTGACCTACTAATGAGCTGTGAAGGAGCTGTTACTATAGAAACGCTAATGCGTTCGAACGAGCCCATTAATCCTAAATAAAGCTGTGATTTGCAGCTGCGCTACTGTCAGATCTGCCGTTATAGAAAATGAAAACACCTTCTGACCAATCAGAACGGAGATTTCGACAGCACTGTGGTTGAAGTGGTGGTCGTCGGTCAGATCGTATTACAGACGTTACGTTAACGTCGTAGAACTGTCCGGAAATCTTATCCTAGTACTGAAGTGGTATATTTGACTGGCTTTTACAGTATACAGCATTAAATTAAAGTGGCGGGCGTTATTTATAGTACGGCTACGGTGCACCCCAGCAGCAGCTGTTACGAGGCGAAAGGGTTTAGCTTTACAGCTTTACGCCTCTCGGTCGTCTGACAAATAAAGCTTTGTGTTTTGAGCCTGGAAATTACTGACGCGTATGATTTCGCTTCGTGTATCTGCTTGTATTCATGTGTGTAACAATAAGCAGATTATTAGGCTCACATTAGGTTAATGTGCAAATTACAGCCCAGATGTTTGTCACAGCACCTGCTCAAGGGCTAAAAAAATAAATACAAATATATTCGACATTTCCTATATTATTCCTTGTTTTTTTGGCTTCTGACTGTACTTCTCCTCCTGCAACGGCGATACACTCCTACTCACAGCATCTCTGTGTTCATTCTTCACCCCATGCAGTCTCCATCGTATCCTAACGCCAACACAGACAGGAAGTGACATCATGCTTCTGTTTGGGCCCAAACATGGCCAACTTCCCGGCTCTTGGTTTTCTTGTCATGGACAAGTAACTAATGAAAGCGAACACACATGAACGAGTGTGTGTCACACACACACACACACACACACACACACTTAACAAATTAGCAAACAGGTTTTGGAATTTACACACTTTTAGGTGCCCATCTGCTCTGGCTAATCACTCCCACGTCCTCGACACTGTGCGTGTGTGTGTGTGTGTGTGTGTGTGTGTGTGTGTGTGTGAGTGGGGCTGTCCATCAGAGTGACTATACTTGCAGGTTTTTTGCTACACTGCATAATTCATGGGCCTGTCATTGACAGGTGAGCTAAAAACGGGGTGACATTAACGACTTTTACACCAAGCGTCCTAACCCATAGCTCCAAGGTCAGCACAGAGTTTTTTATGAACACACTAAGCGAGCCTCCATGATTAACGCTGACAGTCTGGACGGATAAGCTGCCAATCCAAACATCCAGCCCGGCCAAGACCGAGGGGCATGCCGTTAGCATGCTAATGCGCCGAGGCGGGACGAATTTACACCCTGTATCAGCCGCAGTGCCTCACAGGGGCGTGCGTTTAGGATACTGATGAGTGGAGAAAGATTTAGAGGAAAAATATGACCAGGAAGCATCCATGTGCACCTACATGGCATGCAGGTTAGCGACATGCGAGTTTTAATGATGTCATGCACAAGCTGATGAGTTGAATAGCTAAAACGAGTTACATAAACGAAAGAGTTGCAGGAGTCCAACGACATGTAAAGAATACCACACATGACAGTGTGTAATCAACAGCATGGCAGTTTGATGTTACCAGCGGCAAGATGATTAGTGAAATCCTCCAATAACGGCAAAGTGGTTTATTCCTCTTACACCACAGCGATTTGCCAACAGCTACAATCTGTAATTTATTAATGAATGACACACTGGGTGTGTGTTGTGTGTCGTCCACATTACAGCTTCCTGTTCTTGCTTATGTCATAGCAGCGATAAACAGCCGTTCCATCACCATCCTGTTTTTTTCTCTCTTTAAGTTAATAAGGTTCTTCTTCTTCTTTTGGCTTATTCCCTGGTCCAATTAACCTCATTCGCATGTCTTTGGACTGTAGGAGGAAACCAGAGTCCCTGGAGGAAACCCCACGCATGCACGGGGAGAACATGCAAACTCCACACTGGGTGATCTGGGGATCGGACCTGGGACCATCTTGCTGTGAGGTGACAGCGCTAACCACTACACCGCCGTGCCGCCCTTTAAGTTAAGATTAAAAAACAAAACCAAAAAAAACGCAGCTTGTCATGTTACAGAAAAACCACGTCCGTTCTGAAGATTTCCGAAAACGTGAATCTTTACGTAAAGCTAACGTAAAGCTTTACCGCTCAGCTCTGGCACTGGAGACTCCCTTCATAAACGTTAAGTAAAGAAATGTACAGAATAATCCGCTCAAAATTTACGAAAAGCATGTGCGGTGTGACATCAGCATGTAAGGACATGTGCTTTTCCTCCCTGTCACATGAGCACTATGAGTTTGAAACGTCGCCACTTTTGAGGGTGTTTTTGAAAAAAAAAAAAAAGAGGACGAAACAAAACAAAAAAAACCCTTTGTTTAAAAAAAAAAAATCCATATCCGTACACAATACTGGGTAAAGGTGAACGCTAAGAAACGCAGTAAAGCACAGATGCAAAGTCAATAAAGTCAATATTTCATGTGATGACCCATTGCGTTTTTTTCCTTAAACAGCAGTCCCAGGTACAGCGTGTGCACTTTTATAAGGAAATGAGCTGTAAGCGTTCCTGGGCATCTTGGAGAATCTGCCTCGGTTCTTCTGGAGACTTTGACCGTCACACTTGCTTCTTTTTTTCTGCAGTGAAACCCAGGAGCCTTCATTCGGTTTCTTTTTGTCGTAATATGGTGCTTTCTTTCAGCACAGACACAACAAACGTTCAGTAACAGTTACGTTTTGTTGGAGTTATAACATCCTCGAAACACAGTATGTTTGACTCAATAATGCCCAAGTCATAAAATAAACATCTATAAGAAAATGTGTGGGTGGCTGAGACTCCTGCACAGTACTGTAGCGAGGAACTGTACACAGACCCTGACCTAACTGTACTGTGAGGGGACGCGTTCATTCACAAGCTCTATATTGTGTCAGTATTGTTTTACTGGAAATACGTACAAACACCCTGCTGAACCCCATGATTGTTTCATGATCTATGATTTTAGGATGATTTTGTCATGTTGAATGAATGCTGCCTTCAAATGGGGTCGGAGGTGGCGTGTTTGCTGAACAGTACATTTCTGGTGGATTGTAAGTTATTGTTTTGTGATTTTAGTCGTATATATTTTTCTTCATAATTTTATGACACGTCTGAGGAAAATCATGATATTCCCAACAGCCTTTGCATTTCCTATGTTACATCACCCACTCATTAACTTGCTAAATAGTTAACCTAGGCGGCACGGTGGTGCGGTGGTTAGCACTGTCGCCTCACAGTGAGAAGGGCCTGGGTTCGATCCCCGGGTCACCCAGGGTGCCTTTCTGTGTGGAGTTTGCATGTTCTCCCCGTGCATGC
>JAQQZX010000005.1:5125352-5136664 GCA_030068355.1 Notoglanidium maculatum | reverse complement strand
GTGTGTGTGTGTGTGTGTGTGTGTGTGTGTGTGTGTGTGTGTGTGTGTGTGTGTGTGTGTGTGTGTGTGTGTTAATGCTTTCAATCATTTAAGATTTTTACATGTAGGCTGCCTCAAACTTCTCTCTGCAATAATTTCAAGGCCTATAAACGTTTGACTTATTATAATTATTATTAGTACTTTTAAATATTGTTCAGAAATAGCTGCCCCCAGACTGTCAGGCATGTGTGTACACATCATTCATATGCATGTCCATGTGAATAAACACTGCACAGGACTTGTTTGACAGGTACTCTGATGCTCGGAGACGGTTGTGACAAGTGCACAATTAGCACATCACCACACCTCAGGTACAAATGTCATTTAGCAGTGTCATTTCTCATAAATCCTATTATCTGTGCAGGAGCAAAACCATTTAGCACAATGATAAATCTTTTCATCTTTCTTTGTTATTTCTGACTCACTCAGCCTGTTCTTCTAAATGAAGCTGTAACATGACGGGAATGTTTCAATACCAATGTCTGAGTGGTACAAAAAAAAATATTAACGCAATTTCCCTTCCCAGAAATGGACAGCTCAGTAGACTTGCCATCTGTGACCGGGCTATTGCTTTTTTTTACTCATAGTTGCTGTTAGACAAATAGGTATCCAACAAAAATACTTGAAAAAAATAATTTTGGTATGTATACAAGGTGTCCCAAAAGTCTGTATCCATGGGCAATTTTAAGAGTAAATCATCTTTGCAATGTAACATCAGTTCTGATACATTAAGAAATGTTCAACGTTCTTGTACTCAGAGTATACACAAGTGTCAAGAAGTCCATTTAAACTTTTGAATTTGAATTTAAACTTCATGGCATTACGTCTTCATCAAGCCAGTGTATCTGGTGTAATGGGAAGACTGGGTCAGCGTAAACTTTGCCTTTAATGTTACCTCACAACTCATTTCCACCACTTGCAGCACAAGGAGAGGAATAAACTCAGCTTCAGCACTAAGAACAATACAGACGTGCCTAGCATTTTACACCTAGCATATGCTGGTGGACGAGACCACAGTAAAATCCCAGTCCGACCTTCTTGTTTGTTATTGGTTCACGTGACTGAAGGCAAAGTTCGTCTAGACGAAGGTGGTGCAAAAGCGAAAGTAACCAATACCAGGAGAAAATGTGTCTTTGACGTCCTGTATCCTTTAACCTTTGGTAAATTGACGTTTATGTCTGGTGAATTATGTTTGCGTTAGGTCTGAACATTTTAACTGAGAAAGTAGAAAAGCGTTTTTTAATTTTGATTTGCCCAATATCGGGGTCGATAATTGTAAAAGCCATCACTAAACTGTAATTGTTGGCTCCTTTGATATTACATTTACATTATGATTTGCATTATGACATGATTGAAGGAATTGTAGCAAAAGGCGTATTTAAGACTGTATTCACGTGCTGTACGATTTGGTTATGCGAATAAGCTATTATATTACACTAAAACATCCCTTTTCCCTTTCCTTTAGAAGCATTCTCTTGAAACTCAGTGAGAGCTTTTTGCATTTGTATGCAAATTCAGTCATCTAGATTATTCAAATCTCACTCAGTAAAGCCAGGAACATATTTTCTGTCTGTACATTACACACAAACAGCCTCATTATGTTTGCCAACACAGACAGAAACAGAATTCTGATCATGAAGTACCTCAGGGATTGAATCAGACGTGATACATGATTAAGTTCCCCTAAAGGTTTCATTGCAGCAATGTAATGCTAAAGTGGCTAGCTATCGCTTATGGGTTTTTTTTTGGTTTGTTTTATTAAAAAACAAGATTCACATATGAGGCAGCTTCTTCATTTCTAACATGTGAGAACTAGACAGATGCTGCAGCTCATCTTCCTCAGCTCGTCTTCCTCGGTCGCATCATAGCCAGTAATTTCACACCAAGCTTCTTGCTAGTGACCCTAGCTAATTGTTTTAAGTTACATATGACTTAGCCTAATGTTAGCTAGTTTGCCAGCAAACATTTCTATTAGCTTACAGTATAAAAGAGTCTAATCTTAACTAGCTTGCTAGCAATGTTAAATGGTTAAATGTTTGAATTACATAATAGTTATAATTTATTAGTGTTTTTGCATATTGTTTTAGCTGCTTCTTTCATCTACACTAATGTTAATGAAAGTAGTATGCAATTTATACCAAGTGTTAGCCAACTAACAAACCTAGCTAAATGCTTGAATTACATAACAGTTGGCCTAAGGCTAACTAGCTTGGTTTTTGACTACATACTACTTTGACTAAGATTAGTTATCCAGTCTGAGAACATGACTAACTACTAAAGGCAAAGAGCTTCTTCTGAATAGGCTAGGCTAGTTAACTACGCTAACTACCTAGCTGGCAGCATTAGCACAGGGCTGTGTTAGCTAGCAGGAAAAGTCAGCCACTCCAACGAAAGTGTGAATTGTTAATTGTAAGTCATTAGCTAACCTTTTTTATTTTTTTCATATGGAAATCCAGAGTGCTTTCGTACGAAAGTCGGCCACCACAATCCAACATTGGTTAACATGATTTTCATGGCTAAAGCCCAAGCCATCACTACTGTAAAAACTAAATTCTGCCATACAAAATCATGTTCTACATTTCATTTATTTTACATTTAGCTATGATTTTTACGAATATAATTTTTAAGGGGTCTTTTATTTGAAGTCTGATCTCAAGCCATGCTGTTTTAGGGCAATAATCAGCGATCGGATGGTGCAATGAAGCAGAGGCACTGTTACCTCCCTGAAATTGATTATTTTCCTCTAACAGCATGTTCCAACATGTTTTATTCCTCTCATACCACCGTAATTTGAAATGCTTACAATATTTTATGTATTAAAGAATGACACATTTACAGTATCTGTAGTTTCAGTCAGTTCAATCTTACATTACGTTTGTGGTATTTGACAGACGCTCTTATTCAGAGGGACGTACAGAAGTCAATAAATACATCCTGAAACTAGTTCACTGGGTCATGGACTAAGAATACTATGAGTCTAAAAACTCTTTTGTGGAGGTAATATAGTATGAAAAGTATACAGACAAAACAAGCTTTTTAGAATTTATATAGAAACCGACATAAATAGACAACTGACATTGTCGCACAGCAGCTTTTACAGAAATCTTAATACAGATTTAAATTCCGATTTCTTAATGAGCAAGCCAGAAGCGACTGTGGCAAGTAAAATTGTAGTTTAACCCTTTAATGTTGTGGATCATCCCTGAAACAAGATAGCTCCTGTTCTCACTTACGTTATAGGAGCTAAACGGTCATTCCCTCACCAGCCTCTCTTTCTTGACTGTTGCAAATCTCTGACACTGGAGACTCCTTCCATAAATGTTAAACGTCTATGTACAGAAACATTCACCGTATCAACAATTTCAAGTTTTTAAAAAGTACAATTACGTGGAGCGTATCGGAACAAGTCCATTAATATAAACCAGCTGCACTATTGCCGGAGCTGCTGTTATAGGAAATTAATCAACACCTTCTGACCAATCAGTATCCAGAATTAATCAGTGCTGAGGTATAAAAGGCTCGTAGGCAGTCTGTTGAACAGAAACGGCAAACTATTTCTACGAATGCTGTATTCTTTCGCTTTAGCAGTTACTTTTTATAAACGCTAATTATTATTCGTGGATTATAAACATGTAACACGAACTTGTCTATTCAGCATAATGCGAATCTTTGGGAATTTGACTTAGCAACTGAGTGAGAGTAGAAGAGTAAAAGTTTCTTCAGAGTAGGAGGTGAACCGCTTGAAGCTGATTTTACTTCCCAGTGAAATAAGAAAATATGAACGGAAGTGAATATAGGATTTCATGAGCAGGAGTTCACCAGAATACGTTGCGGTGTGTTGCATTTTATGTTAAAAAATATAAGGCTGTGTGTGTTGCCTGTGGCAGGGATTTGTGTCGTCTGTAATTGGGCAGAAACACTCTAACACTTTCAGTCACACCTGTGATCTTAAATCCTTATGACTAGGATTATGATTCTTCTTAAATTATTTACAAAGCTCTATAATTACACTTCAAAAAAACTGTTATAAATGACTATCATTAATTCGGATGCCAAGCAGCATACTTCAGCAGCATGCTGTTCTTCTTGCTGATAATGATTTAACGACATAATTACAGACCGATTGCTCAACTGTTAGTCCAAAACTGAGTTGACGCTTTTGATTCACTTCCTGTTTGACACAAAAACAGATCAGATCAAAACCATTTCTGAGGGATGTGTGGGAGAAGGCGGAGCTAGAAATGCACTCGTTTATTTATGCGAATGTGTAAAACCTCAAGGAGTGTCTAGTAGCGATGTGTTTAACTCTGCTGTGTGCCTACTGTTTTGTTTTTTTCTGCTGTGTGAAAGCGTGACAGAAATTTACAATACTTCAAACGTAGCTATGAGTGTTCAAGAGTTCATTTTGGGTTTCGTTGAGGGTTGCACAGAGGAGAGCTGGACACATGACTGGGGGTTTGGCTACTGATGACCCACAGTTGAACACTCCGTTTGCTAGCACTTAAGATTTGGCTAAGATTTGGTTCACGCACACGTCAGGCTTTTTTTTTTGGAAAACGACTTGAACACCTAACCATTCACTCACCGATTGTGTGTGTAAATAGCTCGAACTAATTTTATACCGAATTTAATTAAGACTTATTTACATTTTAAGGATTATTTACATTTCAGACTAAAGTACTGTTGAATTCTGGATTCTGATTGGTCAGAAGGTGTTGATTAATTTCCAGAACAGCATCTCTGTGCTTGTTCTAATACGTTATTATTCACAGGGACTTGTATGGTGGACGCTCGACATGAATGGATTTTTAAAAAGTAATCATTGATATGGTAAAGTTTTCTGTAAGGACACATTTGGTTAACATTTACCGAAGGAGTCTCCAGTGTCAGAGGTAAAGCTGTAATGTGACATCTTCAGGATGTAAGAGTTTATGCTTTTGTCTTTTTTAACATATTAAACTGTGATTTTTTTTCCCCCCATTAACTTCAAGAGAGAGAAACAATAAGGTCTGTGAGGAAATAACTGTTTATAGCTGATAGAACATAAGCGATAAAAGTACATAACTTGCTTCATATAAGTTACACAACATTAAATATAACAGTAAACAGATAAAAAGTATGACACATTCTTTAAGTAATTAAAAAATATAATCCATGGCAAATTGTTGTGGTATTAGAGGAATTAAGAACTTTAGGTAATGCTGTTTAAGGAAATTCATCAATGCACATCATTGTTGATTTTTTTTTTCTATGACTGCACAACCGCCAAATGTTTTATTCCTTACTTAAGATTTGGGACGTTTCCTAAAAGGGAAGGTGGACATTAATAGTCACAATTTGTTTGTTTTATTTCACAGGCAGACGAGCTGAAACCTTGCAGCATGGGCAACAACCTTGGGAAAGAGCGGCATGGATCCACAGGTAATACACACACACACACACACACACACACACACACACAGACACACACACACCAGCCTCTGGGTTTTTCTTGATTTAACTACGATGATATCCAATAGGAATTCAGAACCCGCTCATTCTCAGAGCAAACTGAGAAATATGGCTGGCAGTTGCTGTAACAAATCTATTATTCCACACACACACACACACACACACACACACACACACACACACACACATGCCGTTGTTCCGAATTCAATTTGAGATTAGGCTGTGAAACCATCAGGAACACTTTTTCACTCCCATGCTTCACACATACACACATACACTTTCTCTCTCAGACAATCAGACAAAAAGACCAGAATTTGTCTCTTTTCTCAAAAGAGAGATAAGGAGACAGAATAATAAAGATAAAGATACTAAAAGAGCTCCATACATCCATTTCCATCAACAGACCCACAATGCTCTTCTGGACAAAAAATACACAGAGCTGAATGTCAGTGAGATCTCTGCAGTGAAGGAGAGGACGGTCATTGAGTGTTCTGCATTCTCCTCATGCCCTGTTGACTCAGCACAATACGCACAGCAGCAGAGGATCTCACACACACACACACACACACACACACACTCACACACAGAGGGAAATAACTCAATAGAGACAAAGAAGGATATAAGACCACACAGGCTGCACAAAATACGGGGAATTTAAGATAGAGTGGAACCAAAGGTTCCAGCTAAATAGGTTTTGGCACTCGAGAATAAATATTTGTGAATCACAAAAGCACTGAAAAAACCACACATCTCAATAATTTTACCAGCACAATTATTTTTATGGCATAAATGCAGCCCTGGCATCCTTCCCCCTTCACTGTGACCGACACAGAGGCCACGCCTCCTTCACTGTGACCGACACAGAGGCCACGCCTCCTTCACTGTGACTGACACAGAGGCCACGCCTCCTTCACCGTGACCGACACAGAGGCCACGCCTCCTTCACCGTGACCGACACAGAGGCCACGCCTCCTTCACCGTGACTGACACAGAGGCCACGCCTTCTTCACCGTGACTGACACAGAGGCCACGCCTCCTTCTCTGTGACTGACACATAGGCCACGCCTCCTTCATTGTTACTGACACATAGGCCACGCCTCCTTCATTGTTACTGACACAGAGGCCACGCCTCGTTCACTGACCATCTCTAACATTTTTCTCCTACAGGTACAGCTGATGCGTTTCAGACACCTCCCACATCTCCGTCTTCTCCTCTCTCTCCTGTTTCACCTGGAAACGCGCTACCTCTCTTAAGCCCCACCCACCCAGACCCTAACCCCGCCCCTGAGAGAACACCGTCCCCCACCACGACTGGCCCAGAGTTTTGTCCATCATCAGACGGAGTTGGATATGAAAGCAGAAATGCTCCTGTATCTCTCCAAAAGGCCAGTGATGGTCCCATAATCCCCTGCAAGCGTAGGCAGAATTCAACATCCACCTCACCTGTGCAGGTGGAGCCGCCACTTAGTGGACTGACCCATGAGGGAGGGGTGGAGCAGGGGCTTCTACATGAGTGTGTGGTTTCATTAGGGCTCTGTGTGACAGACGAGAGGACACGCACACTATCGGGTAAGTTATTGTAGGTGGCAATACACCTACTCCCCCTAGGCTCCGCCTCCCAGGTGATGCAGATGATAATACAGTTCCACATGTAAGAAGATGTGTGTGTGTGTATGTTAGATCTTCTGCGGTGCTTTCTGACTGAGAGAGAGCAGATGAAGGATGAGCTGAGGAGTCTGAAGGAAAAAATGCAGGTGAGTCAAACCTACTTCATCTAACATCTCTTTCTCTTCTCTCTCTCTTTCTCTCCATCGTTCTTCGTTCGCTTCTAAAATTTTATGTCTTTCCTTTACAAAGGAGTTTAGCATTCAACACTTTGCACATTAATGCCATGTAGCATTGGGCTAAACCTGATTATACATAAAATAAGAGCGAGAGAGAGAGAGAGAGAGAGACGCTAATTAAAATAGAGAGCTTAATTGTGCTGTAAACATCCCTTAATACTTAGCAACAGGACAGCGGGATCGTAAAAGGAGGGGACCAGAAAAGACACAAACAACAGATAGAAGAGCGAAAGTGGCTCGCCTCATGTCATGCTGACTCGGCACAACACACGCACACACACACACACACACACACACACACACACACACACACACACACAGCAAAAGATTAATCACACAAGAGAAATTAATAGAGTGATGTGTTTAAATGCAGAACTCATGCAGTTATATAGTTTTATGAGCTATTTTCCAGGCCATTAAACAAATATTCAGAAAAAAACACAACATTTTACAGTTTAGTTTTAAGACGTAACATATTACATATTAGACTACATTTCTGACACAAAATACACAATAACAGCCAGGAATTAGCTGCAAAAACAGAAGCAATATTGAGTCCAGAGTCCGGTGCAGCTTCACCAGGATGTGTGCCTGACCCTGCGTTTTCACTTCCGTTATAAAGGATATTATAAAAAAAAGTGTTTCAAATTGTTGTTTGATACGTGTTTGTTATGTGCAGCTTTGTTAGCATATTAGCATGGTGAGCTAACTCTACTAGATACATACACTCACCACAGGAAAGACCTAAATATCTATATGTCGTCTTCTTTTTCTTGTGGAAATCGTTTATTTGTGTTACATGTTAAACATACCAGGCTTCATGTTAGCTTTGTTAGCGGATTAGCAGCACAAATTAACTGTGCTAGCTACAAACGTTGGTTTAGACACGCCAAGCTTCATTCCAAGCTTTATTTTTATTCATGTCTCAGTACACATTTAATGAGAGGCTGTATATGACAGGATAAGATGAAAGTTGGTTCTGTTTTCTTACATTTTACGAATCAAACTGGTCATAGGAGCTAATTGGAGGTAGGAAGTAAAGTTGCGAGAGGGGAACTGAAGCAATGGTGCCTCGTGCGTGTGATTGGTCCGGGGAATCGGTCCAGCCATTTTATTTTTTTTTGCTTTACTACACTGAGCCTAATTTGCATAAGGTTGAGAAAATCATTTGCATTTGTAAAGAGCCGGAGGACAGAGTCAGTGGTCTGGCAAAAAATAGCCCAAAGTTTTAAATAATCTGTTTGTTTAAGGTAATTAAACAGTTTAAGCAAATGATATTTTTATTCCTTACATAGACAACACAACCCTCACAAATCAATAAAACATCGGTCAGGTCATATTTTCCCAGGACAGAGTCACAGAGTTGGATCAGTTCTTTTCATGTCGTAACAGAATACTTAAGATCCAACACAAATGATGTAAAACCAGCTTTGGCTGTTTTTTAATCTACTGGAGCACAAGATTTAAAAATAATTTTCACACATACACAGATGACCATAAAGATAGACAGAGACAGTTGGTGAGGAAGAGAAATGCCAGATGGAGGGGTGAGGTTATGCTTGTAACATAACTGTAACATCGCTCAAAATATGAGGAGAAAACTACAGGAAGTGATGTCGTTCCAGGAAGTGCCGGACACAGAGACAGGAGATAAGGCCTTGTTATCTATGGCAGTGTCCTATGGGGTATGAGGACCAAAAATAAGGGGGCTCTTCCTGTTATGACTTCCATGGTGTGTGTGTGTGTGTGTGTGTGTGTGTGTGTGTGTGTGTGTGTGTGTGTGTGTGTTTGTTTGTGGGTGGGATGTTGAGGGACTGGCATCAAGACGGCTGATCAAAGAGCCCAGTGTTTCGAGGATAGAGGGACAGAAAAACAGAACTAACTGGAGAGGGAGAACAAGAGAGAGAGAGAGAGAGAGAGGATTAGAGACAGAGAAATAGAGAGATTGAGAAGAAAACAGATGCACAAAGAGAGACACAGAGGAAGGGAATAGAAACAGGGAAAGAAACAGACAGTTAGACAGTAGAGAGATAGAGAAAGAGAGCAAGACAGAGAGAACAGAAACAAAAAGAAAAAAGAGATGTGGAGAGAAAACGAGAGGGAAAGATGAAAACAGCCAGAGGAAATGGGACAGACAGAAAGAGAGACAGACAGAGAGAAAGAGAAAGGGGGTGCACTGATATGATGGACAGAGAGAAAGAGAGAACATTTAGAGGGACAAAAAGAAGGATAGAAGGAGAGAATAATATAGAAATGGAAAGAGAGAGCTGGAGTTTATTAGGTTGCTCTTGCTGTCTGAGTGGAAACGACATTTCTTTACCTCTCTGTCCTTTTTCTCCTCCACTAATTTCCTGTCCTCCCCCTCTCCTCCAGCCCTGAGTGTGCGTGCGTGTGTGTGTGGGTGTGTGGGTGTGTGTGTGCGTGTGCATGTGTGTGTTCAGGCTTCTCTGACTCTTTTCTTCTACACTGTTGGCTCTGATTTGTACAAGGCTGCTTGCTTTGGGACGTCTGCTGTGTAATATCACCTCCATTCCTCCTTCATGGTCTCCTTTAGATCCTGTACACTCATGTTATTTAAGAAAAAAGAAAGTGTGAAGGAGAGAGAGAGAGAGTGCCAGAAGGAGCGAGAGAGAGAGAGAGAGAGAGTGAGAGAGAACGAGAGAGTGTGGGAAGAAGGGAATTCTTTTCAGCTGTTGAGAGAACAAAACTTTTTTGTTTGGCTAGTGTGAGGGGGCAGCAGCCGACCGGCTAAGTAACTACATATCGCGCGTGTGTGTGTGTGTGTGTGTGTGTGTGTGTGTGTGTGTGTGTGTGTGTGTGTGGTGTTCCCCTTTCCAGAGCCTCCTGCAATAATCAAGAGCACAGCCACTCAAACTGTGACCTCAGCTAGTGACTGCAGGGTGTGTGTGCGCGTGTGTGAGTTACACTTACCTCCACAAGGTTGATGATTTTTCCTAACACACATCCCAAGTTTGTTAATTCCCCTTATACAGTAATTTGTATGAAATTTATTTTTATATAATTTTTATAGTTACGTTTAATGTTGTGGAAAGTCCACAGAGCAAGTTCTCACTTACGTTACAGTGGCTATACACAGTCGTTCTCTCTCTCTGACACTGGAGACTCCTTCCGTCCATGTTCAGTAAATTCAGTAAGTTCGAATAGTTCAGTAGCGCTCGGTACAGGAGTTTTGTGCTCACATCTAAAAATATTTTGGGTCATTTTGAGAGACGATTTATTATTTCAGCTTTAACAAAATTAGGATTAACTCATCGCAAATTAAATGATTTCTTCCTGTATTTGTATTTGAAACACACACTGACAGCCAATCAGTTTCACACACACACACACACACACACACACACACACACACAAACACACACACACACACACTTCCCTCATCCTGATATTATGGTGGATATGGTATGTTCTTTCACCACAGCAGCATTTGGGTGTGTGTGGTTTGTCGTGGGTGGTCATTCACAGCGCCACACACACATACATACATACACAAGCACACACACACACACACACACACACACAGAGGATCAGTTCCAGATGGACACTGGTGATTTCCAGGAAGAGCTTATTGTCCTCATCAGAGTTTACATAGAAAATTGGTCTTTCATTTCGCGCGTGTGTGTGTGCGCGTTTGTGTGGGTTTGTGTGTGCGTGTGTGTGTGAGTGTGTGTGTGTGCGTGTGTGTGTGCGTGTGTATGCAGGTTTTGTCCTTTGAGAGAACCAACTATTCCTACAATGGCTGATCTAGATGAAAAGTAGATGTATACATTAGCAAAATGTGGATTTTTTCATGTTTGATGCTAAAGTGTGTGTGAATTTATTAACCTAGCTGAGTGCAAGAGGCCAGGGTGTGGAATGGAATTACCCAATGGGAGCAGACGTCTCTCTCTTTCTCTCTCACACACACACACACACACACACACACACACACACACACACACACACACACACACACAC
>JAQQZX010000005.1:5113448-5124229 GCA_030068355.1 Notoglanidium maculatum | reverse complement strand
CTCTCATTATTAACGCTCCTCTGGCCATTAACGCTCCTCTTGCCATTAACGCTCCTCTCATTATTAACGCTCCTCTCATTATTAACGCTCCGCTTGCCATTAACTCTCCTCTCACCATTAACACTCCTCTCATCATTAACACTCCTCTCGTCATTATTGTTTGCCTTGTCATTGACTCTCTTCTGTTGATTGTTGCTCCTCACGTCATTAATCCTCCTCCTCCTCAGTGTGTGTTTTCCTTGCCGCAATTCAAAGCCAGGCAGTCGTAATGACACGTGATGTTTGATTTTATATTGGCTCAGAAGACAAAGGACAAAGGTCAACTTTACCTAGATAACAGAAGCACATTTATTCTTCACTTAAAAAAAAAACACCTTTCTGTATGACTTGCCAACAGAGTTTTTAGCATGATGGTATTCTTAGTCCAGGTCCTAGTGAACCAGTATCAGAATATATTTACTGATGGCGACTCCAAAGCACTTACGTAAGTCACTCTGGATAAGCGCCGTACATGTAAATGCCTCTTTTACGTCTCCCGTCCTTCTTGCTGCGACCCTTTTAATGTGTGCCACCTGCGTCAATAAATCTATTTTTGAAAATCAACCTTTCAATGAAACCTAAGCTTCATCGTGCACATCACGCTAGCACCCTGGTCATGTGATCAGTGTGGTTGTTTTGATCATTTTTGGTCACTTTCTAGCTTGCTAGTTAGTGTCTCAGCTCAGTGTGCCTTTCTCTTTCGATGGGAATGAGTGCGTCATTTGAGTAGCGTGTTTTCATTTGTGAGTCACATCCTGCCGACATTATTTGCATTTAATCTCCGCATGAACATGTTTTGGGAGCAAGAAATGTGTGCATGTGTGTTTGTGTGTGTGTGGCTGTATATCTAAAATGTGGCGAAGTGTGGCTAAATTTACCCAGTGCGGTATTTCATAAGAGGCCAGTGAAGTAAGTGTTTCGGTAAGAGTGCTGGTTATTAGTCAGGCTTCCTAGGAAGCTCATTTAGTGTCATTTTACAGGTGATGTTGAAACTCAAGCACAGCTGTGAAACCAGCAGAACCAACTGCAGCGCTGAAGAGGGTGTGGGTGCAAATATAAAAACACAGCGAAGAATAATAAACACTAGATAGTGTAATATCTTCTGTACGTTTTCCCTGGTTACTGGTCATGTCAGTAATTAGACACCAGCGTGGAGATAAAACACTGAACTCCGGTCCTCATTAGTGTTTCCCTCGCTGTAGCACACCATTCTGAGCATGTGCAGTGCTGTAGCTGTGTGTAACACTGACATGTATTACAATGGAGAAAGTCATAACTCGATTCAGATGGTCTCAGTGAAACACTGATCTCAGGTCAGTTTCTGTTTGGGTAATATTCAGGGGAATATCATTTTACATACCCAAGAGTGAAATAACCGTGGAGCAACACCTTTATTCTGAGTGACTCATGCCTGAGTCAAGAAAACAGCAATGTTTCTTATTACTATTAACGAAACCAGATGTATATTTTATTCATACTAGAATCCTGAAGCTATTAAAGACCTTAAAACAAACCAATATCACACTGAATATTTCACTTAATCTCTGCATGTTAGTCTGCTCTGCATTTACTGCAATGAAAACAATTGTTCTGTTTCACACCCTTCTATCTTTGTCTGTCTGTCCTCTCTGTCTATGTGTTTCTGTCTGTCTGTCCACTGTCTGTCTGTCTACTGTATCAGTCTTTATGTCTACCTCTGTGTCTGTCTGCCTGCCTCTGTATCTGCTGTACTTGTCTATGTGTCTGTCTGTCTGTATGACTGTCTGTCTGCCTGTCTATATACTGTGTGTTTTCTGTGTGTGTGTGCTCACCTTTCTGTCTGTCCATCCACTGCACCTCTCTGTGTGTCTGCCTTTATCTCTGTGTTGTCCATATGCTACATCCATCTGTTTGTCTGGCTCTGTCTGCCTGTCTGTGTCTATCTGTCTATTTGTCTGTCTGTGTACCATATCTATCTGTATGCATGTCTTTCTTTGTCTGTCTGCCTATCTACATACTGTCTGTCTGCCTGCGTATCTGTCTGTCTGTGTGCTATATTGCCTGTCTGTCTGCTTACAGTATTTGTGTCTGCCCATCCTTCTACATACTGTCTCTGTCTATGTGCCTGTCTGTCTATCTTCTGTATACATCTGTCTGTCTGTCCATCTCTTTATCGGTCAGCCTGTCCATTTGTCTGCCTGTTTGTCTACCTACTCTATTTGTCTACCTGTCTGCCTATAGATCTGTTTGTCTGTTGGTCCATCTGTCTGTCTGCCAATATACTCATTGATCTACCTGTCTGTCTGAAATTATTCTCACCTTTCCTGAATCCCATAAGAAATTGCCTGATAGCTGAATATGGTGTATTTTCTAACACATTACAGACCAACGCTTCCTTTGTGGGTGTGTTTGTGTGTCCAGACAGAGCGCAGCGAGTGGCTGCAATTCCAGTCTGACCTGCAGGTGGCGCTGGTGGTGGCTGACAGGCTGAGAGCCGAAGGTGAAGAAGAACTGTGCATGCTCCGAGAGGAGCGGGAGAATTGGGAGAGGCAGCTGACTGACTCCCAGCAGGGCCAGCGAGAGGTCGAAGGTCAAGTGGAGCGCCTAAAAGCAGAACTTGAGCAAAGCAAACAAAGACTCAGCCAAAGGACAGAGACTCCCAGCCAGCAGGGGGCGACAGAAGGGTGTGCAAGGAGCACTGTGGAGAGATGGGGGGATGAGCGAAGGACAGGAGAGGAAAAGAGAAAAGAGAAAGAGGCGTCAGCTACAGAAAAACTAAAGTGAGTCTAAGGAGATCCATAATGGAGCTTCCATCCACTTGGTGCGGTTAAAGAGATAATGGTGTAGTTAGGTGTGTTACGGTTTCCCCATGACTATGGCTGTGTTCCAGTACTGCATTTAACACACTCTTCATGATGTCTGTTCAAGTATAATGCAGAAAGCAGTCAGACCCCCCAAACTAACCTAGTTAATGGTACATCCCAGACTTATGTTGTGGTAAATAGGACTGTTACCAAACGATTTTAATGGATGAACGCTGGACTATAATCAGGTTCACTATAATCAGAAGAAATGTAGTTTGCTAGGGTTAAATCTGTTGAATTTTTGAGACATGGGAATAATGGGTGTTAAGAACATTAGGACAGAGATATAGGATCCATATAATTTCTAGAACTGTTTTGCCCTGATATTGCAGCACCCTGGGAATACGGAGTCCTTGGAACACAGGTTCTGGAATATAGGGTTTTGGGAGCATTGGGCCATAGGAATATAGGGCTCTGGGAATATAGAGCCCTGGGAACACAGGCTTTTGGAAACATAGGCCCTTCTGAACATAGGTCTCATTGAACATTGAGCCATAGGAATATAGGGTTCGAGGGAACATGTAGCCCTGGAAATATAGGTTTTGGGAACACTGGGCCGTGGAAATGTATGGTTTGGGTCTTATTAGGGCAGTGGGAATATAGGGCACTTAGAACATGGAACCATGGGAATATAGGGCCCTGGGAATAATTTGCTTCTCATAAATAAAACTGTCTGGAGCATATAATAATTGCTTTACTGCTTTGTAAATCTCACGGTCCTGGACAATAAATTAACTGGTTCTTGTAAAAACAAGTTCACACTATTTTATGGTGCATGCCATTGTTTTGCAGAAAGCAGTCAGCGTCCCCTGCCATCCTAGTAAATGGTACATCCCAGACTTCTTTAGCACTGATCACAAACCCCGTGAACAAAGTAAGAACAGATCTGTGTTTTTAAACGTTTATGTGTTATACACATGCACCATGTGGAACATGCGTTTGGTCAAAATGTCCTGTGCTTATTTTAGAACAACAATCCATCAAGAGAGAAGCTGAAAATGGACCAGCAGGACAACTTGATTAATTTATATAAAGGTACGCAGTTGACAAAGCACTGCTAATTAACTGAATTTCAAAACATGTAAAGGTTCAATGTGTTTGTGTGTGTGTGTGTGTGTGTGTGTGTGTGTGTGTGTGATAGATAAAAAGGAGGACAATCCATCTTTACACCCGTCTCCTGTTATAGACCTTTCTCCAAACAAAACTAGCAAGATAAAGTGAGTGTGCACTTCTTTTGTTTTTCTCTTCCTGTCTCGCTTCTCACTCCTACTTTGCTTTCTTGTGCTTCACTCTCAAAAACACCCAGACTGAACCTCCACTTCCATACATTCTGTAATTTATCATGACTCATGCTGAAGGTCACTGAGCAGCTGTTTTCTTTTTAAAGTCAGAACATGTTGACCTTTTGACAGAACATCTTGGGATGAACTCGGGGTCAGTATGGAGGATGTTTAAGGCGCTTGTGACGGCTAGAATTTAGTGTTTAGTTGTGAACCTCTATAAATAGCTTGTTTTTGGACGGTGGGTGGAAGCTCATTTTTTTTCAGCCCTTGTATCTAGATTCTGCATTAATGGAAGGATGAAATCGGGCATTGGGATATGTGTCTTCGGTTTCTGAGCGTGTACCTGGTTAAAATATATAATAAAAATAAAGCAGTAATCCATGTGAGACTGTTTAAAACATATTCAGTGTTGAATAACCCAATATTCATTTTTGAATAAATATTTTAACTTTATTATTAATCATATTAGCGATACAAAAAAAAAATTCCACAATGCAATGTAATCTTTAAACAGCTTTAGTTGCTAAGCAACATAGTGGGAAAATATTATTTTGTGATGTTCTATGGTGTTATTGGTTTAAAGCCGTGAACATTAATACTGAATTCCGTTTTTGTCAAGGATTGTAGCATAAAAGGGGGGTTGGATCAGCCAATCAGATTGTAGAATCCAAACAATCCGTTATATAATGTCTTCTCTGATGAACAGCTATGCAGACGACTGATAACTAGCACAAGGGATGTACATTTCTTTTCCTGCTTTTCATATTTGTACATGTGCATTGCAATGTGATCACATTAATTTGAAAAACATTATGAATTTCTTCATACTGAAGTACAATTATTATATTGTTGCATGTGCAGAAAGTGTGAGTACAGAGAGAGAGAGAAAGAGAGAGATTTTGAAAGAAGTAAAAATGGAAGCGTTATCTTTCTCGAGGACAAAAACACTTCTGCTGATAAGATCACCAAACGCAGTCCAATACGAATGAATATCTGCCCTTTATCTGATCTGCAGCTGAAATAAATGTCTTAGGATTCACCTTCATCCTCTCGCCTTTCTCCAGGCCTCAGGAGGACTTCAGTAAGCTGCTCAGGCGTCACGGCGGATCCAAACGCAACTCACTACTGCGCTGGAGTCAGAACCGAACCAGCGGATATAAGGTACGCTGGAACTCGGGCTAAACGAGCTACAGTAATTTGAATCGAAATGAAACGCACTAAGTATATAAGGAATAATGTTCCTTATTTTCCTATAATGGCACATCGCAAAGTGTTTTAATCCAGTTATACTACAGCAAGTTTCCTGTGAATATTTTTCAATTAATTATTGAATATACTTTTTATCCCTTTATAGTTACATTTAATGTAGAATGTCCACGATACAAGTTCCTGTAATCATATACATTATAGCAGCTATAAACACTTTCCTCCACTTTCCTCCCCCTTGAAGCTAATGGCAGAAAAATAAACACAGCTTGACACGTTACCAAGAAACCACGAAGTGTAAACTACTTGGCCCCACAGACGTTCCACTGCACTTTGTAACTTACTGACTGTCTCCTAATTAGAGAAAACTAGCAACAGGTCGCAATTAAAAGAAGCCATGTTTAGATGGGGGCGGAGTCAAGACTAACACAGGAAATACAACCAAAACAATGAACCGTGGAAACTATCTAATCTCTGGTCGTGACATGAAGACGCCATGCGTGATATGACAGTCCTGCGTCAAAATATCCAAAATAACCTGGACCTATAAATGTCTCTTTGGTTCTCTTTGCTCTCTTTGTCTCATTATGTCTCCGTCTCTTTTTTCCCCCAGAACATCGAGATCACGAACTTCAGCAGTAGCTGGATGGACGGCTTGGCTTTCTGTGCCGTGTACCACAGTTACCTCCCATCACACATACCCTACATAACACTCAGGCCGGAGAACAAGGTAACACACACTCGTCCTCACACTCTCCGCTGTATAGGACACGAACAGCATGTACAAACCAACCTGATGGCAACTTTGGGTCAGCATGACTCACTCGGACATTAGTTCCGACATTAGTGAATAATGGATTCTGATTGGACAGCAGAAGGTGTTTATGAATAACAGCTCTGCCGGTAGTGCAGCTGCAAATCACAGCTTTCTATTACTGCACATTCTAATAGGTTATCCTTTGTATTGTATGGTCTAAATGCGCATTTAAAAACACGTCTAATTGTTGATATGGTGAAGTTTTTTTCTGTAACCTGATGTTCATTGAACATGTATGGACGGCGTCGCCAGTGTCAGCGCTGCGTGACCGTCAGTGACTTTATGTTTTTCCAGTAGAGGTGTTTACACCTCGGGGTTTCTTATGAACTACGAGAGAGAACATTAGATGATGATGATGGTTTTGTCCTCAGAAAGAAAACCTCTTGCTGGCATTTCGGACAGGAGACAGTGTGGGAATCGCCGCGTCGCTGGTGAGTCATTATACCCTATAAAACACTCCTCAGATCACTGCACTGGTTTCTATGACGCCTGTGAACTTCAACCTACTCTTTGATTGTACCAAAGCATATATTTATTACCCATAATACTCCCTCATAAATCTCCACGTACTCCAATAAATTCCTTGATTATCTTTCAGCATGTTTACAACATGTCCATGGAAAATACCTGTAATGCTATTATTCCGTGTTCTCATTATCTCTAATACTGTGCAGCATCATCATGCATGTGCACACACTTACTGATGCTATATGATTGGAGTTTTATAAATCATATAAAGCTTCATATAATGCCCCATCTGTAAGTGAACATCTGTAATGTAAGGCTCTGTATCTCTGTGCTGTTACCATCTAGCAGACTTTAAAAAAGAAATAATACTTTCTGTTTTTATGTCTATTTAAAAGCCTCACTTTGACATAATTTGACTTTAACAATGCCTCAGCTGATGGAAAAGGACACGGGACGTGACGCTGCTCTGAAGCTGTTTATTTTACATGATATATCGTGTAAATCTTCCATTTCGCTACAAGCTCATTCTCAGACAGATGATAAGTGTACACACTGCTCTCTGAATGCTACGAGGCTTATTTTTCTAACCGTGTTTTCTTTAGACCGCAGACGAGATGCTGAAGACCGAAGGCCCCGACTGGCAAAGGGTTCTGGGATACGTGGAGAGCATATACCGCCATTTCGAGATGTGACCTCTGGAACATTAATTATCCTCCTTGTTTTCTCTGGGGTCGTTTGAATCTGTTCCAAACGTCTTCTCACACTTCAGCGATATGTTCCACGAGCTGGCTTCACATTCGAGCTCCACCATGTGGAGAAATGGTAGTATCATGAAAAAAAAATAAAAAGGATCAACACACAAAACAGACAGAATGACAGCACAATTTTATAGTTTTAGTCATCGGTGACCGTTTATCCCAAGAAGCCAATCATATTGTGATGAGAATTCATAAACGAGAAATAGTTTTTTATATTATTTACACTGAATGGAAAAAGGAACATTCTTATTTGTAGAGCATGTCATGAAGGAATTGTGCTGGTGTTTGCAGTGTAAAGAAGGGAGACACTTGGAATTGTGCAGTTGTAGGAAAATAATTAGTAATGCTTAGGCGAGATGAAGCTGAGTTACTGTTATGCCAAAGTTATTATTTTACTATAACAGCAAGTCCCAATGTGCTTTATTCCTCTTAAATCACAGCAATTCGTCAACAATTCCAGTTTTAATCTATTTAAAAATGACAGACTGAATTTTTTGTTAGTTACATTTAATGTTGTGGAATGCCCATTAAGCAAGATAGGTCCTGTCGTCACTAGCTGTGTTTCCGTTTACCTGCTTAACGTGCAATTTAAACCCTTTCGCTTTCAGAAAACTTTCCCTCTGACTGGTACAAAGCACTGACACTGGAGACTCCTTCACAAATATTAAACAACCATATTAACAGAAAACTTCACAATATCACCGATTACACACTTTTTGATCCATTTAACTGGACCATCCCTCATACAAGCCCCAAAAATATACATTTTTGAGAGCCAAGTCTGGAGTCCATTTCAAAGTGTATTTCCAGAAATCAGTGCTCAGGAAGCCAGGATGAAAGTAAGGATCTGATATAGACAATAGCAATGCTTATACCAAAGGGTCAGTAATGTGCTCAGAACAATGGCAAGCCTTCGCAGAGAAACAATGAAAACCGGGTATCTGTAAACGGTGACAAGGAAGGAAATATCCAGAGGTGAGAGTTCAGTCAGCCTGGACCTGAGCTAGCATTCTGACGATGGCAGCCTCTGGTGGTGTGACGTGGCATTTACCACAGTATTCCAATGTTGCTGGTTTTATGGACGCTCTACAGTGACGTTATTTAAAAATTATACGTTCATAATCTTCTTTTGTTTCAGCATTTACTAAAAGTTACTATTTTACAAGGAATGATAGTGCAAATTAAGAATTTGTGGAAAAACTACCCAGTAAACTACTAGTCATTGTGTGGCAGTGAAGTTACTTACCATTATAAAATACTGTTAACACCTACAATATTGTCTGAGATGTACTGTGATGTTGATACACCATCATATCACTCACGCCACGCGTGAGGCCCGATGACCGCCGTACCAGCGTTCACAAACACATTTGCAGACTTGATCCTAGGGCACGATGTCTAATATTAGCTCGGCGAAATAGTTAGCAAGCGTTCGCAAACATTAGTGCGGTGCAGCATTTATATACCTCACTACTTCATCCGAATCATTAACATCATCAAAATCTGTTTAGCTGATGAAATGTAAGTTAAACTCCACCCTTTGTTGATTCACTTGGCAAAATCGGTCATTTCAGCCCTAAACTCTGTAGAAAGGCTGGCATTTGGACGTAGTGAGGTTACGCTGGTGTATTTTCTAAAAAAAAAAAAATGAGCACTGATAAGATTATTCAAGTATTAACAAGCCCAGGATTTCTGGATTTCAGTCAGGACTCGGTGTTGGTATTTACACACGCCTCTTATCCAGGAGTGCTGCTATTGGATTGATTCCACTGAAACAGCTCTCAATGACCAGATTAGGATTTTTTGCAGTAACGAGGATCTCCAAACTTTAGTTCGTGTCCTGCTTTTGTAGTGTACAATGTGTTTCCGCACCTGATTCATCACAGAGGCTGGCTGTGGTGTGATTTCCACTGGAACCGGCCAGGATGTGGGCTTCAGAAGTGTGAACTTCAGTATAAACTCTTAAATGGCTTTTCTTATTTTTGCAGGCTTCAAAAAAATAATAAATAAATAAATTCAACAGACTTACTGCTGAAGTGTGCTGAACTCCAGCACTTAATAACAAACACCATAAAGTGACTGTTAAAGTGCCTTTAAATGTGATGTACATATTCAGTCTTGTGCCAAAGTCAATAACATTATTAATAAAGAAATATTTTCTTTATCGTGTCTTGGGCTGGTGTACCTATTCATTAGTGATCATGTTGTGAGTATATACATTCATTATTGAGGTTTTTTGCTTTGTGAAAAGACATAGCTGAATATGCACTGATCAGTCATGACATTAAAACCACTGACAGGTGAAGTGAACAACGCTGATTTTCGCGTTACGATGGCTATATTGACTTTGACAAGGGGCAAATTGAGGGTCAGGGCATCTCCAATACGGCAGGTCTTGTGGGGTGTTCCCAGTATGTAGTGTGAAGGACAACCGGTGAACTGGCGACAGGGTCATGGACGCTCATTGCAGCTTGCTGTGTATGTAGCTGCATGGCGCTCCGAGTACCCGTGCTGACCCCTGTCCACAACCGAAATCTCTTACAACGGTCACATGAGCATCAGAACTGGACCATGGAGCAATGGAAGAAGGTGGCCTGGTCTGATGAATCACATTTTCTTTTAAATCATGTGGATGGCTGGGTGTGTGTGCGTGTGTCACTTACCTGGGGAAGAGATGCACTATGGGAAGAAGGCAAGCCGGCGGAGGCAGTGTGATGCTCTGGGCAACGTTCTGCTGGGAAACTGGTTTGAGAAATATGTCAAAGAGTTCAGGGTGTTGACTCGGAATCCAAATTCCCCAGATCTCAGTCTGATCCACGGAGGCGCCACATCGCAACTTACAGGATTTAAAGGATCTGTTGCTAACATCTTGGTGCCAGGTACCACAGCACACCTTCAGAGGTCTTGTTTTGGTGGCACAAGGGCCAAACACTATTCATTTATTTATTTCCAGGAACAATTTTACAATATTCCACCATTCATCAACAGAAGTGCAGGGTAAGGAAGCACATTTTCTTGAGTACCATACTGCTCTGTCATTTTCTTTTCTTTTCTAAAATGTGATACGCTGTTCTTCACACAAGCAAAACCAATCCCAGTAAACTACGTACTCCTACACTCAAGTTCAAAGTGCTTGTTACAATTTTTTTTTTTTTTTTTGAGCAATGGTGATTCCTCCCCAGAGCTCCCATGGCCTGATCTGAAGTCCAGGTTTGAGATTTTTTAAATAAATAAAAAAAAAAAAGATTCATATCATTATAAATGTTTGCTCTGTTTACCGCACACAAACTTCATCATCAAGTCAAGTGGCTTTTATTGTCATTTCAAACCATATACATGTAATACAGTTTACAGTGAAACGAGACAG
>JAQQZX010000005.1:5076868-5095814 GCA_030068355.1 Notoglanidium maculatum | reverse complement strand
TCCAACTACTGTGGTGAGGAAATTAGGTCCCATCAACTACCAGGTACAGTGGGATGATCAAAATAAAAGGATTGACATTGTTAATGTGGTCAACTTAAAGCCATACTTTGGGGTTCAGCCTCCGGTACTTCCGGCTGGGGGGGGGGGGTCTGTGACATTGTCACATTAAATTGAATGTTTCATAGTATCACATGTTACATTGTTTATATATCAGGTGTATGCACAATGAATTACATGCATATGTATATCTATGTTATATATTTATTGCCCACCGCGGTTTGTTTCGAGAATTAATAGGAAACTGCAAGCGGATACTGTACGTGTATAGTGGGGGGGGCATGCCGGAAGAAGCCTGGCCCTTCCGCTGCGCCAGTTCCCTGACATTCCAAGCTTATTTAGAGGGGTGCGGTCGGCGCGTAAGGAGGGGAAGCTACCGCGGAGAGATTCAGGCAGCGGGGGCGCGCGTCTCCTGTAATCGGACATGCAGCGGCAATAACCCAGGAGCCTCACGATTGATTACAGTCTACGGATGCGGTGAGATCGCTTCATATTTTTTTCTGTTGCTGGGTGTACCCAAAAGCACACGATCCCTTTTTTCTTTTCCTTTTTTTTGGTGGATTATACCAGCTTCATTGCATCTCCGAAGGAGGATTGCTCGCGAGGCTTATCTGTTTCCTGGTTTGGATTTAAGGACTGTAGCGCGAGGCGGGGATAGAGTCGTCGATTTCCTTCAGCTTGAACTCTTAGTTTAATTTCTATGGACTGAGCTCAAGGGGGGATAATACAAGGGATTGGTATTGCACGGGATATTGGGTGCGGGAACAATATACACCACTTGGCGTGTCACTTAACTGAACTGTGTGGTCTGTTTTTCTTCTAGCGGCTGTGCTGCGCCGTCTGGGTAATTGATTATGGACGTTTCCTCAATGTTACTTTCATTTTACAGAACCCTTTGTGCGTTTTGGTAAGTCAGCTGTTAACAACAAAAAGTTTGAGAGGCTGTTCATTACAGTATTGTGCGAAAAGAGTTTTCTTTTTCTGCAGAAAGTTTTCCTCACATCAGCCATGGTCAGACAAAGCAGCTGGTCATTGTGAGGAGGGGTGGCCTTCCTCTCCGTCACGTCGTTCTGTAGGTCAAACCATGGGAGGCATCATTATCACAGGCAGTTGTTGTCGTCCTGTAGTTGATGATGGCCTGGATACCCTCCCACATGTGGTGAAACACAGCCATACCTTCATGAGCCATACAGATATATTAATTGGAATGCAGCAAGTTTCAGTGAATCATGCTGCACAAAGAAGATGATTCTTACGGAAGCAGCTGACCTTAAAGGAGGAGTTTTCATCTTTACTCGCTAACTGTAATTCGCGTTCATAAAAAAAGTGAGAACCAGACCGGTTATTAACCAAAATATTCTTGAACGAATTGAAAAATACACTTCATAGCATAACGTTCTGCTCATTCATGCTCTGGTGCAATCACACTTCATACCATGATGTGTACCGTGCATGAGCCCAACAAACTGTGTTTGAGCCTACCTCTTCCAAGTGGGCCAAGTGACCTGCACCCAAGCACGACAGGCAGTGATCACACTAGTTCATTTTTTTTTTTATTCAATTTTATTCGTATAGCACTTTAATAACGGACATTGTTATATAGCAGCTGTACAGAAATATAGAAATTCTGGTTATAAACTTATGAATCAATAAATTCATCCATTAATATATATCCCTAATGCTCAAGCCTGTAGCAATGGTGGCAAGGAAAACTACCTGAGAAACCTTTAGAGGAACCAGACTCGAAATGAGAACTCATCCTCATTTGGTTGAAACCGGATAGTGCAATTACAAATGACTCACTTCTATAGCTGTATGTTATATGGTTTAACATGCTTTATATTTTTATATGCTTTAACTTGAAGTCTATTTTGTTGAAGTTTTAAACTTATTCACTGATGGAGACTTGAATGCAAGACTGTTCGTGTTGAGTCCTAAGCCACTGCAGCAGAAACCCTTGTGTTAAGAGCAGTCCAACACCATCTACACAGTTTCTAAGTGTATGTTCAGGCTGTTCATATGGTGCCATCCTCAACACTAGCAAGTGATTTCCAAGTGATGATAACTCCAACCAGAAGTAGGACATTAAGGTCTATCAGGCAGGCCCAGAAAGCAGAAAAGGCCAGGATCACTGGTACCATGTTCAGCTCGACAGACAGAGAGAGGGAGGGAGAGGGAAAAACTCTATTGAAACAAACCAGATTCAGGGGGTCAAACGCATTAGGGCATGGTATGGATCGCCTAGTGTGAGCACACATAGACTGGCTCATTTTCTTTTTAGGTTACATATTATTTATGTAATAAGCAGTTCCGTTGTATTACCTGTGTTGAATGGTGCTAAACATATGGCCATTGCAAAACAGTCCTTTGCATCATTTAACCATGTATGTGCTGATTTCTAATTGTATGTAATAGCAATAATAGAATACTGTAAACAACAGCTGAATTGTTGAATATTCTATCTAGTGCCAAGTCTTCAGTTTAACTAGACAACCAGATTTTGCATTAAAATATCCTGGTACCCTGCAGAATTAATGATGCTATCAAGGGCCTTTAGATCACTAGCCACAAAACAGCCCCAAAGCACCAATGGTCCTCCATGTTTTTTTGTACGATGTGTTTTTTTTCCTTGTACATGCTGATGATGTTTATGATTAGAAAGTTGACTTTAGTCTCATATGACTGCAGCACTTGATTTTCAGTGATGTTCAAGAGCTGAAAATTGTGCGTTGTTCTTAGGAAGGGTGGCATTCCATCATTTCATCCGGCACTGCGACAATTGCTATAGATGCGACATCCCATAGTTGATATGCCAAGAATGAGTTAACCTATGCAATTCCAAAACATTTTTATATCATATCCAGTATTTATACCTAACAAAATCCTGACATTGTCAAAAACAATAGTTATTGTTTATAATGGTGGATAAACAACACAAACCTGAAAAAGAAACATTGCTTAGGATTGGGCTTACTCAAGAAAGGACATATTCTCAGGGCATATACCCTGTATACATTAAACATCTTTGTTATAAATATTCTTGAGTATTCTGTTGAAAAAGGGTTAGGGTTAGGGTTAGCCTAACCCTCCCTTGTTTGTTTGAGATATATTACTACTGCTTAAAACTCCATGGGACAAAAAAAAAATCAGTGTTTTTGAATTTAACAGAACAATTTTCTGTTGATTTTTTTAATATGGAATGATATCTGTAAAACAAATAATGCAAAATAGCTAGCCCAAATGTGAATAGGACTTATTTGAATGTAAATACTTCACTGTTCAGCTACACTCACAGGAGTTGATCTTTCTGCTGAATCAAAGTCTGAATATAGTCAGAATGATTATCTTCTGTGTTCTTCTAAAATTGCAAGATTTTCTGACCATGCTAAATAAAACATCAATCGGTCATTGGTAAAAAATAATTTAGGATTATGCCTTATGTGATGGTCCCGGCACAGGGCACACATTTGTCGATACACTACCTTCGGTGGCTATTTTTGCCTCCATGCAGAGGTTAAACATCATTCTGTTTAATCCCTTCAGTCCCTCTTGGGTTTGGCTGTGAGGAGATGCACCAATCCAGGTACAAGCACCATCACTACCTGGGGCACTATGACATACTTGAGGAAAAAGAGTGAGTAAAAGAGGAGGGCCGGAGCTGTAGGCAGAGGGAACCTGCTCACGTGGTACAAGGCCATGGAGGACAACGCCATGCAGAGGGTCTTTGGTACCCAGGGAAGTGCCCATCCTCCTGGCTTCCAGAATTGGGCAAGCCCCAGCCCGAGCAGAGCTCCAACATCGCGGCTCAAAGAAGAGAAAGGATTTGTGTCCATGCGAACCCACTCAGACTTAGAGCACCATCTCTTGGCCAATGCAATAGACCTGGAGTTGAAAAGGGGAAAGATCAGTAATTTAGAACCTGCACCTGTGTTGCTTAGCTTAATAATAAAAAGACCAAATTTCAATTGTTCTTTATAATTTAAAGTATAAAAAGACTAAATGGCGACTACAAATTTACCCTACATTGCATCAATTAAATACAATGTAGGGATGTATTTTCTTAGAACAGAGGTTATCTTAAATTTGCTATTGGTTGAGATTTCATCATTATTCATGTTGTTTTAAAGTTACATTAGAATAGTATTATAAGCTGGCTTTATATGTATCGCATTTTAGCAAGTAGCATTACTGATTTACAGTTCCAAGGTCCCCAGTTCCATCCTGATCTCAGATTATCGTCCAGGTTCTCTGCTTTCCTCCTACCTCCCAAAAGAAGCACGTAGGTAGGTGGATTGGCTATGCTAAATTTCCCTCGGAAAATATATGTGAATGTGCTGCATGCCGCAATCTCGCCTCACACTCAGGTTCCCTGGATAGGCTCCAGATCCATCGTGACCCTGGCCAGGATAAAGTGCTTATTGAAGATGAATGAACGAAAGAATTTATCATTTAAAACATTGATAACATTGGTTGATTTTACGGCCACAATCCATCTACCACCCAAGTGTCCATTGTATAATCATTGTAGTCATTTAAATTTTGTATCTCCAAAATACGTGATCAGGAGAGGGAACTATTGCCACAGAGCCTACTGTGCCATTGCTGTAAAACATTATTAGGCATGTTTAAAAAATGTATTGATTAATTATTTTTTTGATGGATGTGTCACTTTAATGGGTCAGGTGTTCTCATAAGAAAACTTAATTCTATGAAGGACTTGAAAATCTTGAAACTCTACATAACTTAGTGAATACAATAATTATTTAGCAAAAAATAGTCATATTTATGTTCTTCACTTTATACTAGGACAAATAACAGCGTATTGCTACATTATATTATACAATTACAAATAAAAAGCAGACTCAAAATAACCTACTATTATGCAACAGCTATTATTCAACAATGTAAATCAAGTAACCTCTTCTCCTTGGTCAGCCTTTAATCCAGTTTTTGTATTTTATTTCATTTGAGGTCGATTGCAGTTCCTTACGTTTCTTCCCTAGTGAAGAGAAGAACAATGTTGGACTTACCAGGTGAGATCGATGTCAAGCTTCTTCAGCCCGGCATGCATGAGCAGTGCCCCGAAGAGCAGAGCCATGCTGGAGCACAGGAAGAACAGAAGGGGACGGCAATCTGGCACTGTGCGGTTTAAAAACACTCCCAGCATCATGCCTGGAAAAGCCCAAGTGACACAATTCAACCAAATGCTTATACCATCCTGGGAGACTCCAACTCCACTTTTCACCAAATCTGGAAAGTATTTACAATTTGTAGTGTGTCTGGTGAATCAATCTCAAACATATCATTACATTTTATACCACAGAGTGGTTGAATTCTTGAATCAGAAGGTGTGGATTAATTTTCTATAACAGCAGCTCTCAGAGTAGTCCTGAGTGAAACATAAGGCAGGTTTATATTAATGTGCTCATTCTAACATGTTATTGTTTCCATAGCAACAGCTCATACATAGGGATTTCTGTCCACATAACCTGAGTCTAATTATAAACAAACGTATAAAAAAGCATGTCAGAAAGTATTGGAACAGTGAAACAATTTTCGTATTTTTGCCTCTGTATACCACCACAATGGATTTGAAAAGACGCCATCAAGATGTGATTGTAGTGTAGATTTTCAGCAGTAATTAAAGGGGTTTAAAATATGGATATGGATATCACCAAATGCTGAGTTTCATCCCTTGAGATGCTTTGCCAGGCCTTTACAGGCCTTTACTTCAGTTGCCTTCAGTTGATGCTTGTTTATGGGTCTTTCTGCCTTGTGGGTCTTCAGTAAGTGAAAAGCATGCTCAATTGGGCTGACTGACTCGACCATTAAACAACATTTTATTTCTTTGCCTTAAGAAGCTCTTGGGTTGCTTTCACAGTATGTCTTGCGTCATTATCCATCTGTACTGTAAAGCACTGTCATATCAGTTTTGCAGCATTTGACTGAATCTGAGCAGAAAGTATAGCTCTATACACTTCAGAATTCATTCTGCTACTTCCATCAGCAGTCACATTATCAATAAATACCAGTGACCCAGCTTCATTGGCAGCCACGCATGCCCATGTCCACCATGTTTGAGAGATGATGTGGTATGCTTTGGATCACGAGCCCTTGTTTTCCTTCTCCATATTGTTTCTTTTCCCAACATTCTAGTATGAGTTAATCATGGTTTTATCTGTCCAAAGAATCTTGTTCCAGAACTGGGCAGGCTTTCTAGCAAAGATTAATCTGGCTGTTCTTGAGTGTTACCAGTGTTTCGCATCTTGAGGTAAACCCTCTGTATTTACATTCATGAAGGTGTCTCTTGATTGTAGACTTTGACAACATGTCTACCTCCTAGAGAGTGTTCTTGACTTGCCTAGATGTTGTGAAGGTTTTTTTTTCTTTACCAAGGAAAGAATCCTACAATCATCCATTTTAGTTGTCTTCTGTGGTCTTCCAGGCATTTTGCTGTTGCTGAGGTCACCAGTGCATTCCTTCTTTTTAAGAATCTACAAAATTGTTAATTTGATCACTTCGGCTATCTTTTTCATAGGTCTGCTTTGTTTTTTTTATGATGGCCTCCTTCATTTGCACACACACCTCTTTGGGCTGTATATTGCGAGTTTCCATGACCAGCTGCCAAATGAAAATTCAACACTAGGAATAGACTCCAGACCTTTAAACTCCTTAATTTGTCAAAACATAACAATGAAACAGACCATAAATGTCCACGAAACTGCTTTTGGGTCCACTGTACCATTACTTTTGAGCCTGTGAAAATGGAGGAACTGTGAAAAAAATGCCTGTAATTCCTAAACGTTTAATGCATTATTTATGTTAAACAAATTTAATTAATGTTGAACGTCTACACTTCAATTGCATCTTGGTGGCTTCTTTTCAAATCCATTGTCATGGTGTTCAGAGGCAAAATTATTAAAATTGTGCCACTATTCCAATTCTTTTGGAGGGGACTGGATATATCAGACAACAAATGTATACACACTTCAGGAACACTTCTACACATAAATGTCTGGAAGCTAATGGCCACCACTCTGAGCACCTCTTGTAATTGTAGAGGCCAAAGGTAACTTGTATTCATCTTGTGATGTCTGAATAAATTTAGTATTAAAATATTTATACAAATTTTTCTTTTCCTGAAGCGTGTATACATTTTTTGTCTGACTCTATACACACACGAGAGAGATTTATATAGATAGATGGATAGAGTGTGTATGCTGGGGAGAGAGTAATGTTGGAACTTTCCTTTAATTGTACTTTGGAATAAAGGTCAAAATCTGTCCCACTTCCCACGTGGACTTTAAATCTTTGCTTCTGCATAAATAATGGCACCTTTCAGCAAAATTCAGATTGAACCATCACAGTCGGGTTGCATGTCTGTAACTTTAAGCGAATCTTACTGCCCCAAGCGGGCTCTCTGAACGCCCACGTCAGCACACTCGGGTTTTTTTTTTATCCCTCCCTCCTCCCGCACAACCGGGTTTCGGTCTTTCGGGCTGAGCAGGAAGCGTTCGGTGGGGGGAGAAAAAAAAATTAAACACTACTTCTACTACTAGCACCAGGAGCGAAGAAAATGGAGATGGTGTGCGAGAACGGCACGCGCCGACCGTACAGGACACCGAGCGACGCGGATCGGCAGTGAGTAGCGGAGTTGTTTTATTTGTATAGACGGAAGCGGGTGGGCGACGGGACGGGCTCTGAGGTCGCCGCGCTATTGCGCATTCCGTGCGCAAACATGGTGCGCCCACCCACGGCTCCCTGCACAACCACCAGGGCTGATTTTTTTTAGGAGAAATAATCGGGTGATTTAGTTTATAATCTGTGATTTAGACATCTAAGGGTGCACGTGTTAATAATACAGGTTATCACGGCTGAACTGGCAGAAGCATAGTGCATTTTTTCCCTCCTAAAGGGCGAGGTCGGATGCATGGGCTGAATCGCACGGGTTTGACTTGCCCGCTTCTACAAGCGACGGAACAGCGTTTCTACACCTAAACGCTCGCTCGTATTCGTGCATTATTTGCTTGTTTTGCGGGTGTAGCCTAGTCAAATCCTGTGCATGCACCACGGGCTCGCCTACTTCACACCACAACACCGACCGACTTCATATCCTCCTCGACATTATTGTAATAAATCCTCACTCTTAGTGTTATTTAAATATCCTCCTTCCTGCAAGACTAAACTAAACAGACAAACCAAATCCTATTTTTCTTGCTAAACTTTAACGCTGACTTTCTCGCCTTTCTCTGCTTTTTTAAAACGCGACCCGACTCGGGTGTAGCCCCCGCCCCCTTCTCGGTGCGAGCGCTTGACTGACAGGCGCTTCAGCCAATCAGCGTGCCCGCTGCGTTCTCGGCTCCGCCTTTCTTTCTCCGCTGAACAAAGGATGGCTTGGGAGTGTTATTTGGAGAGGATAACCCAGAAATGAAACGCTCTCTTGAGCACGAACGGATCGGGAACATTTACGCGGATTTTTAAACTTGAGACGCATGCACGTTGGTTTGTAAATGAAGCTTAACAGCCGATTCAGCTCGTGCAAACTGCATCCTGGAAAATCCCACATCATCTTGGGATCTCAAATAGATTTTGTGGCACGTGAGACGATATGGGCATGGATGATGCTAATGTGGGCCATTAGCTACCATCCAATAACCTATTTCCTTCAACCCAAGTGAAAAAAGATACCATGCATTTAAAGTCATTGCACATGAGGGAGGAATTCACAAAATGCTGATTTTTGTTGTTGTTTAATTGCATGCACATGACCCATCCACTCTTCCTGTAAATGGAGCATTTTTGTTGATATGCAAATGATATGGGTTTGTTTTTCTAAACCCACCAACAAAAACCATTTTGATGACCAATGAAATCATGATTAGACATCATACATCGACCTTTCTAGATCTGTGGGTCTGGAAATGGGGTCAGTGGACCCCTAGGGGACTGTGACGTGTTGTGAGGGGGTCTGCTGTGAATTTAGCACTTTTTTTTTTTTTTTTTTTTTTTTTTTTAAAATAATGAAATAAGCCCTTGGTGCACATAATAATGAATTACTGTCAAGGTTGTTACTGTTGGAGTTATCATTGTGATAGGATAATTCTTAATTGCCTGTTCACCTAAATTAAATCATTACATTTCCTAATCTATACCTCAATACCTCAAAAACAAGTATAAATATTGTTAGGTAATCAAATGAGTTTCCATAAAAGTGGGGGGGGGGAATGCTAACAATATGAAGCATTGCAAATCTACACTTCAACAATATAATATATGGATACTGTATATAAAGGAAGCACAGTGCATTAAATAAAAATAATGGAATATAAATATAAAAAATTGAAAGTTTAAGCTTTCAATTTTCTTATTCTATTGGCAGATTATTTCGCTAGTTCATTTCTCAAAAGAAGCAAAATTGTCTGCCAATAAAATAAGAAAAATTAGTAAAAAAAATAAATAAAAATAGTAAAATATGTCTAGAATTAGCCTTAATCATATATTGGTTTAGTGTAATCTTATAATAGGAAATAAATAAATTTGACTAGATTCAAAGATGGATTTTTTTTAGCGTCCTTATTTCTATTCCTCCCAGCTCCATTTCCAACACCTCCTAGTTTCCCACTTCTGTCACCTCCTACATTTCTCCTTCCAACAATTCCAACACGTCCTAACTGCCCTATTCCAAGACCTCCAAACTTCACTATTCCAAAAATTCTGACACCTACAAACTTCGCACTGCCAACAGATCTGACACTTCCTCACTTCTTATACACAACTGAGGAATGAACCAGAATGCCCCAGAGTGTTTTATTCCTCATCTTTTCCTTTCATAAACCCAATGCCTCAAACAAATATGATGACACATGTACCAATTGTATTTCATATTGAAATAATTGTATTACATTCAGACATCAGAAAGAAATCTGTGCTGTTTGAAATGAAGGCGTCTGTTTGAGAATCTCTCGGAGAGAGAAAATAATAATAGAAATTTCATTAAGGCACATCATTGTTTCTTTCATAAAAAGAGAAACAAGCTGATTCCTTGTATATTTCCTCATACAGTGTTAAAATTTTAAAACCGAGAAAACCTTCATGGTTCTAGACGGATTGTCATTTTTGGATGTTATTGCAGGCCGGTGCACAGATGGACGAGCGCCGATATGTCTGCCAACCACCACAGTTGCCTCCTGAAGCAGTTGGACCAGCAGCGACGCCAGGAGCTGTTCTGCGACTGTAACGTGCTGGTAGGTGGACGCCTTTTCCGGGCTCACCGCAACGTCCTATTCGGGAGCAGCGGCTACTTCCGCATGCTGTTGTCTCATGGTGCACGGGACAGCCTGGAACCTGCAAGGGCATCGTTTGACGCCTTCACCCCCGACACCTTCGCCACCATCCTAGAATTTGTGTACTCAGGTCACCTGGCTCTGGGCAGCGCAAACGTGATCGAAGTGATGTCTGCCGCCAGCTACCTGCAGATGGACAGCGTCATCGCCTACTGCAAGGCCTTCATCGAGTCCTCGCTGGAGATCAGTGCCAAGGAAGAAACCGAGGACGCCCAGCCTCCTCAGAGTGTCCTGTGGGAGCACCAGGACGATGACAAGGATGAGGACGAGTACGAGGCAGAGGTGGCGAAAGAACAGAGTATGCAGTGCCAGTCGCTTCTGGAGTCGGGCTTGAAGGAGGAGCAGGTGGCACAGTTCGAGGGAGTTTCTGAGCCCAGGAGGAGAGGAACCAGGAAAAGATCGGCAACTCATCGGTACACCCCAGACGATAGTTCACCAATAGACCTCCAGAGGGCAACGACGGGCACACAGAAAGCAGACGAGCTCTATGCAACCCTGCCTACCATCGTAGGAGTCGTGGGGGTTTTTAATAAAGGTGAGCGCCAATGATGATAATGTATTTGGGTCTCATTTTATCATCATTATCTCATCAACACTAATTAATTGATTAATTACTGAATAACATTCCATTTGGAGGGAGGCTGACTAGATAGACAGCAATTTTGGGCAGTAGTTGCAATTCGGAGATAGTCTCGCTCAATGCAAAAAAAAAAAAAAATGACCAAAATGTCATCTTTATAGATAAAATTCAACATTGTCTAATAACTATCATTTTGGCTTGCTGTCTCCAACATGCAAATTCATGTTCGTAAACTGTTGTAAATTATTCTGATAGCGCAATCTAGCTTGCTAAAGTAACATGACCTGACACTGTAGATATGCTATACGTAATCCAACGCAACAGAGTAAAATACAGGGGGCTACATTTTCACGTCTACATTCGCAAATCTGTAAAATTGTTCCCAGATGTTCGCAAAGGCGTCTGCCGGCGCACTTGCACGTAAGCAAAGAAACAAATACAGAAAAAAATAACAACTGAAGAAAAGTAATGTTATGCCGGAATTAGGTTCACATTTCCATCCAGTTAATAAAAGACACTGGATCTTGACTCAAAAGTCATTCCTCCAAATATTTATCATCACTGCACTTCATAATGTTTGGAAGACACTTGTATAAAATGTCACAAGATGGTTTGTTGTCGTTTAGCCTAACCCAGCGTTATTGCCATTTTCTCATTATCCCTTCTTCTGACATGTCTTCTAAAGCCTGCGGTCTCTCGCCCTCAGACGCCGCCCCCACAGTGCGCTTTAAGTGCCCGTTCTGTACACACACGGTGAAGAGGAAGGCGGATCTGAAGAGGCATCTGAGGTGCCACACAGGCGAGAGACCGTACCCCTGCCAGGCCTGCAGTAAACGCTTCACTCGTCTCGAGCATCTGCGCAGTCACTTTGAGACGGTGAGGAACCTTTTATACGTCATAACTTCCTATTTCCTTCTAGAGTTCTACTTACATTGCCACAGTATCCTAACGTCTAGGTTTATTAATCTCATTCTCCCTATATTACTTAGCTTCCTACTCACTATTCCTCTTAGCCTCTTTCACTTCCTTATTCCTACACATCCTAGCTTCCTTATATCCAGGTCTACTAGCTTCTCCATTCCGACTCCTCCAACTTCCGTACTCCGACACCTCCTAGGTTTTAATTTCCGCCACCTCCTAGCTTCCATATTTACATAGCTAGCTTCCCACTTTCTATACCTCCTAGATTCGCATTTCTTATAAACCACAGAAATAAAACAGCACAACCCAAAATGTTTTGTTCCTCAGTTGAATCCACCGATTTTCCCTTTCAGATCCACCAGGCGCGGAAGCTGGTGTGCCGGAAGTGTAAGCGACATGTGACGGAGCAGAACAGCCGTGTGGTGTGTGAGGGCTCACGCCGATACCGGCTCTGTGAAGCGTGCCTGCAGGAGAGCGGCCTGGTGGCGCATGATGGCACGGACACTAGCACAGAGGAGCCTGGCCTTCTGCTGGGGGTGGAGGAGGAAATTGAGGAAAACCACAATGCCTCATGGGGGATGGAGGATGAGGATGACCTTGCTGAGGATTCAGGAACTGACCTCATCATTCAGGAAGTGGAGGACAGTGACGAGGAGCCCAGTGCGAAGTGACGCTACAGTGTGTGTGTGTGCGAGAATGTGTCCGTGTGGGAGCAATTTGCGTCAAATTCAGCTTCACTTCTTTTAAAAACAGGCATCTTTGAAACAAAGAAATTGTTCTATAAATGTATAATTGTATTATAAAAAAGAAAAGTATGTAGATAGTTTATTTCAATATCACAGTTGGTTAAATTATTTCCTCTTGCTTCTTATATAAAGAAACAGATGGTCTTGCAATGTAATGTTTTGGCAAAAAGAAGTCAGAATTTCCTAGGACACGCTTAGAATTATTTTATCTACATTTATGTTTACTTTGCCTAATATTTTAACCGGTTGTAAAGAATCTTAATGATATTGTAAAAGTTATTTAGTGTTTTTTTGCGTTGTCCAAGCAACTTTCTTTCATCACCTTTGAACAATCAAACATTTTGTTTAATGTGCCATGTACGATTTTATGGAAATGAATACACTTTGCACTCCTCTATCAATCCTTACTATTATTATTATTGCTTGGTAAGACAATGATCATATCTTATTTTTACTTTTTTTATGAATAAAGATATGCATTTATTACATTTCCTATAAAGCTGAATTAAACTGTTAAAGTATAGCAGACGTCATGCTTTCTTTTTTCTTCAATGCATACATGATACTAACTTTCAGTCCACCTGTTAACTATTCATCCATGATATCTGGCCTGTAATAGAAGCCATGTTACTACTGACAGACAAGTATGAGGCACCTGGTGGATCTGAAAGGAAAAGGTTGGGGGGAAATGGGAATCAAGTAAGGAACAAAATACGTTGTGTTGCGCTATTAGAGGGAAATTATTCAACGACAGTGGTGTGATGAAGCGGAGTTACTGTCATCACCAATTGTAGCATGCCTGAAGTGCTGTACCACAGCATTTTGCTTTTACAACTTTATGATCAATTAAAGAACATCAGCTGGCACAACTGCCTGAGGTTTCGCTACAGAGAACTAATCAGCATGGTATAAAGGTCAATAATTAATTTCAAGGTGGGAACACCAACCGGTCACTGATTTGTTGCTTTCCTACCTCTTCCTTTCAGATTAATCAGGCGCATAATACATTTTATCCATTTATATTTACTTTTCATGTTGTAGACCGTCTGCTAATCAAGTTCGTTCCAGTTATCACTTATGTTACAGCAATTACACAGTCCTCTCACCAGCTTATCTTTTTTCCTCCCTTAAAGTTAATATGAGAAATTAAAATAGAAACATAGCTTGTAATATTACCGCGAAGCATAAACGGATCAATTCTGAATACACTATATGGCTAAAAGTATTTGGACACCCGGCCGCCATACTCGCTGAACATCCCATTCCAAAGTTTGCCGTTATAACGTGCTCCACTCTTCCGGGAAGGCTTTCCAGTAGGTGTTGGAGCGTGGCTGTGGGGATGTGTGTTCATTCAGCTACAAGAGGTCAGGCGCTGATGTTGGATGAGGAGGTCTGGGGTGCAGTCGGTGTTCCACTTCGTCCCAAAGCTGTTCAGTGGGGTTGAGATCAGGGCTCTGTGCAGTTCTTTAACTTTAACACACCATGTCCTCATGGAGCCGGCATTGTGCTTTTCGTGATGTCTGAATAAATGTAGTATTACAATATTGATACAATTTTTTTTCTCTTCCATACAGTTTTTGGTTGACTCTGTATTTTGGCCATACTTACCGGTGGTTTGTAAAATGTTAAAATAAATGTATCCTTACAGAAAACTGCACGGGTGATTATAGGTTTATTTTTATGTTTAGATTATGAGAGCCTGGCGTACAGGTCCCTATGTTACTATGGAAACAATAACATACAAGAATCACTGGCCAGAGCTGCTGTTACAGACCAATCAGCATGGACAATATTACACTTGATCATATTTAGGTTATTAGTGCTGATAAGACGTAGATGAGACATGGTGATCCGCAGCAGTAGATGGCGGTGTGTGTGTGTTGTTGGTGAGAGTTATACACTCGGGGTGTTGTGGTGTGTTGTGGAGGAACATGGCGGCGGTGATGATGAGGATTGTACACAGTTCACTCCGGCCTGGGTGCTGTTTCTCTGCGGCTCTGGCCAAATCAGTGAGTTATACAGCGCACTTTATATAACTTCTGGAGCTGTAACACGCTTTTCATGATCGACTGCTTGGATCAGGAGGTAAAAACTGGAACGTTACAGTTTAAATATCTAATCAGTTTCAGCAGGTTGAGTTCTAGCCTTTCAATTTTGTTAAAAAAAAAATAAAAAAAAAAATCGAACATGTTTGTACGTCACACGAATCCCGGAAGTGAATTAATGTTCAGTTACATGTATTTTTTTTTTTTTACAGCTCATTTGTGAAGTTAGTATAATGCTTTATGTCTTAGAGACGACTTCAGGATTATATGTAGGGTTTGGTTATGTTAATCCTAGAATATTGTACGTTTTAAAGCCGTTTATTTATGTTATAATCGCGAATGAAAACTAATGTCTCTTTTTAAAAAAAAAAAAAAAAAAAAAAATAACTTTTTCTATCCTAGCTAATTAGGACTTTTTACAACTAGCAGGTTCGTATATACTGGTCCTTTAGTAACGTTATAACCTCTACAGGGAATCACTTAGGATTCAATTATTTAGAATTGTGAATGTTTTTGTTTAACTAGCCTCTTCCACTCGGCTCTTTGAGTCGGCTCTTTTAAGCGAGTCAGCGCTGAGAGTCGACTCGTATGCGAGTCAGTTCTTTCTTTATTTGTAGAGGTTGTCAGGTTATCAAGATCAATGGAATTTGCGTAAGTCTGCACACAACAGCAAAACAATATCAGCAGAGATGCTTACTGTATTTGCTAATGCACATTTGTTATTCTTTTTTTTTTTTCTTTAAATTAAGCCTAACAGTCATTACGCAAAAAAAAAAAAAAAAAAAATCCAATGCAAAGTCTTATTTTGTTAATTAGAAGGTTTAGCAAAATTAAATTCGTTAAACAATTTACGCCTTCGTTACACGAAGAACAATTATTACTGGTTCTAATATTTGAGGGGGGAAAAAATTAACCGTTTTGGGAGCCGAAAGAGTCGACTCTTAATGGTGAACCGAGTTAAAGGTTTGACTCAGTGAAACAACCCGAAATTCCCATCACAACAGCTTGGTCATTTAGCCTAATGCCCGGATGAGATCGTGCTCTCTGATTCGTTCAATCGTTCTTATTTTGCTATCGACGAACAGAAGGAACACTCGGAGGAGGATTACCGCCACCTACCGGAATCCAGGTTACATTGCTCATGATATGTGGGTGATGGATCTGAGTAACAGTTCCCATCATATCTTATGTCCCTAGTCTATTAACACAATAGGACCCTAGGACCTGAGCATCAATTAGTGGTGCATATTCAGCTCATATGACCTTCAATCTACACGCATTATGTTACAACCTTAGTTGCCTTTCTGCCCTTAATGGATTACATTCTTTCAGTGTATTTTGTACAGCTACGAGGACCAAATAGAAGTCTTAATAAAAAACATTAATAAAAGGAACAGCTGTCTAATTTTAAAAAATTGCTATATGATCAGGAAATGTTGTCTCTTATTTAAACCACATTGTAGTCTAGACAAAAGTAATGTCCCAAAGAAGAAAAGTGTGACCTGAAGCTAGACCGATTAAAGGCCCTATTTGGACCCTATTAGTTTTACATGTGGATAATTACTGGAGTATCTGTGGGGCTTCGGTCTTGCCTGAATCAGTCATGTCAGTTATTTTTTTTAGACTGCGTATGCACACATCTGGAAAGATTACGCTGTATTTTACCAGCGTGAGCAGCAGAATTGATATGTTGGTCATTTCCTATGGGAAACAGCGTTTTGCACTTTATTCTTCAGCATAGAGACTTTAGGAAGTCTATTTTTTTTTTTTTATCATCTCTTGCTGAAACCAAAACAAAACTAACTTTAAAACTCAGAACAATAAATATTGATTATTATAAGGATATGTCAGAAGTGACTCTTCTTGTGGCTGTGGTTACTGGGTTCCTACCACAGGGACAGCCGACATAACTGGGGCCTAAAACAATCAATTTGTTTTAAAAAGGTAGCACACATAGGATTTTCAGTGCAATAACCATTTGTAAATCGTGAAGACACACCCATGCATGCGATCTATACAGAAATCATCCTCCAGCAACATGTCTTACCAGACAATGCCTATAAGCCTGATCCTGTCTGAACAGTGCTCTAGTCATGTGCTGTGACGTCATTAAGAACCTGAACCTACAACCTGTCAAAAATAGTATCTCACACACAAACACACTCCCATGTCGACAAACCTGCAGAGTTTTCAACCTCAAGTCTAATGTGCTTCCAGCTCACGAGCAAGCAATGCAGAACATGATGAATATATATCCGTAAAGGGTATGATGTTGGTGTTTAAAGCTTTTTTTTTTTTTCTTCAGGTTAGTTTGTGCGCTACTAAACCGCTTCCAGAAAGGGTGAAGATAGTGGAAGTTGGACCCAGAGATGGACTGCAGAACGAGAAGGTGAAAGAGGCTTCCGGTTTATATAATCGGTCTCTTTCTGCAACCAACAGCCTCCCTCTACGACCGCAAAGCATTTATTTCCATATATTATTATAATTCTATAAATTTATACATGTTAACGAAAATGTATAGTAAGTGCTATTTATTAAGAAATCAATACTTTCCCTGTCCATCCTGTTAGACCATCGTTCCAGCCGAGGTGAAGATCCGGCTGATTGACATGCTCTCAGAGGCGGGACTTCCTGTCATCGAGGCCACGAGTTTTGTCTCGCCTAAATGGGTCCCACAGGTAAAAGGTCTCGCTTCCTATTGTTTGATGCTTAATCACTGGAATTAGTATTGACGCGTGTAAGCCAGAAATACGTATTTACACGTGCCTATAAGAAAACAAAAATGTTATACAAACATCTGACAGAAAATGTTGCCATATCAGCAGTTACTCACATCTTTATCCATTTATGTGAAGCGTTTGATGTACAGGTCCCTATAAATGAGCTGCTACTGCAGAAACCATAACGTTCGATTGATTGAGCGCATTAATATTTGTGATTTGCAGCTCCGCTACTGTCAGAGCCCGTCAACTCTTTCTGACCAATCAGAGTTAAGAATTCAGAGCTGTGCTATAAAGCCAGTGTGCAATGCCAAGGACAGTGCATTTCATTTTCATACCAGATGAAAATGTCTAAGATGACCTCATATAAGATGTTGGAGTATTAAAAGTGTTTTCTTAATGGGGTCAAAGAGCATCTACAGTACATACATTTGGCCCCTTTACAGATAGAGTAAATAAAGAATTTGCATATGCACACTCCTACATCCTTAATATTTCATAAACAGTCAGTAACCTGATAGTCTAGTAATGCTGTGTACACCTGCTTAACCGGAGCCAAAACAAGCGTGGCTACTAAACACTCACAATTAATGGCATTTTCACCCGCTGCCTGAGTTCAAAGCTGTAAAAACAATCCCAGTGCTGTATGCAAATACCGGCTCAGTGGGGGAGTCGATCCTCTGGGTGTCATTGAGCATTTGCACCTCTTTTAAGTTAACTTTTCTATGAACGTGTATTTTAAAATTCATCTCTCTTCGGTAAAATTCTTTGTTGACAGGCTGCATCTTCAATGAGTAACAGGGATGAAACTAACATTTTTAGCATTGAATTAATTGGCACAAAATGTGGTAAACTAGCATTCATGCTAGCAGCATAAAGACATTCATGACGCAAAGGATTAATCATTTGCTTTTCATCTACAATTTGGGTAACAGGATTGTACTTTCCAAGTGACCTCAGTATTCAGGATCACTGAAAATAAATAATAAAAAAAAAGAAGAAGCAAGAACTTATGAAATATTTCATAATAATTTCGAATTAAGCGGTTTCAAGCATGGGATGAACAGATTCACACATTAATGCAGCCATAATGGGATTTCTGAAGGATTAGAATAGTGATATTTCAGGATAAAGTGTAGTTGTAGTGGGCTGGGACAGGTAAAGTGTTTCATGTGTGCCGTGGTATTTTGAACATTTTTAAGGACTTTATTTGAAGCGTGGACATTTTTCATTATTGTTAAGAACGTCAATCGTGTTTAAAATGTCTTTGACATGCAGTACTGTTCAAAAGTTGTGACCCACCACCTTCTTTATATTTTACTAGGAAAACAAGACAGTGATTTGTTGCAACATGTGCAAACATTCATGTAAACACAGAGTATGTAGAATTGGAACAAGCCTTAAAGTCAGTATTTCATATGACCATTATTCTTCAGCACCACTTGAACTCTCTTAGGCAAGCTTTCTTGTAATTTCTTTAAGTAGTCTTCAGGAATAGTTCTCCAGGCTTCTTGAAGGACATTCCAAAGCTCTT
>JAQQZX010000005.1:5042454-5072008 GCA_030068355.1 Notoglanidium maculatum | reverse complement strand
CACACAGAAAGGCATCCTGGGTGACCCGGGGATCGAACCCAGGACCTTCTTGCTGTGAGGCGACAGTGCTAACCACCGCGCCACCTCGGCAACTTTTAACAGTTAGAATAGTGATGGTAGTCATGTAGTCAATAGTGATGGAAATTTAATCCGGCTGAAATCTTGAGTATTATTTTTCCAAAACACAAACATTACAAAATTAATAAAGCAGGGAAAAAAACACATTTATATAAAACACATTATATATATATATGTATAGCCCTATTTGGACTGGATTGTTTTTCTGTAACGAGCACCACAGGTCACGGCTCTGATTTTATTTAGTTGCAGTAATTATGTCCATTTATTGGGATGACATTATCATCAGATGGTTTTGCAGTTATGTCAGATTTGAACTTTTTTCTGTTTTTTTTCACTATTTGTTTTTGAGAAAAAGAGACTTTTTGTTCCAAGCAATTCTCCAAGCACAAAGAATAATAAAAGTGTTTTTTTTCCTTCTAATACAAGAGGTAACATCATGGTGTGGATCAGTGGCCACCAACCCTGTTCCTGAAGATCTACCTCCTTGAAGACTTTGACTACGCCCACATTCATACGTTTTAGTTTGAAAACGGTATTTAAAATGAAAACTATCTTGGAGCCTTTTAGCTCCATATCAGAAATAATCTCAGTCCATACTAACTCGCCTGAAAACGCACATCACATGAGCATTCACGTACACTGGGTGTGCGTGTCCTGGTATAAACAGGAAGCAGCTTGTCTTCTCTGCACTTGGCTGCTTAGATGCAGATCACTCGAATAATAGCTTCCCGCCTGCGCATGTAGGAAGTTGTAGCGTTATGAAATGCAGAATTTAACTGCTAGCAAAGACAACAAGGTCAGCAATGCTTGTAACTCGTTATCCGTGTTGCATTCACCACTGGTACTCGAGGCTGATGCCGTTTGTTTTCTTCTGGAAAAGGGTCACATGATGGGAGCGTGACGAATCAGGGAAGGATACGTAGTGCCTGATGAGACCCAATCAGGAAGTGAATGTGTGTGCCTGCATCATAATTTCCTAAAACCTCCGTTTTCCCTCCTCCACACTAAAATGCAACTCCACAGTTTTCAAACTAAAACAGGACCAACAGCGTTTCCAAAACGCTCCGTTTTAGGTGCTCAAAAGCTCTGGAGTAGTATGGACGCAAGGTGTAAAAGTAGCAAAAATGATGCATTTTAAAATTAAAACGTATTACTGCGGACTTAGCAGTTAGCTCTAGCCATAGCCGTGTCCACCTGACCATCCAGTCACTGCCTTAAGAAGTTCTCGGTCAGCTACAAAAGGTGTTTAAACATCTGTTCAGACTAAAACGATCCTGAAAGTTTTCAGCCATTTTCTCAGACGTAAAAAAGCAAAAACGCTGACATGAGCAGTCCAAATAAAACTAAATGAAATCTCACACCAAAATAATGCCATGTAAATCATTTATAGTCGAGATCACAGGTTCTAACCCAGGTCCTGCACACTTTAGTGTTTCCCTGCTCACCAACACCCTAACAATTATAATTATCATTCCTTCTTGTGTGAATGTGTATGTGTGTGTGTTAGAGTAAGTAAAACACAAAAATATGCAGAGCAGGGGTTTCTCCAGGATCCGGGTCAGGAAGCTGTTGTGTCGAAAATGAGAGTAGCTCTGTGTGTTTATATGGGAGAAAATCTCTGTGAGCTTTATATAGAACTCAGCTTTTGTTTATACCAGGAAATGAATCATTATCTCGAGACGAACTACACTGTTCTTTTTACATCACCAGTGAAAACCCTTTCCTGTGGTATTCTCAGTCGTGTATTAACATGTGATTTATTTTGTTTAATTTACGTTACAGGGAGTAGACCTGCAGAAGCTGATGGATGCCGGATCGTTCATCTGCCGCTCTCTCAACAGAAGAACCAGCTCCAAAGTTGCTCAAGCTTCATGTAAACTCTGACCTCTACTCAAGAGTGTGTGTGTGTGTGTGTGTGTGTGTGTGTGTGTGTGTGTGTGTGTATATGCGTTTGTGTTTTTTTGACTCTGTCTGTCTGGAATGATGTACCTCCAGCATTATCTAATAACAACGGTGCCAAACAGCTAACGTTCATCCTGATGGGGTCGCTTATAACTCCAGTCATTCGCTCTCACTGATTCTGCCATTTCCTTCAAAAGAACAGGAAGCACTGGTAGCCCTGTAGAGACTAATGAACGGATGCACGATATTGTGTATGCTTGTGTAACCTGCGCCACACACCGGTTCCAGCTGATACACACTTTCCATTGGGTCCCATAATTGAAGGAAGTTGCATGAATCAGTGGCTTGTTTTTGAAAAGACACTGGCACTGGAGGATTTCTCACGAATAGGTCTGTAATCACACACACACACACACACACATTTCATGTCTGTTTATAGGGGAAGGTTGTACAGAGACTGCTTCTCGTCTGGACGCCACAGATTTGACAACGTGTGTGTGGCTGGTAGCGAGCTACAGTCTGGTATAAATATACAGAAGCGAGTGTGTCTAGTGTCTTATAATCATTGAAACAGCTCAAGTTCTTTCATGGTGGCTCGTTATTGTCATTTTCAGCCCTTAATGAACCTAAAATCATGTACGTCCTGATTAGGTACTTACGTGAACAATGGTTGTTTGCTTGCTGTTATCTTTTCCGTCAGTAGTGGGGTTCATCGTAACCGCTGGTCCCGTTTCGAGCCCTAATATGGTCCTGTAAAAGCTGCATCCTTTCCAGAAGCCATTACGGTAGTCATTTAAAGAGGTCTGTGGAGCCAAATGTCACGATCAGCTCTCACATTCATATTGCTCGGTATTGCCAAGATACAACCAAAACATAATACGTGACCTTAAGAATTATGAGTATACACTATGCCTCACTCTGGCATAATCCGCTAAAATCCAAGTAGCTAATTCCGCAAGGAATATTTTTACAACTGGAAATATGCCTGATACACCAGCAGTCCTGGATCCTCTAGTGTTGGATTCTGATTGGCTCATTCACTGGAACTCGAATACACACGTCTTTTAATCCGGTTAACATTTATTTTGGAAGGAGTCTCCAGTGTCAGTGATTTGCAACAGTCAAACCTTGGTTGTTTTTTTTTCCCCTATTAACCTCAAGAGGAAGAAAAGAGATGCTGGTGAAAGTAGTGGCAGTTTATAGCTGATATAACGTAAAGGAGAATGGGAACTAACCTGTTTCACTGACGTTTCACAACATTAAATGTAACTATAAATGGATAAAAAGTAAAATATTTCGTTCTGTAATAAATAAAACCAAAATCAGTGGCAAACTGCTGCGATCCAAAGGGGGATAAAATGTACTACAGGAAATGCTGTTATTGAAAATAATCTTCAAATTGGTAGCTACACATTTTCCCTTTTTTTTTTTCCCTCTTACTTCTGGCTAATTCTGAACAGGTATTTGTGTAATTTAAGCAGTGCTGACGTTTTACTTTTGGAGACACGTTACTGTTTCAGTCGACGTTTGCTGCAACTATGAATTCAGGAATGCGGTAAAGAATTTTAAGCCTGAGCGGCATGAGCAAACCCCACGCTAGGTTTTCTTCTCTAAAAGAAGTTCCTTGTAACTGAAGAGACGCAGCAGGACGGCCTTTGCTGCACTGTTTAATTTATTTGTACTTGTTTGTGGTTCTCACGGCCTGATGGAAGACAGACACTTCACACTGCTGATGTAATGTTGGGAGAAAGTTTATTACAGTCTACACACATTAATTTAATTTCTTTTCTGTGTATGGAGCTTCAGTATAGATTTGATTAAACGATTGATCATACATGAATTGTTTTTGGAATAACTTCACACTTTAATTATGTACATTGTACATCCATTATTTATAATAACTGAAATGATTAAATATTGTATGTAAATAAATGGTGCTTATGTAAAAAGTATATCAGCTTGACTTTCTTCCATGTACCTGATTATAACTTGGAGGGTTTTTTTTTTTTTATAAAAAGGCATGTCTTTAAAGAAGCAGGAAAAAATCAGCCTGCTTATATAACATCTAAAACCTTATCTACTTCCTGCACTCTGATTTTTCCTTCAGACATTGGAGACTTTTTTTTTTTTTTTTTTGAGACAAACACCCATTAAAAAAGGCGCTTGTAGAGAACAAAAGCTAATAGCAACAACTTCTGTAAAAGCCGAACATCTAAATCATTACACACGAATTACGAGACACAATTTAAATCTGCAGCACCATTTGTGTATGAAATAGAACTATATTATCCTCCAAATCACTTTTAACATATAATTCCAAGCCTCCTGCCTGAGTCTGGAGCGATCTCAGCAACAGATGTCTAAATGTAAATTTTACGCTTTTCTGGCAACGAGCTTCAGGATCTTCAAAGCTGCAATCTGATTTCTCTTCACTGTTTGAAGCTGGAACAAAATGATGCAATTAGGTTTTTTAGGGCATGATATGGTCATTTGTCTGAGAAAAATAAAAGCTTACAGAATCTCTCTTAAAAGAAATGAAAGGGTTTTGCAAGAAGGTAGCGTCTGCGGGAAATAATCTGTGGTTGGTCATCTGCCAGTAAGGTTAAATTTACTCTTTTTGTGAATGTGCTTAAATTGGGGCTTGTTGGTGTGAAATGACAACAAATTGTGTACTGATCAAGTAACTTATTCAGTTTCAGCTCGACATGCTGACAGTTTATAATCCCATAATTAGAAACCATATAAAGACGCAATATGTAACATTTTAACTCGGCTAATCTAAAGCTGAAATTGTCGTGCTATGATCTTTGAGCCTGGTTTCAGGTAAGTACACTGTAACTTAAAGATGATTAAGTGAAGATCAGATAGGTAACTACTTTCCCTGGTCAGGGTCGTAGTGGATCCAGTGCCTATCCAGGGAATGCTCAGAGGTGATCCTACAGAATGCATGCAGGAAAATCCAACTGCCTGTCCTGGCATTTATTTTCCCACTTTACTTTCATGTTACCCAGATGCTTTTATAAAGAAGTCAAGGAGGAGGCCTTTATGATATAACTATCCAGCTATAAAAACTCCAAGCTATCAAGACAAAAGATCAATTCTACCAAGAAAGCTAGCTAAATAATTAGCATCACATGCTCCTATCTGAGCACCAACCCCTAGCTTGTTTGCTTCTTCTTGTTTTCTCTTTCTTTTCTGGCTTCTAGACAAGTAAGATCTCTTCATTTTGAATAGTATGAAAATTCAAAAATAAAGCAGCGTAAGTTGTACATGCATCAAGAAATGAGTTGGGACCCCTTTAGGGGACGTTTTCATAAACTTATCCTTCAAAGGGCTCGTTCTCAAAACTCAGGCCCACGCAATCACCCATCTACATTCACACACTCATTCATACTTACGGCCAGTTTATCTTAGCCAATCCACCTACAGGCATGCAAAACTCTGCAGAGACGGTAACCTGAGCACAGAATCGAACCGGGACCCTGGAGCTGTGAGCTGGGTTTGTGCTGATCAAAGTTTGAATCAAACTATTTGATGAGTAGAATCATAGTTATGCGCGGTCTAAACACTACGCTGTATGTATAAGTGGAGCTCATCTTTCTTGCCTGACCGTATATATATATATATATATATATGTGTGAATGTATGGAATATTTTTACACGCCCTTACACCTTTAGATGTCACACAGGTATGTTACCAAAGTAAATTCAGAACAATCTCAGGAATAAAGTTCTGAGAAATTCCAAGGATGATACAAACTATAGACAGGTATATGTTGACAACATTCTCACCCAATGCTAACACTATAACCACATATAGGATTCATGTTTAACCCTATCCTGTCCTCATGTTCCCCAACATCATCACTTCCCCATCTCCTAATGCCCTAGACGGGGAACTCGCTCGCAGCACTCGACCTTCCATGAAACATTTTCAACATTCCTATCTCTCAGCTCAGCACGAAGTCTTTCGCCGTTCTAGCCTAGCTACTTCACGTTTTATACTGTGTCAGAGTATCCTGTTCTCCTTGATCCATTGTTCATTATCCTGTGTTATCTTTGCGTTAGCAGTCTAGACAAGCCTCTAGTACATAAGACCTGAACGTGAATGTGATCCTGCCGACTCATTTCCGCCACCCATCCCTACCTGAACAAGCACAAACACGCACAAGTGTCATCATCTAGGTATGTCTATTATTTACTAGGAACATTATCAAGTAGATGACTAAAGTATATTTGTCTTAAAATGGGGCCGGTCTGAAAGTAAAAAAGAAACAACAGTGAGGAAATATCATATATCAGATGTAGAGAAGCTTTCCCAAATGTGTCAATGCAATGAAAAGACAAAAGGAAGTTCCACTAAATGATGTTCCTTACAGTTAAAGGAACAAACCGTGTTCAGAAATCATCTCATTTGTGTGAAACTAGCTAGGTCCACCTGACCTTTTATCATTATGTTGGTATATAATTCTGATAACTTATATTTGGAGTAATTTTTGGGATGAATACATTCCATTTGATAAATTTCATGTTTTGTAATTCAGCTTTTAATATAATTTAAATTCACATGAATAACAGTAATGGTATTTTGTACTACTATATCAGTATCATACTGATACCAGACTGTTTATTATTATAAATATTTTCTAATGTACATTTTATAGTATGTTAAGTATATTTCATATAGAGTATATGAATAAATCCCACCTACCATAAATAGGTCAAATAATATTTATTTAAATGCTTGGAAAAGTTTAAATTAGAGTCAAGGTTGTAAATATGCACTAAATCTGGGTGAGGTATAATATTAAGTGTGAAAACGTCAGAATTGCAAATGCAAATGGACAAATAAAAGTAAAAACCAGATTACTTTAAATTCACCATAAATATTGGACCAGTTTTATTTATTTAAATAAAGACTAAATTGGAAAAAGGAAGGTCAGATTATATCGGTTTTACTGACAAAAAGTGTTTTATTTTATTTTATTTAATGAATGATTCCATGATTGTGATGCCATTTATCCATTATAACTTATTAAAACCTTATAATATTTTACTCCAATCACAAACCTAAGAAATTCTAACCATTCAAAGAATGAATTAAACATCTCAGACAACAAGCCCATTTTTTAGCTGACCGTGACCGCATTTTGCTCTTAAATGAGTTACAGGGTTAAGTGTTTTAGCATAAATTTATCAAATACACAAAATGTGGTAAACTAGCATACAAGCTAATGGCATAAGGACATTAAGAACATTCTAATGATTTACTTTTTCCTCAATCGATTAATTTGCTTCAATTTATAATTTGGACTTGGAATTGTACTTTCAAAGTCAGTCAGTATCACAATTTCAATGAAAGTAAAGAAAAGAAAATCATCAGAGGACATACTTACTTCCTGTGATCTTCAGGAAGTTGAGATGATCAGCTTCCTACTGAACATGTGACTTGTGGAATATTCCAGATTTGTTCTTAGGGGTGACTGGGATCAGGTTGAACGAATGTTGTCCGAGTGAAATGCAAATTTTTCCTAAACATTAATGGTGGAATTCATTCATTTTCTAGTTGCTGGACACCAGTTTTCTAAGTGCTGTAGATTGTATTAGGTTTTTATAAGTTTTGAGAGATTTATCTGAAACATGCACACAGATTGTAGTGAAACTTTACCAGTGTTTAAAAGGTCTTTCGCATACAAATTTGCAAACGTAGTGTCAGGAGGAATACAAGCAAATGGCTCCCTGTTCACGGAATAATCCAAATAACTAATTGGATAATGGTCAGATCAATTTAAATGTAAAGATTCATTTAAGCTTTAATCTGGCTCACGTTTCCCAGAATTCTCTGCTCCAAGTAGTAAATCGCCATTTTCAATACCATCGATTTTGCAAAAACAATCCGCAACAATACGACGGCATCGTTGGCCATAGATCTTAAATTGTAACATGAAATTGAAGATATTTTTTCAAAGTATAGACATTTTGAATTCTTTTGACCAGTCCATTCCACTTACATATGGTTATTCCGTATGCAATGGACCTGATCCGGCCTCGGCAGTCTCGCAGGTGGCCACGACGGAAAGTAAAGGTAAGGCATATTTTGCTCAAAGCTTCCACATATGACATGCGAATGAAGAAAAAGTCCATGATGTGGAGGTTTTGCTGCTCAGACAGCTAGCAGGTAGCGGTCACATGCATTCAAAACAAAAACTACGCACTGGATTCTGGGAAGGGTGAGCCATCCCCTTCAACAAGGTAACTACACTTTTAGGAAAAAGAACCCAAGTTCTTAAAGGGGTGTTTAGAAATTTAGGCTCTCTCTACTTATGAAAACAGTTTTACTAAGAATCCTTACTCATAGGATATGTATGTGTACTGTTTAGGAACGTACACAGAACCTGTAAACTTTGCCTCACAGGGACATCCGGAGAACCTTTAAGGGTTCTGGATGTCATTTTTCTTGCACGATAAACTTAAGATAGATCTTAATTGTGAAAGAGTGTTTTTTTTTTTGTTTTTTTTTTAACAATTTAATGATTAAATTTGTGGAGCAAACATAATATCAGATCATAGCCTTTAATATATAATCTTAGCATGATTTGTTCAATCTGGATAATGATACCAGTAATCCCTTCCCAACATACACTTTCATGCTGAAGTATCAAACGTTGTCTGTAACTGCATACGGTGAAAACTTTCTGATTGTTTGTTGCATGTTAACGCTTTTTGTTACTTTTGTTGTAACTTCCTTTTCTTGATAAGTGTTTTTCTTGCCTTAAGGGTGCTCCGTTCATTTCTAAAATTACTTTAAGCTTACTTTCTTTATGAGAATGTAATCACGATGCCATCTTATTTGAACACGTGCGCAATCATCTTACTGGCTTTGTAACGGTAGTGGATTACGTTTCCTTTTTGGAACAATTTAAGTAGGTAATTTGTCCCACATTCACATCTGATCCAGATTTAAACCCCTTGCAGACATGCTGTTATCGGAAAATAATAAATGTACTGCAGTCACTCTTAAAGTGGAAGTTGATTATTTTCCCATAACAGCATGTCCTGAAGTATTTTATTCCCCGTATACCACAATATTTACCATTTTTATTTATTTAAGAACCATTTTTATTTATGTAAAGCTACATTTAATGTTGTGGAATGTCCACGGAACACGTTGGACCCTATAAACTGTCACTCCTTAACCAGTCTCTCTTTCTTCTCTCCCATAAAGTGCTTATTGAATTACTATTATCACCATGCATATTTAAAAAAAACACAATTCTTCATTTCCAAGGACAAGACACAAGCACGAAGCTTCTTTATGTAACATACTTTATTTGTATTTATATGTACAAAAATAGATACCAAATGTTAAAAACAGCTCTTGAAGTGGACACAGCTAGAAACATGAACCAGCATATTGTTCCATAATTAAAGCAGAAGCAGTTTCTCTCTTTCCATTCATTTGAGGCCCAATTTGCTTTTAAGTAAACTCTCACATTCCACGTTCCTCGGCTTGACTCAACACGGCACTGACTCACAGACGTCTTAGTCAAGTCTCGATGAAAAGCAAACAATCCGCTTGAATAAAGCTAACACTAGAGAAGAAGCATGAATCTGTTCGTTCTAGCGAGTGTTTAGCACCGAACGCACTTTCACATTAGTGCTACAATGACCTGATTTTTTTTTTTTAATTTTTTTAGGATTTGTTTTGTCTTGTTTTGTTTTTGCTATGGATGTTCTGATACCTTCTTGCCTTCGGTCCAGGGCAAGTCTGTGCAGGTGTGGAATGTAAAAACCTCCTCAGGCATATGGCTTCTGCTGTAAACCTGAATTTGCTAGATATGACTCTTGTTCTGAATAACAGTAAGAGACACACCCTGACTTCAATTACTACTTTGAAAAATCTTAAAAAGCATTGCATCGTACAGTTTATTTGTTTTAATTACTGTAATATTAGTTATTTAACTTGTATTTTATTACCTACTTTACTTTTATTTAGTGTTTGCTGTTCTTTCTGTATGGGGTCATTTTAATATAAAGTATTTTGAGCTACATTCATGTATAATAAGTGCTCTATAAATAGTCATTATTATTATTATCATTATTATTATTAAATTTGCTTATTATCTCTGTCGCAGTGTCTCTGGAATAATTTGTGTTGATTCGTAAGCTCAGAAGATTTCTTTTCCACGTATACCAACACCACTCCCTGCTAATTTGAGGGTAAGGATGTTTGAACAATAAGAAAATATTCCATAAGAGACCTTGAAAGACATAAACATGCGATATATTGTAAAATAATTACTAAGCGGCAGTGGTTCCCTTTCAAAAATGATGAAATAAACATTCTGAGGTGCGGAAAAATTTCTCAACCTTTCGTCACACCTGTGACGTCATGAAACTCAATAAAATCACAAAAGACGTCCAAAGGTGTACACTTGTGTGTAAAGGTTTTACAGTGTGCATGTAGCAGATCCTCCCTATCAGCCAGAAATGTGGACATTCTTGTCCTTTCAGGCAAAGTTCAGGAGACTTCTTTTCCCCAATTACAGCCATGATGCACAATCAGACTTCTGTCCTTGCTAGGCCTCGAATCAGCTTGTCTTGTAGTGTATACATCTTAGCAACATATTTCTGAAAAAATCTTATCAATATTCAATGAAAATAAACAATGTAAAAAATGGAGAAAGTGGGGAAAATGGCTGACAGGCATGCCAATATCCACTGGAAAGACAAGAAAAAAATACAACAAAACAAAACAGCAGACAGGTGGAGATGGTTAATGGAGGACAAAGAAATGCCTGAACAACAGCAATTCAGAGAACCAGACAAAAGGCTGTAATTGGAGAAGCTCTGAACCAACTCACAGAGACCTCCATGTTTGCTTTGATCTCGCTGTCTCCTAGTTATTATGGAGCAAGACACTTGTTCAAATCTGGCTTATGTACGATCCCTAGCTCTTTGGTATGTGTTTAGTGTTTCAGTTACTATACAAATCTACAGAAATCATCTGGAACTCCCTTTTCATCTGACTATTCAAAGTAAATCAAACACTTGGGTATAGACATACTGCTGAGATTTAATCAGGGCTGTGGATCTTCATTTAAAGTGCTTCCAGAGGTTATTCTGTCAGTTAGGTGCTGCACTGGACAGTTCTTCTAGTGCACTGGATGAGGGAAGACTTGAAAATGATTCTCAACCTTTTTCTGAAGTCCTGCATTTACCTCCATCTCACACTAAGGCCAAGTGAATCTCCATCCTTGAGGAAGGTAGGGTTAGAGGGATTCCATTGCAAAAAAGTTTCTGGACCACAGGTGAGAGCTCAGATTTCATCTTGTTCTTGTGCTCAAAGTGCATAGAAAAGCTTGCTCTCTCCCTCTTGAGTAGTCTGTCTATAGATGAGTGGATCTCCAACTTAGGCAAAGCTAAGGTTAGGAGCTGAAGCTCTCATGAAGACACTCGTCTTGTAATCCATAGTTGGTTCCCCCAGCTTGTTCTTGGACTTGTACATTGGTTTGTGCTCCAAGTCTTGCATTGGCAGCGTGCAGTTGCTATCCTGGTCCCGACACGCAGACCTGTACGGAGGCACGGCTCGCTCCGGGTGATTCCTCATCCGCTTGGCACAACTTGAGATGCGCTTGGCCAGAAGGTAAATGATCTCACATATGTTGAGAACAATGCAGATGGCTGAGGCACCCACCATGAAGTAGGTGAACATCTTCTTTTCAGTGGGCCGGCCGATGTAACAGTCCACCACGTTGGGGCATGGGAAGATTTGGCACTTGACGACTCGCGGCAGATGAAAGCTATGGTAGATGTGGTGGAGGATGTAGAGGAAGGCCACCTCAATACCCGTCTTGACAAAGAGACTGATTAGGTAGGTCCACCAGAGGCCACCATGCTTCTTGCCTGTATCATCATAGAGCTTGGCGTCGGCGCCGTGTTTGGCACGGTACTTACGTTCCCGTTCATCCCGATACTTGACGTGCATGACCACAAGGAGTGATGGACATGTCACAAAAATGAGCTGCAGTGCCCACAGGCGGATGTGCGAGATGGGAAAGAAGAAGTCGTAGCATACATTGGGGCAGCCAGGCTGCTTGATGTTACAGTCAAAGTCCTTCTGTTCGTCACCCCATACTCGCTCTGCTGCCACCACGTACACCAGGACACGAAAAACGAAAACCACGGAGAGCCATATGCGGCCAAACGCTGTCGAGTACTTGTTGACCCCGCTGAGTAGGGCCTGGAATGTCTTCCAGTCCATAGCTCTGATTTCTTAGTCTCCTGACCCCTCTCAGCTTCCCTTCTGTTCTTGGTTTTTTTATTTCTTTTCTTCACACCACTTAATTTCTTTTTGACCCTCTTCTACTTTGTCTTTTTTGTGTACTTGAGTCTTCTTTCAGCTGTCTGTATTTGTTTTTTCTGATGGTGGGTCTCAGTGCAACCTGAAAAAAAAAATCCAAAAACAAACAGACGGTAGGTATATGTTAGAAATTGACCACATTTTCCCCAAACCAAAAAAGACCCCTATCCTATTTATCTACCTACTAGCCAGCTAGCTAGCTAACATTAGCTATATGGAAATCTAGCCAGTGTTATGCCTGCTAGCTAATCACACATCGGTATTCAGTTAGAAGATAAAGTTGATGTTTATTTCAAAGTGCTTAATTGGAATAAACGAGAAATGATCGATTTGATGTTAAAATGAGGCCAGTCTTCTGTACTGCTAAGCAATATGCGTCGACGCCTGTGTCATTTCTTATGTGTTAGGATGCAAAGTATCGTGCTAATCAGTTTAATAAAGCTCGCAAATCTGTCACTTCATTGAGAGCTCTGAGATTTAAACCAAGACCAAGAAGTAAATCAATTTCTGAACTATACTCGTCCATATCTCAATATCTCAACAGTCAAGGCTCGTTCAAGAAATCATTTTTTTTGCAAATTTAATTAGTGCAAATCTTCCTTTTATAAGCATATGTAGATGTTTTTGACTACTGTTACTATTGTCAAACCACTTTAACGCAACCTTTACCTCTTACTCAAATTGCATAATAACTGACCATATCTTAATATTTCCACATACTGTGGCCTAGTAAAAAAAAGTCTTATAAAAGAATACAAACCCTATGGCACAGTTTGAGCAATAAGTCTGTAGAAGAAAATCAACATTGCTGGAATACTTCATCTCATGGAAGCATGATTCCAACCATGTGAGAGTTAAAACAACTCTAGCTTTTTCTTCTCACTGTGTTCGAAAGTGTGTATAGCTAGCAAACTCAAACTACATACTTTATACAGTGTTTATATAGTTTATACACTTTATCAAATTAGATTTTTACAGTAACAGCCAAACACTGGTGTTGATGCAACTCTCACAGTGATGGATTCCTATTTACGATATTGAACAGCTTTATAAGGTTTTGTTTTTATGCAATATAGATATAAAATACATTGATATTTAATAAATCATGTGTGTCAATACAGTTGATAGGGTTGGAGTAAGTCTTGTAGTGAAACACATTAAACAAACAAACAAATACATAAGTAAACAGGGTTTTTTTTGTTTTTGTGTGTCTCTCTCAAGCGTTCATGTAGTTTTCATAACTTTAAACACATCTTTACTTTCAATTTATTCCCTCAGCGTTTACCAAATTGGGTTAATATTACTGTATTGTATTGAGCTTCTTTTATTAAATACCTGTTATGTTTATTTTATATCTATAATGCGTTTGTCTATCCTACTCTCCCCGATTTGCTGTACATAAAGTTACACTACACATGAAATAAAAGTGTATCTGAAACTCTACTTACTTCATTTTAATCCCAGTCCAGAAATAAAAGAAATGCTTCCACTCCCTGATCGGTTTTATTGCCTTACAGTGTAAATATTTCGAACTTCGGACGACCTGAAGCTGGGAAAATGGATCTCCAGCATCTTGTGAGGGTGGAGTAAAGAAATCCTCAGAACTTCTGCGCTTAGGAAAGTTTTCTGGTTGCCAGACTGCCAGTTTTAACTCCATATGAATGGTTACTGTGCATTAAAATTGCACTGAAACTGGTTACTCAGATATGTCACTGTGATATCTTTAAAAACGTAAAATTGTTTACTGTATAGCTTTAGAAAGGTCTGTTATATCCATGACTGTGTGGAAAATGTTGGAGAGAGTTTTATGTTCATCCAACTCTCCAGTGTATAAGGAAATATAGTGTAAATGCATATGTATAGACAGGTTGCCAGATTGATATAATTAAATGATTCTAACCGCTCACCCAGAATCTTATTCTTATTATTATCTTATTCTTATTATTCTATTGATTATATGAGTTGTTTGAAATTTAGGTTCAAATATAATAATACGTGGTTATTTTTATATATGGCTCCTGTCAAGGTGTGGGATTTATTACGCAGTAAGTGATAGTTCTCGAAGTTGATGTGTTGGAAGCAGGAAAAATGAGCAAGTGTAAGGATCTGAATGACTTTTACAAGGGCCAAATTGTGATGGCTAGAAGACTGGGTCAGAGAATGTGAAAAACGACAGGTCTCCTGGTATGCAGTGGTTAGTACCTACCAAAAGTGGTCCAAGGAAGGACAACTGGTGAACCACAGACAGGGTTATGGGCGCCCAGTTCTTGTTGATGTGCATGGGAAGTGAAGGCTAGCCTGTCTGGTCTGATCCCTCAGAAGAGCTGCTGTAGCAAGAAAAGTTCATGCTGGCTATGACAGAAAGGTTTCAGAACACACAGTGCATCTCAGCTTGCTGTGTATGGGGCTGCGTAGCTGCAGAGCGGTCAGAGTGTCCATGCTGACCACCACCGAAAACTTCTACAATGGGCACGTGAGCATCAGAACTGCACCATGTATGACAGCCTGTAGATGAATGAATATTAATATGATAGTACTGCATTAAATAAGGAATAAAACACTACAGGGTGTGCGGTTATAGGAACATACTCAGTGGTGATAATCAGGGTGATGTGTGATTTCCCAGTGTTATTGTTAGCACCCAGAAGTGGATTATTTTCTTATAAGAACAAATAGCAAATTGTTCATTTCCTGTTCTACCAGTAATCAGTAATTTCCCAATGCTAACAATTTTTATTTTTTTAAAGAATTAGCATTATTGAGTCAATCCCAGCTGACTTTGGGTGAGAGGCAGCGTACACCCTTTGGCAGCTAACACAGAGACACCTAGGGGCAATTTAGAGTAGCCAGTGGACCTTTTATGCACATCTTTCGTCAGAAACGCGGAGAACATGCAAACTCCACGCAGTAAAGCCCCAGCAGGTACAAACCCAGAACCTTCGTGCTACCGCTGCTTCATTTATGAATGTATAAGGTGCAGTTTGGTACCTTTTCCCTTTTTTTCTTGAAAGTAGCATTTAACTGTCAACATGAGCTTAGCCATGTTTTTCGTTAAAACTGGTTATAGTAAATATGAACAGCAGAAGGACTAATTTAGGATCTGACTTGAGGCCAAGTTGCTTGGATAAAACTTACGGTAACAATGTCTCGTTGTTCGTGTTCTCCCAAAAGAATGAAGATCATAAACAAGCTTTGTCTGAACTTGCCCAGAACTGGCATGCAAGGAGGATGTACACTTGTTCTAACAGTATTCAGAAATGTGCCAGCTGTCTGATATTGTGATCTTAAAGACTGTAAAACAGTCAGGATTTCTGGGACAATCAGAGGCTCAAAGAACAGATTCGCTTTTCTGCCTCTTTATGGTATGAATGTACAAGTGTCTAAGTTCAAGTTGCGCGACATAATAACCAGACTGATGTATAACCTCCCTATATAGTCCTTTGATGTTGAAAAGACATAAAGTTACTAAAGAAAACACCATATTTTAAGCATAACAGCCATATTTTACTGTTCCACTAGCATATACAGAAATATGTGGGTTTAGTTTTAAAATTTTCTGGTGACACACAATTTTAAATAAGACATCCCGTGTTAAATGAATACTTACATGGTTGATTTGTGTTTATTGAAACACTGCAGGTGATAATTTATCATGGTTACAGTTCATTTAATCAGTTAATTGAACACTGTAGCTGTGCATTGATTTGAATTCTGGCCTACATGTAATTTGTTCTGAGCAAAAATGATGTAAATGTAAGTATAAGTCTAGTACAAAAGGCATTTATTCTACATTTTTATTTTTAAGTTCATGACCTTCTGATGTTCTCCTTTTAATAAAAGCTATTAAGAAGTAATGAAGCTTTAAAAGATAATAGGCGTAGTTACAGAAGTAGCGTGGGTGTGTGCATTTTTAACATAAGGAAATAAAACAGTGTTGGTAAATTATGCATTCGGGAAAATCTGAAATACTTTATCTGGTTCAGCATGAATGCAAGGATAAGATTTTTTCCGCATTTCTTTCTTTTTTTAATTTTTTTTTTTAGATTTTTAGATTTTAAAATACATCTTAGCATTCTTAGATTTTTAAATATGCATCTATTATAAATTATACTTTAAGTGCACTAAATATGCCTATAAATGTTAGACCTTTTAATATAAAATTTATAATGCCTTCCACATTAATTAATTTATTTGTTTGTTTGTTTATGTACTATATAATTGTTACCACTTTGTATGTTTATGCTTAATTATTTTATGACCATGTATTAAAACTCTTTTGTATGCATATACCATTTTGTTTTTACATTTAGCTTTCCTTTCTTTAACCTTAGATAGATAAAAATGTAAAAAAATTTTTGACATTTTTCCTTCATTCTTAAGACTCCTTTCAGTGCAGTACATTGTGAGTTATGTACTGTGCACTGTTAACGTTTTCAAGAATTTCCCCCCATCAAAGGCCTCCACTCCCTTCCTCAGGAAAAAGGAGAAATTGTCGTCTCCATGAAAACACAGCCGTAACCATCTCCATGCGCCAGACTGACTCACCACAAAAACCTGCTCAATCCAAACCCACACATAAACGAGGGAACGGCAGAAATGACTCCCTCCTGGAGTTTAGGCTATATGACTGCCGTGTAATGTTGTGCCATGTATGAACTTGTGCTTCTTGCTTTACAAAAAACTTCATCTATCATCATGCAATTTAAATACACGTGGATCTTAACCTGTCTGTTCCAGTACGAGAAAATGTTTGATGTCTTTAGGGAGTGGCAGGTTATGTGGAGTGTGTGTTTGTGTATCTTGGAGAGGTGCAATGCCATGAAGATGTTGAAATCAAGGCTATGGCAAGAAGAAAACAAGACAAATACTGAACTAACAGGAAAACGTGCTAGAGGAAGATTCTCGAGATAGAAACAGGAGAGTCCCCGGTGTTAAACCCTGCGGGCATGGACTGGAATCTCAACTGAAAGTCAATATGAGTAAAATAATCAACCAAATTAATAAGTGTAAATAAGAAATAAATATATAAAATACCAAATCACTAAGCTCTATAGCTGCTGCTGATAAATTGTTCTTTCCTAAATTAGCCATTATCAAAAAATGGGTATCTAAATTAGCACCGTATACAAGTCACCTTCAATGAGTTGAAGTGTTTAAAGGTTGTAAATAATCAGAAAGGGCTCCACGTAGAACCTCTAAATAATTTAAATGTTTAAAGGATCTATAGGCCAGTTAAAGCCTACAACAAATGTGTTTCCCTTAAAGTTGTAAAGGTTCTTTATAAAAGCAAGCTACAGAATATTTCTCAGTTAGTGGGTTCCAAGTAGATCTTTTAAACTCTTAACTCTTTCAGCTCTTTCTGGAACTCTCTGTGAAGTATATAAAATAACATTCACCTTCCTGAAGAGGTTCTCTGATTGGGAAACACTAATATTGGCTTTTATATTATTTAGAACCTTTAGAGATTTGAACTAATTTAAGGTGAACTATATTTGTTTTCTTTTGGAAAAGAAGGTTCCTCACAAGTTCTGTGGAAAAGTTTTGCTTCTCCTCCTGAAGAGGTTCTATTTGGAAGATCTGTGATCTCGGGAGGAAGGTTTTTTCTAAGGGTTCTAGAGTTCAACTCTCTGGAAACCAGTGTTTGTCAGGAGCAACATGGAGTCTACATAATCCTCCATGGGGCTCACAAATATTTTTTTGACTGTATAAACCGATTTTGCAGATGAGCATCAAGTGTAGTATCCTCCAAATCATTTTTTTGGTCTTGGCTTCCAGAGGGTTAAAGGATTAAGCGTTCTTAGAAAAGCCTACAAGATTGATTCCCAAAGTAGAACCTCTTCAAGGAGATAATGCTTAATGTAATAAGGGTGTACAAAAAAAGGTCATGTTAAATGACTTTAAAGAAGGTTCCAAGAAGAACCTCATCCGTAAGATAACTCTTACCTATCCAAAGATCTTGTGGGGAACATTATGTTTTTTCTTGTTCATTTGACAGTAGGTAAGGGTTGGCTTACTTAAGTGTTTCTACTTGGAACCCTTTCTGATCTTATGAGGAACCTTTTTTTTTTTTGGAAATAAAGTTCATGTTAAATGGATTTAAAGGTTTAAACATTCTGTATAAAGTCTACGGAGTGTTTTGCAATTGTAGATGGTTCCTGGTACAATCTCTACCTAGCCAAAGAACTTTTGAGGATTTTAAAAAAGAGTGTGGACATAAATGAGTTTTAAAGGTGCACATCCAGGTGAGTGAACCATAACAAATGCACAAAAGACATCTTGAGGGTGCCACCCCATTACAGAAGTTCTGGCACCCTGTACAGTACAGTTTGGTATCTTTTTTTTGCATGTGTGGACCTGGTAAAGGTGTTTGCTTAGGTATAAAATAACAGGCTGCTGGTACTAAAGGAAGAGACGAAGACAAAGAGACAGAAGAACAAAAGGAGACAGAGAAAATAGGACAGAGATGTGATAAAAACTCGCTAGGCCGGCAGTTACTCAGGGTGTCTCCATTTTGCGTGTCTACACATGCCTCCTTTTATACAGGAGTGAAAGAGATAGAGGGAAGTGGCTGATGGGAGCAGTTTAGATTTATCTGGGTAAGAGTGAAGAATTTGACTACTCCCACAGGTGCAATATGTAATGTTAATGTGGAACCTGTTACTTACCATGGTAATGCCATACTGATAGTGTTCTTTGGGAGGGTGTGGCATGAGTGGAAGATTTCATAACGGCCACATGTCCTACCAGTTCAACAAAAACAGGGTGTTCCACAAAACAGGAAATTCTGATCTTTAGATTGAGGACCTTGAATCCATAAACATTGTTATGCTTTGTGATGAACTCTTGAGCTGCTAGTTTCATAATTTGCGTAAGTCATATGACTGTGGGGATTTAAATGAGGCACAACAGCTGAGCAATTGTTAAACTTGTTAAAGGGCTGTGGTTCAAACCCACAACCTCCTGGTCACTAGCACCTACCAAGGTTCTGCGCTCCCCTCTCCAGGAACAACTGAAATTGGCTTTCACATGTTAAACATTAAAACAGTTCTGGACAGAAAAACACCTTGATTGAACTATCATTGAAGGAAAGGAGTGAATATGAAGATTAAGGAGCTTATAAAGAAGTTAAAGATAAGGTTATAGAATTTCATAACTTAGGAATTGGGTGTAAAATTCTATCCAAGAGATTGGCCATCTCAGTAAGCCCTGTTGGATCAGTAGTGAGGAAGAGGAAGCTGCATCACACCACCTAGACAAGACCCTCCCTCTAAACTCAGTGCAAAAGCAATGACAGAAACTGGTGATCTGGTGAGGGAAGCCATAGTGAGGCCAACAGTCACTCTGAAGGAGTTGCAGAGTGCAGTCGCTGAGAGTGGAGTGAAGGTGCACACTATCACCATTTCAAGTGTTCTGTATAACTGAAGACTGTATGCGAGGGCGGCTAGACATAAACCTCACAAAGGCACAAGTGTGACCCAGTGGAGATGTTTGGGGTTTTTTTTTGGTGTGAAGAGACCAAGATTGAGATATTTATTTATGGTCAATATTAAAAGTGCAATGCGTGACCCAAACCTAATGCACGTGATACCTCAATTAACACCATCTTTACAGTGAAACATGGAGGTGGCAGGATCATGCTCTGGGAATGCTTTTCATCCTTAGAACCTGGGCTTCTGGTCAAGATTGAAGGAAGAATGGACGGAGTAAGATACATATGAAAATACAAATAAAATATTACAAAAGAACCAGTTTCAAACTAAAGCTTGGGAGAAACTTCAGCTTTCTGCAGGACAATCAGGTAAATGTTCTACAGTGGCAACATCCAGATCTGAATCTCACTGAGAGTCTGTGGTACTGTTGGAAAACTGGAGTCAAGAAGTAACACCCAACCAGCCTGAAGATTCTAAAGAACCTGGAGCAAATCTGCCAGGAAGAATGGGTGAAAATCCAAAACAGCATGCAGAGCTGGTAGGAACTTCATTGACCCCAACACACTTCTGAATCTGAGGTTGAATACTCATTTTTTTTTCTGCTGACAAATAAGGAATTTTGTCTTTGAAAATGTACTTTTAGGGCATGTTGAAGTTGATGGCGGTTTAATACTTTTACAAGGCATCGTAATTCAATCAAGGGCCAAGCTCTTAAACAGCATGACTTAATATTTTATACCTCATCTCTGCTCAATCCTTGATTCTGATTGTTCAGAAGGTGTTAATTAATTTTCAGTTAATTTTTAGTTATCATTTATATAGTTACAACTTACACATGGACTTTTATGGCAGAACATAATCTGAAGTTATTAATAAACAGATGTAGGAGTAAGGAGATGTTTATTGAACATTTAACGAAGGAGTCTCCAGTGTCAGCTCTCTAGGGGATACGATATTGCCTTGTGGATTCTCAGTAACATGACAAGCTGGGTTTTTTTTTTTATGTTCCAGCGAACTTCAGGGAATGACTGTGTAAAACACGTAAGTGATGACGGGAACTAAATTGTTTCGCAGGCATTCTACAGTAACACGTCAGTAACTCTGCTTCGTCAGCTTCATCGCATCACCCTCTCGTTGAGTAATTTCCTATAACAGCATGCTCTAAATGTTGTCTTCTTTATGTAGCCCCCTGAGATCCAAGCTCTAATGATGTGTGTCCTCATTGTTTCTGTTTCTTAGCACCTGATAACTATTGAACTTGATCAACACCTTCAAACAGGAAGACGTTTGGCTAAAGAGTAATACCCAGTGGTCCTCATATGAGGAGCTTACAAGGATATACACACAATGTAGTTGGGAGAAAACGTGATGTCCTCATATGAGGACAGTGGAGTCTCATGAGGATATTGATGACTACGTAGAAAACTCAGTAAAACAGCACACATGATTAATAAAGTACAAAACTGACTTTAATTGGGAAATGTTATCATTTCAGACTGCACACAGTAAGCATACAATACCCCAAAAAGGAATGTCGAGAAGACGGACAGCAAACAGAGGAAATCCACACTGAGGTTGGTTTACATTCAAGAGATGCACGCTTAGGAGTGCCAAAAAAAAAACAAAAAAACAAAAACAAATTCCTCTCTGAACAAAATCTGGACGATTTGCTTGTTAAAGTTTTGACACAGTTCATTTCATGTACAGATCCTCCAAGTGCTGAATTGTATCCCCTTTTTACAAATCCATGCCTGCACACACACACACGCGCGCGCACACACACACACACACACACACACACACACACACACACACACACACACACACACACATACACTGAGACAAAAACCATAGCATTTTCATATTTACCTATAAGGCACATAATTCCCTGAGAACCTACAGCTTGTGGCATGAGGAGCATAGGAATATATAATTCTGCATTTAAATTTTCTTACCTAAATGTCTTTAGCAAGAACTATGCAATAAAAGAAGAATGTATAAACAGTTGCACAGAAAAAAATAACATTTGCACATAAAATAATATCCAGAATTCCTGTGCAAGTTGTGCAAAAAGAAGTCAGCAGACTCGGCAGTAAAGTATATGTTTAGCTTCGGATGCAAAACATAAACAGACTGTAAACAGTTTAAAAAAATAGAATAATAAAACTTAAAAAAAAAAAAAAGCAATGGATATTGTTGGTAATGGATTTTTCACTAATAGGAGTGGGGTTGTGTTAGTTCTCAGAGGAATGCTGCTACTCAAGAAAAAGTGCCATTCAAGCTTAGCAATGAACACTAACCTCTGGAAGCAGCCTCTGCGGGCCAAAGGGTTTCGGGTTTCCTCCAAAGACAAAAAAGATTCAGATGTAATGGGGCAGATGAGTCATCCAGCTTCTCTAGTTCAAACTGTAGGAGAAGTGAACTGTCTTTAGTTACACTGGGCTGCTAGTTGATGTGCTCTGCCAAAAAATGGGAGCTTCTGGGACTCATTATGTGTGTGATGAACACAAAAGGACAAACAGATGTGCTCTGATTTTATGTTTGTCACCAAGCTTAAACTTTTACATGCTCCTTCTTCAAAATATAGTTTCTCATATCACTTCTGACGAATGAATTTGAAACTATTTGTTTTTCCTTTTCATTCTTCATGCAGTTGTTGGGTACTGAACAACGTATACACCTTTATAAACATCAGGGATCCTGAATAAAGAACATTTTTGAGATTTTATGCATTTTAAGATACATTTTTAGAAGAAAATTTTACTTTATAAGTGCTCCATGCTCACGTCTGTCTCTTTATTCCTCATCCCGTGTTAGAAATGAGAGCTAGCATTCAGTACCTCATAACATTTTGGTGCGTTTTCTTTTTCAAGTGGTTTTTGATTTTTTTTTTGTCCGCAACTAAATTTCTGAGCAGCTTCGTCACCATGGTCACTGCATGCAAAAAGTAATACCGAGTGGTAAAAACAACCAGGAGAGACGTGACCACTACAGCGACACTGCCTGCTCCTGGTTGCTGCAGGGTGTGTGACGATCATCTTTCACTATTTACACACTTTTATTTTCTGAGTCAAGAATAAGAGACTGAGAGCGGCTTTGGGTTTAAACAGAGGGCCTTGCCTGCTTTTCATCCTGGATGAGGCTGATTCACAGCCCAAACCGCATTCAGAACTTATTGTTGAAAAGCAAAAGTCATGATGAAACTTGCAGATGCATGTTTAAAATGCTCATAACAGAGCTACACCCAAGTCTCAGTTAACCTGCTTTGTAGTGTTCAGTGACTGAGTGGTATGAGGAACAAAATGTCTGCAAACTGCCTCCAGACACGTTAAAGTTTAAGTGAAATTCTCTCTGTTGGCAAATTTCTGTGTATCTGTCTTGATCTATGAAATAAACCTTATTAAGATTAAACCAGTTCTCAGTCTCACTACTGGATTGCAAAACCCATTTGGTAATGCCATCATTGGTCACCATCAGCCTGCCTGCTGAGTTTGTCTCAAGTTTGTCTCAGGTTCCTTTCCAGTTCCTCTCCAGTTTGAGTGTCAGCTTCCTCACTTTGCCATCGTGACTGTGTATGATGGCACTTTTCCCACCAGCTGACTGCCATTCAACAGCGAATTCGGGTTCTTGACGCTGTGGATGGAAGTGGCACGAGCCACCTGCCTGGAACCCCTGACCTTCTGGATGCCTTCATGGCATCGCTTGCAAACCAGGTAGAGGATCTCACAGAACGAGAGCAGGATGCACACCAGACTGGTGATCACCATGAAGAGTGTGAAGATTCTCTTCTCCGTGGGCCTCGAGATGAAGCAGTCCACCACGTTGGGGCATGGCGTCTCCGAACACTTAACCAGCGTCGGGAAGTCATAGCCCTCATACAGATAGTACAGCAGGTAGACAAAGGAAGCATCTACACCCATCTTGAAGACCAGAGAAAGCACATAGGTCCACCAGAGTCCACCACGCTTCTTGCCTGTATCCTGGTAAAGGCGGCTACAGGATTCGCCAAACTTGGCGCGGTGTTTGCGCTCACGTTCCTCACGGTACGCCACATGCAGCACCACCAGCAGCGATGGACACGTCACGAAGATCAGCTGCAGCGCCCACAGGCGAATGTGTGAGACGGGGAAGAAGTGGTCGTAGCATACATTGTGGCAGCCCGGCTGTGCCGTGTTACACGTGAAATCCTTCTGGTCATCACCCCACACCTTCTCTGCTGCCACCACAAACACCATGACGCGGAACAAGAAGACCACGGAGAGCCAGACGCGCCCGAACGCTGTCGAATATCTGTTGACCCCGCTTAGGAGACCCTGGAGGAATGCCCAGTTCATGGTGCTGAGTGGTCCTCGGGGATCCTGAGACAGAACACTGGGTGAAGGAGTGGATCTCCAGAAAACACAGAAGACTACTAAAGATCTGCAAAGGAGACAAAAAGAGAACAGTTGAGAATATGAACATGTCACTGAGACATCACAGAAGATCATAAGGTAGAACACAGAAACCCATTCTCCACCAAATAAAACGCTGGTGCTGGTCCTGGAACAGGTTCTCAAACACTTCTGTATGTTTCCCAAGGTTCTTGGCTGACAAAATTGTTTTGAAATCAAGAACCAATGGAATGGATTAGTTCATTGGCACAAACAAGTATGAAGCTGGGAAGCTGACACAAATTTGAATATGAATTTTCCATATTTTAATTATATACGTCACATTAAATAAATGTATTTGTCTGAGGTATAATTAATACATTTACATTTTTGCCAAATGGACCTTTTGACTTGCTAAAACTAAGAATTGCCTTTCACATTATATATTTCAAAATTACAGGTTACAGCTTTCAGATTTAAAAAATCAAAACCCTAAATACAAATTTCAAAAATGCAGATTTGACATCAATTTGGATGATAAAATAATGTGTACGGGATGCGTTAGGAAACTTCTACGTATGCTTATTATGGACTCTATTATTAAGTCTCTCAAACCAGCGGTCGGTCTTAAGAAACTTTGCTGGTTCTTCGAACCCACCAGCACGGCATTAGTGGAAAAATGGGTAAAAAATAAACAAGTCAACTCAGTGAAGTGCACTTACACTCATTGAGACTTGAGGAATATGCATCCAGAAGCAAAAAAAGAGGGAAAGATAGAGAGTTAGAAGGAAAAATATTTCTACTGAGTGAACGAAGATCTGTTGCTTTAAGAGAACGGACAAGCCTAAGGACATTCATTTGAGACCTGCAAATATATGAAAATGTCCTGCTAGCAGGAAAAAGAGCTGGAGAGAGAAGTATAAACAAGAGCATTCCCCAAACCTAATAAAAGATAACACATGCACCTGAACACTTCACATATGAATCCTGATAAAAAAAATTCAAAAAAAATGTTCTGCAATCTTTTAAAAGCTGATGATCATATTACGTTTTTTTATAAATATTACACTAGCTGCTTTTTTGCATGGAACCTTCATGCTTTTTGGTCTCTAACATGATATTTTGCTTTCTTTACTGACATTCAAACATTTTTCAAATTTATTTTTGGGAAAAGTAATGTTCGGAGAGCTAAAATGTTTTTTTGTACTGACTCAATAATGCAGAATTCATAAAATAAATACCTATAGCAATATATATAGGATATCATATATATAGTAATATATGTAAGAGCTGCCTTTCACCGTTTCACAAACATCTGGACTGTCTAAGGATTGTAACACAACAAAATTACACATGAATGGCTTTTGTACATAGTTTTGCCAATTGTATTTTTTTTTTTAATCATGATATATTAAACAGTTGTTGATAATGCCTGAAGTGATATACTGTACATTTAAGATACATGTTATCTAAAATAAGTTGTTTTAAAAACATTTCAATCACAGCCCACATTCAGAATAAATTCAGGAGTAGTTTGTTGACAAATTAAGAATAAAATAATAATTTCCGTTCTCCATGTTATTTTGCTGGACTTATATACAGATACACAAACACTTTCCGTTTATTAATATGTCTAAGAAGAGATCTGAACAAGAAAAGACTTACAAATCAATGCAGGAAACTTAAAGACTGGTAGAAACAGCTTCGCCTTCAGTTCAACTGCAGCAGCAACGCATTACTAACTGTCTCGCGCAGTTCGCAGCCTGGCAAGAGGAGCAAGGAGTCAAGCGAATGAATCGACTCTCAGATTCCTGGAGTCGATTCCATACCAAGCTGTTAATAATTCGCACACAGTCGAACATGAGATAGCTCTACCATTTCAAACTGGGACATAAAATGAATCAAATGCTCAGTGTAGGCTATTAGACTGAAAATGAACGATTTGTAATCGAGTCTGAAGTTGAATGCAAATTGGAGTCGACTCCACAATAGAATTAACAATACCAATACCTGGTATAATGGATAAAGCGGTATAGATAACGGATGGATGGATACCTGGTATAATAACGTGTAACACCGATCCCAAATCAGTTGGGCGGAGATCTCACCGTGTTATAACGAGAGTTTGGGCAAGAAGAATGGTCTCAGATAAGCTCAGTCACGCAGACCAATCACGGAAGCGCACGCGCGACACCTGGCGCGCGAATGAAGAAGGCAACATTATTTTCTTCACCTCAGGCGGAAATTTGATGAGATTTTAATGACTTTTAACAGATCGTTATTATTATTATTATTATCATTATTATTATTATTATCATCATCAAATAAACAAACAAAAGCAAATACACACGCTAAAGTCGAAATGGACTGTTTACATTAACAAAAAAATATATAAAATAGTATATAGATATTTCATTAACATTCATTCAAGTTCTAAAGTTAAAGGTCCAAAAGGTAAAAGTGTCATTTAGAATACTGCGCATTTCATTTCATTAACATCCAATGTTAAGAAAATATTAAATATCTGGCATATTTTTGTCTACACTTATTTTTGGGGTCTTGTGAATATACTTGAATTCCTCCTTACGGTTATGAATACTGCACATTAGACTGTATACACATTCATTAATTGCTCATAAATTGTAAAACCAACAGTATACTAATTACTGTATATAGATCTGAATCTAAAGCTACAGATCCCGTTCATTTCTATTTCCGTAAATTTAAACACACGTTAAACAAACTTACATCATCAATATCATATAATCTTATTTCCATAACATGTCTGTCTGAAGTCAACATTCCCATTTACAGATTATTTAGCTTATTAATAACAGATTATTGTGCAGAGGTAGTTTCAACTGATGTACAAATCGCTGTTAATAAGTGATGGTTGTAGATGAGGACCATGCAAAGTTTTTTTAAAATTCTTAAACTGAAAGTCAAAGATTTCCTGCATGAATTAAAATAAATAAAAAATAAACCCACAAACAAAGGAGTTCTGAGAACAAAAAGGAATTTATTTCACTTCAACTGTACAACAGTCGTCGATATATACTGCTTTAATTGAAAAAAAGTTTACAGTTGACTTTTTTTTTCTTTTCTCCGAAGCATCCGACTTTTCTGAGCACGGGTCTCAGGGACTTTTATTATTCACCGAATTGAGCAACATTCACACCGCCCTCCACTCTCGAACCGTCATTAGAGGAAGCGGACAGGATTAAACACTGCAGGGCTGATGGACACGGAGAGCAGGAACATCCCATTAAAATAAAGAAATTAGGAGTGGTACAGAGAAACAAATGCTAAATTCATGGACAGGATGTGAAAAGGCTTGGGGTCGGGGGCAGTTATCAGCCAGTGCTGCAACATGACACACTTTTAAAAATGCAGCGAGACGGAGGGTCACAGTATCAGAAGTTTTTGGGGTGGAAGTTTGCAATTAAATCCAATTTAGCTCAAATTTACTTGCTCAGGAAGAGATTTTAATATCCTGCTTTCTTGAGCAATCTTGATTGACAGACATACAACCAAGCAAAAGCAACACCAAAATTTCCCCTAAAGAAAAGAACAATTTTTTTTTTTGCTCAGCAGCAGCAGCAGCTCACAGGAAGTCTACAGAAGGATTTCAGCATGGTATCAGCATGGCTATAAACTCTGATATATGTAAATTCCTCATTGTGGGGTATATTTATTTATTTATTTTTTTAAGAAATGTAACCTGTGAGGTTTGTATAATGATATAAGGAAATAATACACCAGGAAAGCCTGGCCCATAAATCCTGAAGGTGTGGTACACGTACCACATCACCACGGGAACAATAATAGAAATAAAAACAAGGAAAAAACAGAAGGACGAATAAAGCAGCCAGTCTGGGGTCAAGGGTCAAAACAAGAGCGAATAAAATGGTTGGACAAACGTTTCCGCTGTGCTCACTTCCGAGCTCGTGAACGTTGCTGCCCTGGTGGCCGTCCCGGGACTCGACCACTATCAGTCCATGACACGTAGGAATTCTCTAAAACAGGCTTCTTGTGATGTGTTTTTTTTTTTTTTTTTACAATAAAATGAAAACAGGAAAAAAAACAATAAAACAAATGTATAATATATAAATTTTCCAAGCTATTTTTTTCATCGTTTGTTTCATTCCTCTTCGCTCTCAGGGTCTAAGTCCGAATCGCCGTTTGTTTTGGACTTGTCCTTCCCGCCTTCATCGCCCTCATCCTCCTCATCCGCATGGTTTTCTTTGTCCTCCGTCACATCCATCCCTTCCTCCTTGTCCAACTCGTCTTCCTCATTCCAGCTCTGTTACAGGAAATGAACAGACGTGTTAATGGGTGAAAATGTTCGTTTCTAGCCCTAATGAGATATTATTCACCATACGTGCTTTTGGACCAGAGGAACTTTTCATAGTTCTTAGAACTGTTGGAGGAAGCACCCCCTTTTTTGTGTTCATGCTGCAGGAACTGAGAACGATTACAGTTCTTAGAACACTGGTTTTATGGCCTTTTTAGCTCCTACGTCAGAGGCAGGCACTCTCCTATCACAATAGGAACCATGAGAGACGTCAGTGTACGGTAAACGACTCGGACACAAGTGTAGTGAGAAACTACTTATCTTTATTCTATACGAAGGGTGCCAATAGTTATGAAAGGGCACTGTACATTGGCTGAGCCATGCATGAGATTTCATGTGCATGAAGGTGCTTATATTAATGTCCAAAAAGTAGCAAAATGTCGGCGCGCTTACATCGGAGTCGTCCCCGGGCCGTCCCTCGTCTCCGGAGTCTTCGTCTTCATCTGAGGATTCTGCACAAATACGTCAGGAAGCGTTCATAAGCATTTTATCGCGAATTAATTACTCGGAATTCTTAATTCTTTAAAGGTGAATCGGCATCTAGGACCGGCTGAAGCAGATTAACATGCCGTCATAAATTACAAAGTGTCTCAAATCAGCGTAAATTAAATGCGCTTTTTTTCACCCTACACACTCTGTTAATAAATAAAGGAACGAGGCACTGTGACTGACCTTCCTCATACACCAGCTTGGCTTTGCGGTCCAGGTCGTCTACTTTGTGGGAGCTGTTGCTTGTCGCCACCTAGTGGGAAAAAAAAAAAAAAGTTATGCAAGGGATTTCTACTTATCTTAAGAACGCTACTTTAGAGAAGAATTTCCACAATATTCAGGGTTTCATGATGTTTAAGTGACAGAAATTGAAATACAAGTCTGGGGAAATTCAGGAAAACCATGAAATAAAAACATAAGGCAATTTAAACATAGAAAGAAAGGGTAAAAAAAAAAAATTTGATTTAACTATAATCTGTTGCTGACCTGCCATTTTAAAACCCCCCGGGGGGGGGGGGGGGGGGGGGGGGGGGGGGGGGGGGGGGGGGGGGGGGGGGGGGGGGGG
>JAQQZX010000005.1:5016422-5028503 GCA_030068355.1 Notoglanidium maculatum | reverse complement strand
TGTGTGTGTGTGTGTGTGTGTGTGTGTGTGTGTGTGTGTGTGTGTGTGTGTGTGTGTGTGTGTGTGTGTGTTCTTCCCCCCTCAGTGGGCTCTAGTGGCAGCGTGTTGAGTGTTGAAGTAAGAGCGGACCACAACAGACGGGCCGTGTTAAATTATGAGCGCTGGCGGTCGTCCTGGAGGCTGCGCAGTGGAAGCGAATGGCCTGAAAACGTCCACTTTCACCTCGGAGATCTCATAGACTCCGCCCCCTTGCTGGCTGGGCGGAGCTTCAATTCCGTAAGTGGAACAGTGCAAAACACTGCAGTTTAGCATGTTAATTTACTAGGGAATAAAACACTGTGTGTCATGCTGTTATAAGAAAATAATCAACAGTGGGATGGTGTGATGAAGCAGATTTACTGTTACCAACCTGAACCTTCCCATTATATCAACTACAATGATTACATTGATTAAAAAATGACATGTCATACTTTTTATCCATTTATAGTTATTTTTAATGATGTGGAACATCTCTGAAACAATTTAATTCCTATTCTCACTTATGTTATAGCAGCTATAAACAGTCGTTCCTTCACCAGCCTCTATTTTTCAACTCGCTGACACTGGAGACTCCTTCCATAAATGTTAAACATCTTACGCAAAACTTCGTATCCTACACCACATCAACAACTACACTTTTTTTAAAAATCTGTGGCTGCTGTAGAAACGATAACGTATTAGAACTAGCGCATTATAAACCTGTGGTTTGCAGCTGCACTGCTGTCAGAGCTGCTGGTAGAGACAATTAATCAACGCCTTTGACCGTGGTGTAAAATACTTGTATGGAGATGATCCTGTTTAAAAACACTGTAGCATAATTTAAGGAACAAGACACACCTGGAAATATCATCGAGTTATTTGTTTAATGTGGCAGATTTCAGTTTGTTCTGGTGTGTGTTTGTGTTTCAGGTGGCTCTGGATATGATTAACCCTCATCTGGCCTTACCCACACTCGTCCCTCATCTCCATACAGGAGGGGTGTGTGCCATGTATCAGGCCAAGTAAGACACACACATGCGCCTGGCCTTTAATGCCTTAAATAAGAAGACATTTGTGTTATTTCTGTAAAGACTTGGGCTGAAGTTGTCCTTTTTTTTGTTATCCCTTACGTTCTGTATTACTTTATGTTTATTTCAGTACTTGGTAGGCATGTAACGATTCGCTCAACTCACGATTCGATTCGATTCACGATATTGGGTTCACAATTAGATTTTTCCACGATATCATTGGGGAAAAAAAAAAGAAGAAAGTTAAAAGAAATTTTATTGCCAAAAATTTGCAACATTTATTTTCTTATTCATCAACTTAAATATTCCTTTTGTTAATTAAATAGAAATACACTTTTCTTAATAACCAACAATGACAAACATTTGTAAAGATGGAGTACAATATAAAAGCCTAACTGAAAATTCCTTTTTTTTTAAAATGAAAAAAAGAATTTATTTTCTTAACAATTAAAAGGGCTTACACATAAAACAACTCCCTCCATTTGCTTCTTTTTTCTTTAGCTTTCGGCAGTCTGTAGGATAGCTTCAATTTCTTGTTGATCATTTTAGATCCCTTTGTATTTTGTCGTTCCATTAGAGCTGTGTTACGTCCGCATGTATGGTGACCTCCCACTATCATACATTATTACAATGCCGTCTAAGTAATGCAATTAGATGCCTAGTACTTGGATGTGAACTGGTCCTTTTTTTTTTTTTTACTAGCACTTATACATAGCAGCATTAGTCTTTTCTTTCGGGTTAAGGAGACATTTTGTCAAGTCGCTTCGGATAACAGTTTTTCTTTTTTCCAATTTTTACTTATCAGTCTGAATAAATTCCTAGAGGAAAGAAAAGAGTGCATGCAGTCCTTGACTACGGAAAGCAAAGTTTCGATTAGATCATAGCAGCTAGTTTGGGTAGAATTTTTATACAAGACTGTTAGTATTATCTTATTTACTGAAATCCCTCATATCTAAACACTATTTTGAAACACAGCCCAATTTTTCCTTTAATTTGTCACCCATGTGTTTGATGCGTGACAGTATTACGCAGATCATCGACTTGATGGAAGGACTGCGCTGCTCCTCCCTTCCTCTGGTGTGTGAGCGCATCATCGAGGTGCAGTACAGGGATTGGCTGCTTGCACCGTCACTCAAAAAAGACGGCTCCTTCAACCAGCGAAAAAAACCTCCAGGTGAAAACACCACAGAGAGCGAGAACGACAACGCAAATGATGAAGGAAACGGTAAGACTTAACTATTGTTACAAATATTGATTTTCCATAAACTTTAGTTTGTGCTTCTATCTAAATGTTTCACTGTATTAAAAAGACAAGAAACAAAACGTGCAAGTCTTTAGAAACGGCCTTTAGAAAAGCTTAAAATAAGTTGCTTTGTGAATCCGTTTTATAATTATTTGAATTTTTGTTGAAATAATGTTCCATCACGCACAAATACATAACAAGAAATATATAGTTCTAACATGTTACAGCTATTAATGTTCGTATTTGTGCTGCAGGAGGACACGGGAGTCCAGCACACTTCCCGTTCGGGAGCGTCCCGTACATCGCTCGTCCGCATCCTGAACAGAACGGACACACAGGTGAGCACCTTGTTATTTTCCAGTCCATAGAAGTTCCTGATTTGCTGCCACCGCAATGTGATCCACTGCAGCAGTTACCAGTATGATGGGATCCACTACACGTTTCTAAAGCAATGTGATCCACTGTAAAATGGTCCAGTGCAGTGTGATCCACCACAAAAGTATCAGATGTGATGGGATCCACTGGACAAAATTTCCAGCGTGGTGTGATCAACTGCAAAAAAAAATAAAAAATCCCAGCGCAATGGGATCCACTGCTTTCAATCTGCAATGCAGAAAGGATCCCCTCAGAGGTTTCCGACGCAGTGTCGATCATACGTGATGTGATCCTATCTCTGATGTGATGCAATCCACTGTGAAAGTTTCCAGTTCAGCGTTGGTGCTATTCAAAAGTTTAGATTGGATTTGAGTAAACCAGTAAGATCACATGCGTGAGGTTTTATTACAGTGTAATCCACCGTGAAAGTTTCTAATATTATGTAATGTGCTGTGGACGATTTTGGTACTGTGTAATGCGGAGTGTGGATTACTGTGGGCATTTCTACTTCACAGAGGTGTGTTTATTTGTAGTCCTACAGCAAATTAACCAGCTTTTTTTTTGTACATTTCATATTTGATTGTATACATGAACTTTCTTAAAAAAAAAAAAAAAAAAACCCAGCTGAATGAAGAAAATGTTCATTGTTAAAATCACATGACCTAACCAATATTTTTCATTCTTTTCTTCTTCCAGCGTTCCTTGTGAAACTGAGGAAAATATCTAAATAGCTTGTGTACAACATCAACACCTCTGAAGACCCTGAAGCAAGATGATCAAGGCTTACATTTGGGAATGATGCTCCTGTCCGTTTTGCAATAAATCTGTTCAAGTAAACAAACCACACTGTCCCGATTTGATTTTCATTACCGTGAGATTATTTTGATAATAAAAGTTTTCACTGAATTTAGTGGGGGGAAAATTAAGGTCAACTCATTAATGCATTTATTTCATTGATATTTATTTATATTTTAACACAATGCAGTAATAGTTCTTTGACAAGCCATAAATAAGGTATTTCCATTTTGTTTATGAATAGGACAGCTGTTAAACGTTTCATAGTGTGTATAATATGCTTTAGACTCTTCAAAAACATTCATATTAAAGTGTCATGTGAACATGTAGTGCTGTACTGAAAAGCAGCAAAGTACTTAATAAATAATCATCGATAATAATGATGAGTGACCGGAAGAAAAGTGCATGTGAACAGTGAAGTACGTAAAGCCTTTGCACATTAACACGGGTTATACTCGCAGTTGATCCATTCAGCGATGAAATAAAGCAGACCGCTTTGATCTCGACGTCTAGGCTGGGCTGTCAGGCGCAACGTTACCCGATGATGGATGTTTCAAGAGATCGCGGTTTCTAGGTAACAGGTAATGTGGTACTGGTTGCAACGAGACTCTAGTCCTTGTTGATCCAGTCTATGGAATCGTCATGGCCGGATTCGCTCTGCACATCACTTCCTGTTTGTAAATTCAAAATATGAGAGGAATTATAAAATGTACACAATGTCAGCTGCATTTTTTTTTTTTTTTTTTTTTACAGGGAGGGATAAACAAAGGAAAAGAAAATGCAGAACCCACAGAGAGGAGAGTTTATCTACCTTCATATTCACCATGTTTAGCTATTTATCATCAAAAATTCAACTATAAATCTGTAAAATGTACATGATCTTTAATAAATTTGTAATCATGGTATAAAATAATCAACCTTGGTGTTGTAATGGTGACTATAACAATAGTGACAAGCCACACTGATTATTTGCCTTTAACAGCAAACCCTCGAGTTCCAGTTTGCTAGCAAATGTGTTCAGATTCACGAGTACAGTGCTCTACAGCCTCACCTGCTGGGCTGTGTGTGCAGTAACACGAGGCTTTACTGCGGGACCAGACTAATTTCTGGGTTTTGGGTGTTTCCTCGAGACCCAGGCTGAGTGTGAGGGGAAGAGGGGACGGGGAGAGACGTGAGGCTTTATCACACAGCGCGCACGGCTCAGGAGTCGCAGCTGGACCTCGCGGGATCAGTATCTCCTCTCTGTCCCCGTACTGCCTCTGAGCTCCACTGTGGTGAGCTGCTCGCTCTCGTTGCCAAATGAAGTGAGATGGAGCGATGGCCATCACCTGATCTCACACACACAACACAGTATAAAAGCATGTGTGATACATTTGAAAAATCTAAACACATTCACATGACATGACATGGCAGTAGAGGCAATCACCGTGCCAACACTTATCAAGTCTTGGAGATCTGTCACTATGTTTAATTATAATGACTTCGGTAGAGAACAAAACCCAGATTTAATCACATAACATCACTCAATGGAAACAGAGCGTTTGTAATTGTGTCCTGTCGACTCGTGTGCTTGTCGACTGTTTTGATCTGCAGCTATCTGTACATTTTAACTCCGAGTTGGCAAGACTGGGACATCTGGTGTTCAAACAGTACATCTGCATTAGGTGAATAATTTATAGAATGCTCATATACACGATAAATCGTTACACCCCTAATCAATAAACAGATATCTTTTAACATATTTAAGAATAACTTTCTTCTTAGCCTCAGCAGAAATACATCCTTAGCATAATTTTTGCCATATTTCTTCTTGGACTAGTATGTTTTAAAGCTCCTATAATATTTTAAGGTTGAAAAAAAAATTTCTCCGAAATGCCATAAGGAAGACGAGGTGGATTATTACCTCTTCACAGCAGCGGCGGCTGACTGCAGCTCGGTACTCGATGCGAGCCCACAGCTTGTCCCTTTGCTTCAGAAAACGAGGGAAGTGTTTCCTCCAGCTCTTCCCCAGAGCCCAGGGAAAGATCTCATACTTTACCTCCTCCTCATCCTCCTCCATGGTGTTTGCTAGGTATCTATGACACGCACCATGAGTGATCGTCTGGGCTAAATGTCTAAAATTTAACTCAGATGAGATTAAATATTGAATAACAATGGGAGCTTGTTTGAGCAACGTAACCTGACAAAACAGTATCAATTACATTAGCACACATTAGGACCTGCAGTTCAACCTGCTGACCACAAGATGTCACCAGTGCGCACTGTGTTGAAAACAGACTAATTGCATTCTAAAAATCATTCAAAGGATAATATACTGTATTTCACATTAATATGATTATTAAACTCTTAATTTTGCCGTTTAACTCGGTCGCCACTCAGCTGGTCCTGTGTAAGCCAGTTATGATTATTAAATGTGGAGAGAAAAAAATATTACCGTAGCCACATTAGGCTAAATGGCTGAAACACTGCTCTAATGAAATGAGCTTACAGAGCGATAAAGAAGTTCATCCGGCTGTGCTCGCTGATGCTGAAGCGCGCCCTCTTGAAGTAGACGAACGTCATGGCGAGCAAATACTACAACGCAGAAGATGATAAAAAACTGGATTAAATAAAAATTATGTATAAAATATCCTCCAATACCAATATCAATTAAGTGTTAAACTACAATATTTCCTTGTGTAATAGCGCTGAGCAACTGGTAGCTTTTTTTTTTTTTTTTGTTAAAAACTAAATTTTATTTGACTTTGGTACCTTGTCTGTAATTTTGCAACAGCAGTCCATCCACAGAAAATCCTGGATGAGATCATCATCTAAGGAGAAAAAAAAGAAAACAGAAAAAAGCATCACAGTAAGACACGGACACAGAATTTGGAGAATTCATCATATCCATAAATGCAAAACAAAACAAAACAAAAACACACACACTATTTATGGGCCAAAACTATGTGCACCCCTGACCGTCACACACACATTTCACTTTTTGAACAATCCATTCCAGCTTTATTTTTGCTTTATTTTATTTATTTTAGCTTTGCTGTTATATTAAACTACAGAACCTTTTATAGTTGGTAAAATACAGCATCTTTCCCAATGCAGGGATTAATTTAAACAAGCTCAAGGAACTGACCAGAAGGCCTCAATCATGTAGAGGCTGAATGTAGTTCATGCAGATTGTTAACTTAATAAACTGCTGCCACAAACAAAAATCACTTACACTGCAAATCAGGTTTTTAAATAATAAACAGAATATTCTAAACATAAGAAAATCAGTCCTAACAAAAATCTCTATATGTAAACATTTCAGATCAGATCAAATCCATTCAGATTTTTTGCCAGTATTTAATCAGTCTGATCTTTAAGTTTAATAATCATGAGGCTTCTTTGTATAACACATCCCTCACATCCTGCCGCAGTGATTCGGTATGACAGATCTAAATTACGAGAACATGAAATAAACAACGAAACGTTAAGAATACTTTAAAACTATCTACATCATGAGATACGACCTGCCATGACCACTTTCCCCTCACCGAACAGCCTGAAGTAGGCAGCCATCTCCTGCCGCTTGACGACCAGAGTCGGACCCCACGACTGTTTGCTCAGACAGGAGATCGGACTTTGTTGGTGATTTGTGCCATTGTTCTTGCTCTTTCCCGGCGGTCCCCGAGGGCCCTGAACGTTCGGACGCTTCACCCGAAGGCCTCGTCGGAGCTGAAGGCTGTGAGCCGCCGCCGATCCTATACGTAAAGTGATGGACGGTGGAGTCTTGGCACGGTTTAGCTGCTTCATCATGCTCTTACAGCCTGAAGTGAGATGTAAAAAATTATTGATTCATTACTGAAAGCTAATTCCAGCTGATATACACCAAAATATGAGGCAGAACAAAACCTGAATAAAGAGGTTAACCAAACATACAGCTAGATAAAGTATAACACCTGGCAATTGTTTGATACAAGTTCTCAGAACATTCTGGAAATGTGTGTCTTTGTTCTCAGAAGCCTTTTTAGTTCCTGTTTGACCTTCCTGGAAAGATTTCTTTACTGAAATAAGTTTGTTGCCTGTTATAGTTGAGAGAACATTCCCTAAATAATTTTGAACATTCAGGAACCTTGACGTAACCAAAGTTTGGAGAACGTTCCCCTAACATCCTGGTAACCTTCAAATGATTAGAATCTATCGGGAATGTCGCCCTACCTTTAGAGGCTTTATATAAATCTAAAGGTTTATATAAATGTTTTCGTTTGTATTGGTTTTTATAATAAAAATAGAAAAAAAAAGTTACACAACTTTCAGAACTTCCTGTATGAGAATGCTATGGGAACTTTCTTAGATGGTTATGGAAATTATATACCTATTTGGCAGACTTCCCTTTATTAGACCAGAGAACATCATTACATGAACATTTCTGAAATGTTAACTTGTACTTATAAAAAATAATTTACCTGTTTGGCAAACGTTTCGTTATGAGACCATGAAACAATGTTACGGAAACGTTCCTGGAAGGTTAGTGTGACGTGACACAAAAAAGCAACCCTGTGAATATTTGATGCAAGTTGGCATATAACCATAAGAGAAAGTTTTCAAGTTTCCAGAACATTCCAGGAACAAAGCTGACTTTGTTAACCAAAATGGGGATCCAAATGCTAATGTTAATATAATTTGCAACAACAAATATATAAATAAACATACTTTTTTGGTCAACAAAAAGAAAATCAAATAGCTAACAGTTAGCTAACATAACCTCATTAGAATACTAGTTTGTACATTACCTCATTAGCTCATGTTAGTTTGTTATACAACATTGCTAAATTAATATAAACAAATTTATAATTTTTTTTTCTAAATAACTACTACATGGTAGTTACGTCATATATCTTATTTCTTGTCCTATCTTTAGGTCAAACTAAATAAATCTGAATAATAAAGATATTTTAGTGAGGAAATGTCATATCACATCATTAGACCTGTACGCTAATTAGCCACTTAACTAGCATTAGACTAGTGAAGTTAGCAACTTAGCTGCCCAAATAAATAACAACCACAGCGCGAGATTATCGGCAAAAAACGTCAAAATACGCTGATAAATTGATCGCACAACGACGATATTTACACACAATAAAGAATATGTAAACATATATGACGTTTTTAAGCAGGGAGTTTAGAAAAAACAAAAAATTACTTTTTACATTTGATTTTACTCACTTCGTAACCGTGCCTACGTGAGAACTGCATCTAGCGGCGCGCGCACGCCTGTGCCATGACTCACTTTAATGATTCGATTCTTTCCAATGAATCGGGCAACGTTTTGATTCCTTTGATTCACCCCCCACTGAAAGGCAGCATTTTATTTCATGTGATGCATGAAATTATTATTAAAGCAAAACAAAACAAAATATATTATACAATCAACGTTTATGCCTCAGAATGAGCTTTGGTTTAATTGCTAACAGGTCAATGCCAAAAATCTGTATTTTAGATAAAAACTGTAAATATTTAAAACATCTACATTTATAAATCTTGTTGTAAAAACGACATATTAAGGTCGCATATATATATACATTACATATTAAGGTCGTATATATATATATACACACATGAATATTTATCATTTGAGATATATAATCACATTATTATGCGGCAACATGGTGTCCTAGCAATTTTCAATACAAACCTGTTTGTGAGGGGAAAAAAACTCAAATAACAATCTCAAACAATAATCAAAGAGATATTAGTTGATTAAATATTTGCCTTCATTCTTCACTAATGTATTTTAGGATGATTTTCTTTTATCTCTTGCTAACCCCATGCCTATGATGTAAAAATTCTTTTTAAAATAATGAACATGATTTTGGAAAGGTACATTTTCTTCGAAGGAATGCATCTGAAGTCAGCAAGTAAGTTCCCTTTGTGTTGTCTGATTATATATTCTTTTCTTTGGACTGATTGTAATATACTTGCTAGCATGCAGTTTATGTTCTTGAAGATCTTTATTCCTGAAAAATTCCCAAATCCAATGTCATATCAGGATCAGAACACGCTACCAAACATTAAAGCTGGACAAATTGATCCCTATTTATGATTTAAACAATTAAGGACATTTATTAAGGCCTATTTATGTTTTAAGCATTTAAGGACATTTATTAAGGACATTCCTTTATAAAGGGAAACAACATGTATGTTTTTTTAAAGTAAACACTTTAGTTTTTGACATTTGAGACTACGGTGTTGTGCTACACTGTCTTTTCAAATTTTGCTGTGATTTTTTCCCCCCATTTCACTTTGTGTTTCTATTTCCTTCAAGTGGGTTTGCTGTTTGCCAAAATAAAAGGATTTTGTTGACCTTTAAATAGGTTTAATTTGTCCATATTAAAGTATTCTTGCTTGCTAAACAAAAATGATGAAATTATGACACAACAATCCTTTTAGAAACACAGTTTATTCAACAGTTACATCTAAAACTTGTGTGAGATGGATGAGATGGTAACAATACATCTGTCAAATGTTCATTCCTTTATTTGACACAACATTGGCACGCATGCTATATTTATTTTAATATTTTAATATATGTGCTAACTAATATCGTACAGGTAATTTGAACAGCCCAATATTTTCTGATTACAAAGTTTCTTTATGGATGATAACAGATGATTATGGAAGTAACTGAAACGTATGAAATTAAATGATCAAAAGTAGATTTATTAATACATCAAAGCATTAAAGTATCTTTAGAACACAACAGTGACCATCATGTTTAAGTGATAAAACCACAGTTTATACTCTTTAACACAAGTGCATATGCATGCAACTTTCTTTTGCGTTCTTCCCATTGAAAATCCGGTGAATAATCAGAGCCTCGTACTTGTAGGCTTGCTGCTTGCAGGTACTCCGGGAGTGCATTTTGCTGCACAGTACCTTTATCTCCTGTCAAATAATGAACCATAAAAAAGCCCAGTCAATAGTGATGTCATTACTCACAGCACACTGTCCTGTATAACAAGATTTATATTTCCAGTTCGTATTTTACTACCTTGTCAAACTGTTTTATGACCAGAGTCATCAGTTTTTTAACAGCCTTCTTACACAGCCCACACATAACCTGCGCATCCTGAGATTATAACAAGGAATGCAATACGATTATCAAATCATTACTGAAAGTGACAGTGAGCTAATGTATTAAGATTATGATTTGAGCTTGAATGTTAGTTTTTAAAATTGTGATTTAGTTATTATTCATTAAATAAAAAAAATAAATAAATACCTGTGTTTCGACTTCATACTTGTTAACGCCAGTCTTGTCCAGTGAATCAAGTGATCTCGGTGAACCATCACTTCTACCAAGAACTGGAAGAAAGAAAATTAAAAAAAGAGAGAAAAAAAAGAGCCAAAGATCTACACAGTTGTTTTTTTTTTTTTTTTGTTTTTTTTAAAATCATATGTAATTTTTATTGTGACTTGTATTTATTTTAAACGGCAATTTCACACTTTACAACTGTATTTATCTCTACAAAATGCATTTATAATTTATTCCTGGTTCATGCCACAACAGAGAAGTAATAAAATTAACTGTATAGAATAACATAATATTTTGAACATGAATAATGGGTTAGGGTTAGGGTGCAAAATGAGCATCCCTTAGATGTTTTTATATAATTTTTAAATAAATATGTGGCACATGACAAGATACTCTTTTCTAGGTTGTAAAAAAAAGACATTTAGAAGGATTGAGGCAAAGATTTGAATAAAATCTTAAACTCTTACCTGAGAAAGTTATCAGCAGTCCAATGTGCATGAGATGTAATGCAGGAAATTTCATGGTGATGGTGAAAGAAGAGTTCACGCCAGTTATACATCCTCATCTAACGTCTACTGTTGCTTTACAGCCAGTTATATAACAACCTCTGTCTCTCCTCTTCCCAGTTCTCTCAGTTCATTCTGTTTCATATTGCCCTTCGTTTTACCTGATCTTTTTAACTGGTACAACAAATAACAGTTAAAACTTGTGTTACAAATTTTACAAATATGAAACTATAATTAAAAAGTAATGTATTAAGTATAGACTGTACATTATGTCTATATCAACATAATAAATATGAATTAATAAATAGACCAATAGGGTATGACCTAGTAGTGGGTGTAGGCTTATGCTGCATTCAACTGAAAGTCGTAACTCAGAATTTCTGAATTCTGACTAGGAAAAAACAAAAAATGAACACTCCCTCAACTCAGAATTCCAACTTAGGAACTCGGGGCGGTCTCCTTAACCCTGTGTTCAGCACGTGATGTCAAATCAACATGGCTGCTCACAGCATCAGCAGTAAATAAAGTAGGAGAAGGTAAATATACATCACGCATCACAGTTAGATGGCTGGATTGTTGGTGACAAAAGACGACCATGGAGTAGTCATTGTTTTCTTTACCCCTACTTTGACAAAGGTCAAAAATAACGTAAGTCCGAACTCAGCATCAGTGTGTGTGGCCCTGTTTACATTTGGTTTTAAAATGCGTCTTGAGCATTCTGGTCACAAGTGGACTCCCGAAACACGTTGCCGTTTACACCTGTGTTTATCGTGCGTCTCCAAGGTGTCCAGCTGACCACTTTTGTTCAAATTTCGTTACTGCCTA
>JAQQZX010000005.1:4990926-5016322 GCA_030068355.1 Notoglanidium maculatum | reverse complement strand
CACACAGAAAGGCACCCTGGGTGACCCGGGGATCGAACCCAGGACCTTCTTGCTGTGATGCGACAGTGCTAACCACCGCACCACCCGTGCTTCACCATGTTAAACCAAGTGCCATTTATTATAAAGAAAGATATCAGAAGCACGGGTGGTAACATAATTGAAATTCTTCTCCTGGCTTTCTCCATACAAACACCCCATCTAAGTTCCATTTGGATTAATTGGAAAGTAAGACATTTCTTCAGAAGCTACTACATTCCTGTGCGTGTTTATTTGCAGATTTCACCCTTGCTTTCTCCTTCATGAGGCTGATGAATGCATTCTGCTGCATTACTCTCCCTTTGTACCCATGACTGTTGATCCTGTTTTGAATAGTTTGTGCATCTGGTAATTCTTATTGATGTTTGAAGCAATTCTTGATGCTTTTTCTCATCTCTGTTTCTTAATTTTACTTACAATTATGCATGTTGTGGGGTAAGAAAGATTTCATTTTGTTGCAGCACACATTGCTGCATTAGAGCGGGGTTAGGAGCCTGGCAGAATAGTGCAAGGAATTCTGGGCATACTCGGCTCATGGGAGCAACTGCGCCCAATCCTCCTGGTTTTCTGAGCAAGATGCCCTACCCCACAGGTTGACCCTCTCTACCTGACCACTGTGGGTAGTAACCATTGGTTAAACAAACGGGAATCCCCAGGAAGTGTGGTCCTTGAGGTGACCTGGGTGAACTGATCACTCACAATATCCTCAAACACGGAAACAATATCTTTAAATATAAGTTCTGCCGTCTCTGCAATGAGTCAGGAGAACTTGGAAAATCTATCAATGACCACCATGATTACTATGATACCTCTGTATTCAGGAAGGTCAGTAATAAATTTGATGATTATGTGGGACCATGGGCAGTGAGGAGTGGGTAGTTGGACTCTGAGGTGATGTGGGATGAAAGTTAATTTGGTTGGACAGGTGGGGGAACTCAGTGTATGAACTTTGCTATCTCTTGCTCAAACTCCCAGGTTATGGCATGGATGAAACAAGTTGAGGGGAGTATGGTTTCACTACCTTGATTCTGCGAGTCAGTTGGGAAAATCTGGAGGAGAATGGAGCTGTGGTATAAGCTGTCTTGAATCTGTTGATGGCAACCCACTTAGGCACTTGGGCTCCTCTTTAAGAGGGCTGTTAGAGGGGGGCCATTGGAGCTGAAACCCCTGATGTACCGCCTGTAGAAGTTGGCGAATCTCAGGAAGTGTTGAAGCTCATAGATGTTCATGGATGTTAGCCACTCAGTTACTGAAGTCACTTTTGTTTTGTTCATTGCGAGCTGTTTTACATTCATCACCCTGTCAGATGTGCAGCAGGTTATAGGCACTGTAGAGGTCAAATTTCATGAAAATCTTAGCTGAACAAAGTTGTTCCAGGGCTGAGGAAACCAGGGGAGTGGATATGGATATTTCACCTTGGTTTGGTTCAATCCCCTGTCATCAGTGTGAGCTCGTAGGTCTCCTTCTTTCTTCTAAATACAATTGCATGGAGGAGTAGAGCTGAATTTTCAGGAGATGGGCCAGAACCTTCTTTACGTGTGAGATATGGATTTCCAAGGAAGGGAAGAACATGAGAATATCATCTATATGACTGATCACAAATCATCCCAGCACCAAGCAATGCTTGGAGAATGTATGACACATTCACACATTTGCGTGGCGAGACACAAATTCATGGTTTTGCAGTATTAACACCTTGCAAGATATCAAAAACCCTTCACAGTTTAAAATCTGAATAAATGAATATTTAGATTATTCTTTTCACTGTTGTAATTTTTTTAGATTATATTCAACTTTGTCATTGTGCAGAGTACAGGTACAAAGCCAATGAAACACTTAAGTAGTTTATTTTCATACAGAGATCCAATAAATAAATCTGAACTCTAGTCAGCGAACAAAGTTTTGTTCAGATCAGAAAAAAAAAATCAATTCACAATTTTTTTACTAAAATACAAAAATTGACTTCTTCTGTTTGCAAAATCCAAACCTTAAAGTATTTTTAATCACATAAAGCAGCCATATAAATCCAGTTCTTACAGCTAATAATCATTTATTCATTTATATTCATATGTTAACAGATTAATAGAAATATATATTTTCCATCTATTTTTTGTTATTCGGAGATAACGTGTGTTTGGCCATAAAAAAAGGGAAAAAAGGACTGAAAACTGAAATATCTAAACATTTTTCATGATATGGAAAAAAATTACACTTTGGAATTTTGGCACATCCTGAGATCTTTGCAGGCATCGTCGGCGTCCATCGCACACATGATGACCTTAACCAGCCTTTTTTTTGTACTTCTTGATAAATGCCGTGCAATAGGAGTTGATTAAACTGTTCTTGTAGTCACACGCTTTGTTTAGAGCGATATTGATTTTCTCCTACAGAGAAAAGAAAAGTACAATCAGATACTGTACCAAATACTCTAACTTATTGGTTACAATATGAGAAAAAAATTGCTAAATTAAAAATCCCTTATCCAGTGTGAAACATGGATTAACATTTCAGATAAATATTCTTTTTTTTTATGTCTCTGTGATTGATATAGAGCTAAAAACTCACATTTATAAATGATATGAGAAGCTATAACATTTAAATGGTTATTCTATATTTGTCATAATGTAAAGTAAAGGGACAGAACAAAGGAACAAAATATAAGAAGGCTAATAGCTGATGTGTATTCAGACCTTTTTGAAATCATCTCCAATATATCTGAAGACTTTACGTAGGATTTTATTGCACAACACACAGGAAGGTGTTGCCTCATCCCTGTTCTGTGTGTGAGAGAGAAATGACACAAGTTAGCAACATATTGTTTGTAGAAATATAATAATCTGATTAGCTTTCTGCGAACCTGCACATTGTACTCGTATGTCTTAATCGCGAGGCGGCTGTCACTGAAGATCCGCTCCTTACCCTGCACGGCTCCTACTGAGAAAATAAAACATGTTTTCAAGAATACAAAATAAGAAAAATATCAAAAGCAGTCACCCAATGCTTCTTAAGGAATTTGAGGTAAAAATGATATTCACTGAAATGAATAAGAAACCGGACATGTGTGGAACATTTGATTAGCATACAACTCTGTGGGTTCATTTCCTGTAGCTTCGATAGCAAATGTTCATTCAAAGAGTCTGAATGTTTCACAAGAACAGATTTTTAAATGTGTATAATTGTTGAGATGGTGATGTTTTATGAGGAGAGCTTTATTTAACTTTTATGGAAAGAGTCTAGAGTGTCAGTTTGATGTATTTAAAACTACAGAAACAGAACTGGAAGAAATTTTCTGACAAATTTGAGCAATTCAAGGTTTTTTTTTTCCCTCAAGGATGACAATTTGCATTTTTTTTTGTAAATTATTATTCAGGGCGGTCAGTACCGTTTGCTACACGTCCTTCAGAGCAAAAATGAATTCGTCATTGCTGTGATATTTTAAAGGAAAGGTTTTGCCTCATGTCACAAAGCATGACAATAATCCTCGTGTTGACATTAATGTTTATGGTGGGAGGGTTTTTTCTCTCCCTTGAATCACTTTATGTAGCATAAAAAACCAGCTTCGCATCATGACGTACTGTATCACACCACCCTATTGTTCATTGTAATCCTATAATTGTATGCCCTGTTGTGTGTTTTATTCCTTACTTCTTTCATTCTAGTGTTAAAAATGATCAAACTACATTATATTAACGCTTATTTTTTGCCCACTCCCGTATAAAACAGATGTTCTGTTTTAATTTTTTTTTCCTGAGACTTACCTGAAAACAGAAGCAAAACTCCAAGCTGAAAAAGAGTCGACATTTTTCTTTCTCTTTGCAGCTGCTTTAATTGAATTTTTGCATATTTTTTGCGTTTTTTGTGTGTGCAGTTTTTAAGTCATGCAGCCTCCTCCAACTCGTAAAGTCGCTTTGCATTTACTAAGTCAGTGGGAGCTGATGTTTCTGTTACTTTAAACTCACAAATGCTGAGTTTTTACAGCTTTACTGATGACTGTTGCACTGTGTATTGTGTTACAATTAACCACAAAAATATTGGCGCATTTCTTGAAAATGGGCAAACACATGGCATGAACTAAAATTTATGCTTAAACATATTGAGACGCAGCAAATATTTCTGAAACATTGAAAGCTTTTTTTCAGTAATGTAGTTTTATACAAAATGCAGGTTTTAAAATTATAAACACTTTTAAAATGTATATTTTATGTCTCATGCCCTGGGAAATCTTACAGCACTGAGTCTCTTGCTGCTATGTCTAACAATGGGCATCATTTATCAGTCTTTCAGTTGTGTGTTTCATTAATACTGATTTCCTTCATTCCCACAAAAGTATGCTAATACAACGCTGTTTCCAAAAAAGTTGGTACGCTGTGTAAAAGGCAAATCATGTAAACCCATATGTATCTAACAGTAGAACAAAGACAACATATCGAATGGAGAAACTGATAAATTTTGTTTTACAACAAAAAAAAAAAGTATGATCATTTTGAATTTGATGCCAGCAACACGTTTCAAAAATATTGGAACAGGGGCAACAAAAGACTGGAAAAGTTGTGTAATGCTACAACAATTCACCTGGTGGAACATCTCACACTTAACTAGGTTACTTGCCAACAAGTCAGTATGATGATTGGGTATATAAAGAGCATCCCAGAGAGGCGTTGTCTCTCAACAGTAAAGATAGGAAGGGGTTCACGTCTCTGTGAAAGACTGCGTGAGCAAATAGCGCAACAATTTAAGAATAATGTTCCGCAACATAAAATTGCAAAGAATTTGGGGATTCCATCATCTATGGTACATAATATCATTAAACGGTTCAGAGAATCTGGAGAATTGGATCCAGAAACACTCATTTAAGAAGGACTAGGGCAAAGTGAAAAATTGTCCTGTGGTCTGACGAATCAAACTTTGAAATTCTTTTAGGAAATCATGGACGCTGCATCCTCCAGGCTAAAGAGGAGAGGGACCATCCGGCTTGTTCTCAGTGTACAGTTCAAAAGCCAGCATCCGTGATGGTAAATGTTGGGGGTGCATTAGTGCACATGGCATGGGTAGCTTGCACATCTAGGAGGGACCGATTAATGCAGAACGATATATTCAGGTTTTGGAGGAACATATGCTGTCACCAAGACAACATCTATTTCAGAGAAGGCCTTGCTTATTTCAGCAAGACAAAGCCAAACCGCATTCTTAACATATTACAGCACCATGGCTCTGTAGTAGACGAGTTGAATGCAAATCATTTAAAAAATACAGCAATTTTGTTAAAAATAAAACGTTTTATCATTTATTTTTTCATGAAGGTTGACAAAAATTCCAGTGTCTTTTTTGGTATAAGTTAGATAAACCTAATAAAGTGAATGCATAAATGTAAATACATTTAAATAGGACAGTATATGAAGCTTTACATGTATATAATATGAACACACATTTTATTACAAAGTCTGATTGAGTTTTATGTTTATCTTCTTTGTAATTTATCAGTAATGTGACAACAGATTTCCTGGCTTTCTTTTTATTAATGTTAAGGCGTTTTCGGCGAGTCAGCTCATTTGGCTCAGCTCACCAACGAGTCGACTCTTTCGACTCCTAAATGGTTCATTTTTATTTCTTTATTTTTTCAAAAATGGAAGAAGTTATGGCTGAAATTGTTTCATGAAATCTTATTTTAGAGAACAGAGAGCAGACAGACAGAGAGGTCACATACACCGGTTCAAAGAACCGTCACATCACTAGTAATTACTCTAACCAATGAACTCTCTCTCTCTCTCTCTCTCTCTCTCTCTCTCTCTCTGTGTGCTCTGATCTGTAGTGTTCTGACATTTGCTGCTGTTTACTGGAAGTTGCTTCCTGTCACTCTTATTTTATTATTTTTTTTAGCTCTTCTGGATTCATGATTTTGACCTTATTTCTATCTGTTTTGATGAATGATTTTGACAATAAAAAACCTGTCTTCCTTTTTAAACTGCAGTCTGAGTCCTTACTGAGGTAGCTTCTCATCTGTCAAGTGTTGTTTGTTGTAGTCTTCGGTCTCTGTCATTTAGGGATTTTAAAATGATGCCATTCATAACCCACCACTAGAGGTCAGATAAATCCCGAAGTGAAAAATAATTCACACACAATTTATCCCTGAGCTTCAGTTTTAGTCCCTGTCGATTAAAAGAGGAAACAAATTTCGAGCATAAACACAGTTCAGACATAAAGAAATATGAAATTCTGTGAAACTGTCAGGTTCAGTTCATGCTTATAAAAAACATTGTCCCACTCTATCGGAGGTAAAGACAGTTTCTGCCACAGCAAAGTTTTCAGGACAGAGTTGTTTTTGTGGTTTCTCAGTAACATGAAAAACTGCATTTTTTTGTCTTATTACTTCAAGAGAGAGAAAAAAGAGAAGTTGGTGAGGGAATAAGTGTTTATACAGTGGCGCCAAAATGTCTTAAGCCACAAATGTATGGACTTCACTGCATTAAAAACAACATGTCAAACCAAGTGGCATTTATTTTACAGAAAGATACCACAAGCTCACTTTTCAAGCACAACATTCATCCATTATCTGTGGGAGGAAACCGGAGCACCCTGAGGAAACCCACACAGACACGGGGAGAACATGGGAAGAAACACCCCAGTCAGCCGAATGGTTCGAATCCAGAACCTTCTTAAACAATAGGGGAACGTTTAAAAATATAAAAGAAGTCAAAGAAGTATTTGGACCCTCAATATGGAGTGGAATACGGCAATCAACCAGTTTCTGTAACAGCTGTGGGGAAAGTTTCCTCCAAGTTCAACCAACAAAACTTTCAGATCAGCTGCACTAGAGCGTCACCGATCTCATCATTTCTTCTCCGTTGCGTCCCATAGATGTGCTATATTCACATCTGTCACTTGAATAATTTCAGCAAATTTGCATCTGTACACTTCTGTACAGAACTTTCTGTACCACAACTTTCTGTTCATATACTGCCCCCTATTTGTTAGAAGTGTGGAGTTTGAATTGGACAGGTGGCCGTTTCTTACATATAGCACATGTTAAGTAAATACAGCACCTAATATTGTAACCTACTCGTTCTTTTTATATTTATTAAAATGAAGTCAGTATTCTTACAGAAGGAAGTGTTCTTTTCTGTTGTATCTGTGCCTTAGGGAGCTTGGAGCCTTACACCAGACATTCCCATGTTAAATGGTCTCAGGCATTCAGTGCATATGGCAAATAAAATGACTGAGTGTGCCTTTGTGCAAACAAACGATGCTTACTTTTCCTCAAAACATTCTTCCCTCTTTCTAGCCATTTTTGCAATTACTATTAACCAGCAGGTCCCAAGATAACTTATAGTGAATGTATGTAGTCGCACCACATGGTGCATTTCATCACATATCATATTATCTGATTATATTATGATAACCAGAATATTCTTGTCACGAAACGGAAGTGGAGGCAGATGCATGTGCAGAATTGACTTACATTAAAAAGAAAAAAACAACCATTACCAACAGAGAGAGTGAAAACGACCCAAAAGTAGAAAAATAACAACCAAGCCAAGGCAAACTAGAAGATACTGATAATGTAGAAACAACAAAACAGAAAATCTACAAACAACACAAACCAAACACAATGCTACAAAAAATAAGAAGGAAAACCAAAAAGCCTTACATAAGGTGACTAAATAGGGGAACTAATGAGAGGGAACACAAAACAGGTGTGCACAAAACAAGGGAGGAAGACAAGAATAGAAGAGTAGAAAAGTGAGTGAGGGTGACCTCTGTGGTCTGGAGGGGAATAGTCCACAGCGGATTTGACAATTCTTAAGAGCGTAAATACTTTTTGGGGCCACTGCAGCTGCTATTACGTAAATGAGAAGAGGAATTAACGTGTTTCATGGATAAATGTACATATAAACATTTAAACTATAAACAATAATCAAGATTTGTCATTCTTTAATAAATATAAAGCTGTAATCTTTGGCAAATTACTGTTGTATATGATATAAAAAACACTCCACAATGTGCAGTTACTTTGTGCAGGACTTTGGGGTGGTAACAGTAAAGTCATTGATTATTTTCCTATACATGCACGCCCCAAAGTGTTGTATTCTTTATTTACTGGTGTGTGAACAAGACAGTCAGAGCTCACAGGAGGATTTCTCTCTAATTCCATTTAAAGTGCATTAAACATCACCATATATAGAAGAGATGTTGCTAGGTTAGCTATTCTGAATCCACACTGAATGTTAAACTCACTGATCTGTGTGAAACTGTGTGAATCTGAGAAAGTGCTGTGTGTGTATTACATGACTGTGTGTGTGTGTGTGTGTGTGTATGTGTGACAGACAGAGAGAGAGATAAAGCCGTCGAAGTGTAATGCTAGGCAGATGTGCAGTGTAACAGGAGGCCTTTACACCCGTAATTTGTTCTGTGAGACCTGTCACACACTCTGTGCTTGAGAGTGATGTGTGAAACGGCAAACACACACACACTCACACACACACACACACACACACACACACACACACACACACACGCAAACAAATAGATGTGTCATACATGTGGCACAGAAACAACATTTAATATGATGTGTGGATGCATGTCATAATACTATGCTAAAGTGTGTGTGTGTTTGTGTGTGTGTATTTCCAGACAATAAGAATTGGGTATCTCCCAGGGAAATGGTATGAAGCAATTTTTAACATATAATACTTAAGGTAATGTATTTTTTTAATACAATATGACAATATAATAATCTATGACACAAAGTAAGGCCGTTGTCACAATGTGACACACCTCTTAGTCATGAATGTTGTGATTTTGCTACTGAAAGTATATTTATTACATTTATATATACATTTATATTTATTATTTATACAGTATATTTAGTTAACCCAGTTGCCAAATGAATTTGTGAGTAAAAATATACTAATATTTTGAAACAAAGAAGCTTTTAATGCATTTACTGCCTTATACTTTTTATTTACCTGAAGTGATTAATGATTTGATTAATTGGATAATAACTGAGTTTATGTTAAAGAGCTCACAGTGAAGTATATGAGACACTCTGGGAACAGTAAATAAACTTTAATTCGGTGCATAAAATGTACAGGAAAGTCGTTTATGTTTTTATGACCAGAGAACAGAGGAGTAAAGTACACCAGGTTACTGACAGGAACAGTTCAGCCAAAAACACACACACACACACACACACACACACAGAAAGAGAGAGAGTGAGTGAGAGAGAGAGAGAGAGAGAGAGAGAGAGAGAGAGAGAGAGAGAGAGAGAGAGAGACACCAGCAGTCAAAAGTTTGCTCATGCGAAAGGTGTCTTAAAGGTGCATTATTCAGGGTTGGCCCTCTAGTGGTGAACTAGGTGAAGTACAACAACATTAAAACATTTTTGTCTCATCCTTGGAAAGTGCCTCCTAATTCAGTACAATTCCCAAGCTGGAAAATACCTAAGTTATAGGCTAGATTATATCAGGGAGGCTGTGCAGGTCTTCTGAAACCTAGCTAGACGATAAAAATGAACAACATCCTCAGCCCATGTCCATTTATTGGAGTTATAATTACATTTCAATTATTGTCTAATTATGTTATTCCGGGATCAGACTACATGAATCCAGCCTGATTTTTGCACGATTTTGTCATCGCCGATGAATTTCCAGTGTCAGGCCCAAATATGAATGTCGGGAATGACGAACGGGCCTTGTAGTGTGACATGACCGAAGGACAGCGATGTGGACACCTTGCTGAAAGGTCTAGTGGGTCAGGATTTTTTTGTATTTTCTCGCCTAGTTTAACTCCTACAACGTGTTCCCTGATGTTCCTTGAGACACAAGAATGTGAACAATGATTGGTTGTGGTCAAACGTGTAGTGTTGCCGGTCTTCCGACCACGACATGGCAAAAAGTTATGGCACTATGATTGCTTAATCTGACATGGTGACCATCATGAAAGATAACAATATTGTGTAGCCTGATCCTGACATTACACTACTCTTCAGGGCACAGTGTTCTATTTACCAGAGCGGGCATCGAGCTCCATGCCTCCTGGCGTTTTAGCATAACACTGTGGTGTTGCTCATTCAGCCATTTAACAGCTTGAAAGCCAAGTTATAACACTATAAACACGTGAAATTTGCCTCATATTGATAAAGAGTGCTTCCGCTGTACCGTTGTGCCTTGTAATGAGTTCTCATGAGGTTTTAAGCTGACTGTGACTCCCAGTGTAGTTAACTTTTTTAGGTGCACTGGAGTAGCATTACTGTTATGTTGACACCCATCAGCCACAAAACTCATGTCACATGACTTCACCTGATTCATGTTTACATTAAATGAGCACTAGTATTTAAGCCTTGTATAGCACTCAATCTAGCTTTTGTCTTTTGTTGTCCTAATTCATGTCATGTTCATGTTGTTACCTTCCTTCGCTGCTCTTCGTTTTATTTTGTGTTTTGTGTGTTTCTACTGTAAATAAACTACATCTACACTTGCTTCCGCTTCTCTCCTGCCTATACATATGGTATACATAAATAGCTGCCATTTAAACAGTTCAATGTTTTAACCAGATTGCGTTTACATACCCTTCCAGGAGCAACGTCATACTTCCATGTCAAACTCCAGCCCCTGAGCCACGCCCTTTTTTTTCTCCATTAAAAAGCAACACCAATGTATATATTCTGGTTTACTACATTTTCATTATCATTAAGTTTTCTGAAAGATTGGCATGTTTTCTTTCTCATAGTAAATGTCTCTGCATGTGCTAGGTGTATATCGTGTCCGGCCAAGTTTTCGAAGGCAGAGTAAAGCAGAATTTGGGTGTGTCTATAAAACGATTGACAGGAGTCCCAGAAGTAAACGGAGACAAGCACAGTGCAGGTTCACCACGCAGCTTTTCTCAGCCACTTATGCTGATGCCATGGTTTAAAGAATTATTATTTCAAATCCAGCATTTTTCCAGCTTCTTTGTACAAGTAAGAATAATAAAAAGACTAGTGCACCTTTAAAGACATTTTGAAAAAGGGTTATAATTCAAATTCATTTTAATTACGCAAACGTAAATAGTGAGGATAATGCGGGTAAATGATTTTTCAATTAAAAGAAGTACATTATGCTTAACGCTGCATTTTTTAAGTATAGAATATAAGCAGTGATGAGATCAGTCTTTCAGGAGAAACCTGCTCGAGAAGTTGATAAACAAGTCAAAATACTTTCATTCTTAACATGAATACTGTTAAGAAATAAATATAAAATTGTTTGGATTTGTTTAACCTTTCTTCCTGACTGCGTGGTAATAATGCATGTGTTAAATTAAACTGGTAAAAAATTGTCCAAACGAAGACTTTCTATGAGCAGGGGTGTACAAACTTTTGACTGGGAGTGTATATCTGTTCAGCCAAACATCAAATACAGCCAATAGTAAAAAGGACAACAAACCTGTTTCAACTTAGCATTTTTTTTTTGGCTGAAATATTCCTTGTAAGTGTGGATTAAAAACAGAAATAAAAAATGTCAAAAAGTTTTTTCTAAGATTTATCTCTTAAAAGAAGCGTTAATGAAAATGATCAGAATCAATAATACTACTAAATATATAAAGTCCTATGAGTAAGAGTTTTAGCCCCACTGTTCATTTTGGTTTTAGAACAGAAAATAAAAAGATCCGATTTTTATAACGCATATTAAACCAAGGGCTGATTTGGTTGCTAACCTGATTTATTATTAAGATCTACAGTTTATATTAAGAGGAAATAATATGACTAACAGGCAGTGTAGAGCACAAATCTCCTCATGAGCATCATTTAGAAATCCTCCGTAGACATTTCTGAGGTTTTCTGTCACAAAAAGACGCCTTTTGTGCCTTTTGTGGCCGAGAATGAGGTTTTTTCCTTTCATACGGGAAAAAACGTCTTTGTTCGTTGTCACGTCCTCGATTTGAAAAACTCACTTGACAAAGCCGTGATATGCCTGATGCGTTCTGTCAGGCAGGCACATCTTTCTGTAGTGAGCGCAGTACTTTCTCTTATCCCCGTGTCACGAGGACACAAATTTTTAATAGCAGTAAAAAAGAAAGAGAGAGAAAGTGGATTCTTTTTGGTTCATAGAAACAAATAATCCGATAGTATTTGATATTTATCTGGTTGTGTGTTTGTTTAGAATCTAGGGTGCACTTTATTTTGAGCTCACGAGAAGGTTCTAAGTTCAAATCCCAGGACTATAAGAGAACCGATGTTGGGTTCTTGAGGGCAACTGGATTCTGCCGGATGTGAAAAAGGCTTGCGTGCTCATCCCGACGCTCTTAATCAAATCCTTTCTGCATCTGAAGTCTGTTACTTCCAGGAAAACGCATTTGAGACGTCTCCACGTCCATCCACTTCCTGTCCTCTCGTTTTCACACACACAGAGATGGAGAAGAAACAACTTGCTTGTTTTTTTTAAACACGTAGATCCAAACTTAACCAGCTTGACTTCCTGTTTCCTGAAATAGCATCATTCTCGTTCTTTCTTTCTCGTATCTCTCATTTCCTGTTGTTCAGATGTCCTCCAGGACGTCACAGGGGACGAAGCCTTGTTTCTTTCCACACGCCACATGGATGAAGCCGTTTCTCTCGTCCTCGCCGCTCACGCAGATCTAAAAGACAAGCAGATCAATCAGCTACAGCTAAATCTGTTAAATGACGAAAATAAAGGACAGGCCCTTTCAAATTTCTGTATTATATCTAATAATACATTTGTGAGCACAGAAAAGTGACTTCATTACTTGCTATTTCAGCATACTAACTCATTATTTCAAATTATATCTCATTATTTTGACTTATTAATTTGTTGTTTCAACTTACTGTCTCAAGTTTTATCAAGATGTATCTACTTATTTCATCTTAGTAACGCGTTAGTTTGATTTAGTTGTTTGGATTCACTATCTTATTATTTTAAGATATTATCTCATTAAATTTCATCTTGTTATTAGTAATTCAAGGGAGTGACCAATCATTAGACATATTTGTGTCAAACTAAATTGCACTAAAGTAATGCCTGGCTTGCTGGAAAAGAGCACAAGTAATAAGCATTATAAGAAAATATTTAATAATCTAGTCTTATTCACAGATTGTGGGGTACTTTATCAAGTCAAAATAAGATAATACAATGAAATAATAAGTTAAATAAGATAAATCAAATAATAAGGTAATAGGTTTAAATAAATAATAAGTTAAACGAATTATAAGCAAATATTCAATATACTAGTGTTTATAATAGATTGTCAGGTATTTTACTCAATAAAAATAAGATATCTTTCTTTTATAAATAACACGTTGGTCAAACAAATAGAGATAATGTATTAAAATAACGAGTCAAAATAATGACATAATATCTTACAATGGTCAAAATAGTAAGTTAAAATAACCAAATACCTTAAAATAACGAGTTAATATGAAATAATAAGCTACTAAGTCAAAAAAACAAGACAATATTTTGAGATAATGAGTTAGTATGTGTAAATAATGACTGAGACAAAGGACTTCAAAAAACATTCACACCTTGGTTCCATAATATTTATCTCATATAAATGAGTCAAATATTTGACGTCATTGGTATTAATTAACCATCCACAGAACATCATGAATAAAACACGTGGAACGCAATGCTATAGAAAAATAATCCACCCTAAAGATACGGGAGATACTCGTACCACCCTAAAGTTAGTTATTTTCCTATGACCGCATGCCCTATGTGTTTTATTCCTCTTACACTTGTTACAGCAGCTATAAACAGCCGTTCCCTCATAAAGCTAGCTTTTTTTGGAAGGAGTCTCCAGTGTCAGTGCTTTATAAGTCATAGGAGCATCATGTTTTTTGACAGGGGAAAGGTTTTAGGCCAGAGGACTCACCTGCCCCTCCTTTATGGTGATCTGGCCCTGCTCCTTACAGCCGATGAACGTGCGGTTACACCTGAACACCCGGTCGCCTTCCTTCACCAGGTGCGCATAGGATGCTGGGAAAAACCCTATCCTGTCTTCAATCATGCCCTAAATCCAGGATATCCAAAAATAAAAGCATCCGTGTAAATTATAAACAGTTATCTCGTTCATAATCATGTATCACGTCGCACACTTTAGCATTTACCTTCCACCAATCTTCGTTAGAGTCGTCCGCCAGGATTATCCGATCTCCGGGTCTGGAAAAAAACACACAAAAAACCTTTTTTTTTTGCGAGTAAACTCTCACAGACCGATTATGTTCTGTTAATGAAATCCTGAGATGCTTTATGCTGATGTTAGCCGCACACGCTCACGTTGGCACAGCGAGCACTAATCATTCACAGCACACGCCTCGTCAATGAAGGTGAAATGAAGAGATGAAAACTGATGCGTTACCGCGGGGCTGACGTGAGAGAGGACTGAAGTGGAGGTATAGGATGCGATAAAAACGCCGGTAAAGCTCAATAATTACATCTCATTGCACAGTAAGATTGAGTTATGACAGCATTTAAGGAATATTTGAACAAAACTGTTGGTGAGGTCTCACATTAAAGATCCACTATGTAGGATTCAACCGCCTGAGTGCCCCTCCCTTACCCCTTCCTTTCTGTGTAGTAGAGCGTACGGTGGCCGTCAGGTGCCCGTAGCGTACTTCCAAGTACTAACATTCACATTCCATTGCTTTTTTGGGTTTTCTGGAATACTTATTAGTATGATTATTATTAACATGGCGGCTCCGTAGAGGTGGACCCGCTCCCTATGTACTCATTCTAAGCTTACAAAATTAAACGATTCAGAGTTACAGGTAATTATTAGTTACACTAATGAAAACATACTGATAAAAATTTTATTCCATTTCTGCTAATAGAGCCCCCTAAATCCTACATAGTGCACCTTTAAGATTTCATTAACATAAATAAACAAACAAATAAATAAATAAAGCAAACAATCCAAATAATGAACAGGTTAAAACAAGACGCTCCAGGTGAATAGGGTCATATATCAGTTTTTCAAGATTCATATTTATTTGTGCTTCATATAAATAAATATACATACATTTGCACACTTAATGAAACCAAAAATTTATTTTTTAAAGGGACTTAGAATTAAATTTTTTTTATTTCACTCGTTATGAACTTTAATCACGCAGCATTGGGGAAAAAAGTGATTCTGGGTGTCATCATCGGGGTGACATCACTGAACACCTGGTCGTGGTCCGAGTTGTGTAATTACACTAAAGATTTGGGATCAGACAGACTTCCATTACTTCACAGCTTATAAATTATTCTTGCTTCCATTTGCATCATAACCTTGTTGAATAATTAGCACAGTGCTGCTAACAGTGCTTTCTGACAGTTCAGGAAAAATCCTGTGACTTCTCTATCTCACCTGTTAATAATTATTAGCCTGATTATGGTTATTCACATCATAAGAGTGTGCTGTGTATTCCTCATCTGAAGTAATCCTGAACTAATTATCATCATGAGGGATTTTTAAAGTGAGCAGCGAGGTGCATCGCTGTGTGTGTGTGTGTGTGTGTGTGTGTGTGTGAGGCATCCGTGTGGAGGAGATAAGCCCATGACAAAGGCTCAGGAATGTAAATCAGGTGAAGTGTTAAAGCGAGCAAGCAGCTGGAACATCACCAAGTCTGGGTGAACATGTTAATAATAATAATAATAATAATAATATATTTAAATACTAAATATATTTAGATTCCAGCTTTCTGATTTTTATCTATACCAAAAAAATTAAACAAAAGGTTTAACTGACCGATAGCAATTTAAAAAAAAAAAATATTTAAAAATTAAAAAATATATAATGCAATACAATATGTAAAAAAAAACTGCAAAGCTTTCAAAGATATTTTAAGACTTTTTATGTATCTCTTAATAATCTCCTAATAATATATATTTTTTAAAAACTTCATTTTTCTTTGTTAAGCAACACATTTTTTTATATGTCTTAGATTACAGATTACAGGTGAATTAAGTGTTACTACAGAAACAACAATGCAGCTTAATATAATAAATTATTATCAATGTGTACTTTACAGCTGCAGTTACAGTCTGAGCCATGCCGTTACACCCAAAACAATGACCAGCTTTCGGAATTTGATTGCACTGTGGTTAATGACTCGGTCCTCATAACTACAGTAATACCTGTATTTGTGTGTCACACTCACCTCATCTCCAGGTCCTGACTCTCCTGTGGGATGAATCTGTACAAAGCCACGTATGTGTTCAGCGGCAAGATGTCCTTCTGCAGATCTTCCTCTTCATCAGTCTGTACACACACACACACACACCCTCATTTAAACAAGATGCCAATGTAACACAGACACATGCACAGATACACAAACTCGTCTATACAATCTCCGTCTGTAACACAGTCACACACACACACACACACAAAACTATACAACCTGCCAATGTAACACACACACACACATCTATACAACCTCCATCTGTAATACACACACATCTATACAACCTCTGTCTGTAACACACACACACTCACACACCCCTATACAACCTGCCACTGTGATACACGCACACACTCCTATACAACCTACATCTGTAACACACACACACACACACACACACACACACACATCTATACAACCTGCCACTGTAATACACACACATACATCTATACAACCTCCATCTGTAACACACACACATCTATACAACCTCTGTCTGTAACACACACACTCACACACACCTATACAACCTGCCACTGTGATACACGCACACACTCCTATACAACCTCCATCTGTAACACATACACACACACACACATCTATACAACCTGCCACTGTAACTCACACACACACATCTATACAACCTGCCACTGTAACTCACACACACACATATCTATACAACCTGCAACTGTAACGCACACACACACACACACACGCACACACACACATCTACACAACCTGCCACTGTAATACACACACTCTCCTATACAACCTCTGTCTGTAACACACACACACACACACATCTATACAACCTGCCACTGAAACTCTCACACTCACACACTCACACACACACACACACACACGTCTATACAACCTGACACTGTAACTCACACACACACTTCACAGGAACAGAATGCCTGGCAGGATCTGAGTGTTTGATTTGTTTAGGTGCAAAGACAGAAATCGTCATTGTGTCATTTTCACATATGTTTCCTTACATTCAGCCCTAAACTGGTAGAATAAATATGCCAGAGGAAAGAGTGGCTCTCTCCCTCTCTCTCTCTCTCTCTCTCTGTAGAGTGACTTTATTCTCGGAGAGATCTGGAGACGGCTGTGTGTAGGAGGCCTCGTCCTGCGTCCCTGTTTGTGGTGTGATTCAGGAAGCGAGTGGACGGAGAGGAAGTGAAGGGAACGCGGTGGCTCTGAGATTCACGCCTGCGGAGTCAGTCTGCTGCCTTTACGGCTTTAACCAGCCGGAGGAATGACGTGGGCGCTCGTTAGGAGATCGGTCCAGAGAGGAGTATGTGTTAGGAGCTATTATTCGAGTGTGAGGTGTTTTAAGGGCGTTTGCCTCAAACTACATTCTCGACATTCTTCGCTAATGTAATATATATTTATAATACGATAGCTTATGCTAGCTCGTGAATTCGTTCTTTTCACTCGGGAAGGTGCATGTGGCATTTTCTGAGAACACTGTTGCTAGGCAACAGGAAAACATACGGTAGATGCCAAGCTTGAGCTAGCTAACAGATTTATCGTGTAGCTCTTTCAGAAAAAAATGTCATGTCTATATTGTGAAATATTGTGGCACAAAGATCAGACATTGTGATTGGACAAAGATCCCAATTAAACTGTCACAACATATGCAAAGTAAAACATGTAAACTACATTTAAGCAGAAATTTTACGGCTGTTAATTATTCTCGAGAGACATGGTGAGCTCGGATCATAAACAATTTCAAAATACGAGCTAAGGTGCTGATTAGTTTTCTGTAACAGCAGCTCTAACAGTAGTGCAGCTGCAAATCACAGCTTTATATTAATGCGCTTGTTCTAACGTTGTTGTTTCTATAGTAACAGCTCTTTTAACTGCCAATATATGGTGGACGCTCCACATACTCTATGGCTAATAAGTATGTTCCACAACATTAAAAGTAACTTTAAATGGATAAGAATTTCAATGTGTCATTTTTTTTAAGTAATAAAAAATTTAATCATTGGCAAACTACTGTGGTGAAAAGAATACAACACTTCAGGACACACCACGCTGCTACTGCTTATGTGGATTAGCACAACACACACACACACACACACACCCACACACACACACACAACCACACACACACACACACACTGTATCTTTCATTTTGTCCACACACAGTCAGGACATTTTAATGGCTGCACTGTCTGATGGAGCTATAAATCTGACTCTGCAACCCTGATATCAAACACACCGCTCAGTGTGTGTGTGTGTGTGTGTGTGTGTGTGTGTGTGTGTGTGTGTGTGTGTGTCCTTCACAGGCTTAGGGAAAAAGAATTAGCTGGCCATATATCGAATGGATCTCATTAAAACTGCAGGCTGAAGTCTGGATATAAATTCAGCCGTTAAAATGTATTGGTTTAAATACAGTATCAATATCTGCCAGTCCGGGGATTAATACTCACAATTTTCTGTTCGCTAGCGCAGGACATTAGCCATGAGGCTAAAGTGAAGCTAAGGCTTCTTAGGGAAATTGATCATTTACTTCTATTTGATTTCCAACTGACCAAAAAATGACATTACAGTTTTCAGTTCATTTGTATAAAGCTTGTTGTATTTAATATTTCATTATATATTAGTATATAATAGCGTCATGTTATTTTTGCGATTTGCTTCGAAATAAAAAGAGGTGAAATACTGAAGACGGAGAAAGAAAATGACGCAATCAGGATTCTTTTCTCTGTGGTGTCTAGTTAGCTCCAGCCAAGCAGTCACAGCCATCGATCAGGATTTCTCATTAAACACTGATATGATTGGAAACTGACAGGAAAATCGTTTCGCATTCTTAATTTCGCTGACCAGCCGAAATATGAGCGTGAGACAAATGAAAATCTCTCTGTTACGCAGTGTTTATTGCAAATAAGTCTCACTTAACGAGTGTCTGGATCCTCTAGAAATAAAAAAACTGTTTCAAGCCTTATTCATGTAGAATTTTAAGGTCTTGATTTTTAGTACATCACTGATTCATGTTGTCCTACATTTTAATAAACAGCCAATCGTTACGTCTGTGCTGATGGCGTGAGACGTGACACTGCGCAAGGTTCTGCCTGTGGATCAGGGAGCGCATGATGACTTATGTACACTTCTCTGGCCACGAGCTTCAGAATCATGCACTTCTGCATCCATCAGCAGGAAAACAAACATTGACACAATGTTTCAGTTTTCAGAGAAATTTATAGTCACTGGTTTGAAAACAAGTCCAGGGAATTCCATTTGTGAAAAAATGTTAAGATCAGATATTTTTTCAGAGTTTATGGTGAGTAGACCTGGTTGCCTGTCTGTAATGTCAGTCAAATTTCCTCTTCCTGTGAAAGTAGGTGGTTTTTGACAGTCATATTTACTGAAAAAACATACCTGTCTCTCTAGCAAGTTTGCGAAAGTTAGTGTCCTCTTTAATTTTGATGCAGTTGCATGTTAAGTAAGGATTAAATCGCTGTTATGGGAAAATAATCAACAGTAGGTCAGTGTGAAGTGGTGTTAATGCTTCCACATGAAAGTTGATTATTTTCTTATAACAGAGCAGCCTTAAATGTTTTATTCCTCTCATACCACAACACTTTGCCAACATTAATAAATTGTCATAAATTATTTATGTACTTTTTAGCTGTTTGTAGTTACATTTAATGTTATGGAACATCCTCAAAACAAGTTAGTTCCCATTATCTCTTATTTTATAGCAGCTATAAATCATTTCTTTCCTGTCTTGTAGTTAATAAGACAAAAAATACAAAATGTTACTGAGAAACACGAACGAGAACGCTTCTTTCCTGTTACTGATGCAAAGCGCTGACGCTGGAGGCTCCTTCTGTAAGTGTTAAATAGACGTCTCATCACAGAAATGCCACCATATTGACAATAACAGCATGTTCTGGAAATATATCAGTTTGGGTTTGATATAAAAATGATGTAATGATATAAAATGATATAAAAATCCTTTCTATAAAATAAAAAAAATAATAAATGGAAGGAATACGGAGTAACACTCTGCCTAGACTCAGGGACCGAGTAAAAAGTGGATTAGTCAGAGAAGTAGCTAAGAGGCTAAACCTGACGCGTAACATTATGCTACCACCACCATGCTGCACTGCTTTAAGCCCACTTCAATATTATGGGCTATTTTGTTTAGATTCATGGCATATAATATTAATCAAGTCTATTTCTGTTCTAGGTTGTGACAGTACAAAATGTGGAAAAGTTCATACAAGTCCCACTGAATTTGTTGTTACTATAGAAACAATAATGTATCACAACAAGCGCATTAATAGACGCCGTTGATTTTTTTAAACCAAATGCCAAAAGTCTTGCTTGGTCTCAACAGTTTATCCTGCTGTGTGGAGAAGAAGCTGCTTAATTACAGAAGCTCGTGATGCTTTCAGTGCACTTGTTTTTTTATTAAATATATTTTTTATATCTTTTATATTGAACGAATACATGTGATATAATTGCCTGTGTTTTCTCTGCATCACTGAGACTCACTTATGAGAATTTGGGTTCTGCTGGTGTGTGTGTTTATCCAATTAAAAGCATTAAAACGTGTGTGTGTGTGTGTTTATTGCGAGGGTGGGATGTGGGTGCGTGTGGGTGAATGCGAGTGCATCTACATTTTGATGTGTATAGCCAAGCAAACACACACACACACAATGGGTAATAAAACTGAACACAGATTTGGTGTGTGTGTGTGTGTGTGTGTGGGCGCTGGACTGTGTTGATGCCCCAGCAGAACAGCTGTGTGTGTCAGATGCTGCGTGAGTCTCCTCTCGCTACAATAGATGAGACAACGTGCTGCCGTTCTCTTATATTTATTTATTTATCTATTTATTTAAGGCTGACGCAAGAGTGTAAACCTGAACTGCAACGCTGATATGTGTTTCATCATCACGTTGCCAGGACGCTGTGACACAGTGCTTGATCTTTATACACACAAAACATTACAATTAAAATAACAAAGGAATGCCATCATTACCGTCTAATACGTTATAGACACAACGGGTAAAAAGTAGGACGTGATCTTAAATAAACTGCACATCTTATAAAATTAATTGCTGGAAAATTGTTGTGCTACAAAAGAAACAATTCAGGTTTCCTTTTCCTATAAACTCCGCTTTCCTTTTCCTATACGAGCACGACCCCAAAGCGGTTGCCATACATACAAACACTTCTCAAATGAGTCGGCTGGGAATAATAACGATGTCCTCACTCCAGTCTGTGCTATGAAATTGTGACATTTAACCACTTACACATGATGTTGACCTATTTCAGTCAATAAACACACTTGTTTTGGACTTACACGATTGACGTACGATAAAATCTAGCATTTGGGAATCGTCAGTGTTGCTCCCGCTCTGACATCGTGTCAGGTCTTTACCAAGTGTTTCAGGAAATTGGTGCATTAGACCTGAAAAAGCACCAAAATATGCAGCGCGCTGTTGGAAATCTGGGACCGTGACTGAGAAACGCTGCATCAAACGATGTCCTGTTTATTTATCTGTTAATCCGTAATGGATGAAATCACTAAACGTTACTGCACCGTCATGGAAACAGTTTGTCATTTCCCATGGAAATTTTCCACGGCTGTAAATAACCCTAACCCGTGCCAAAGTTTTTTTCCTTTTTTACTGAACCTCGGATGTCAGCTTTATAAACAGGGCCACACGTGCTACGAATTTGTGCGTCCTCGTAAAACGGTGAAGAGCGGGATCAGTGTGTGAGAGAGAGAGAAAGAGAGAGAGAGAGATGGCGAACGAGGCCGTGTATAGTCAGGCATCCCGAGGGATCGGCTTTTATTTGTGACCTCGTAAAAAGCTGTGCTGATTTCAGGCGGCTGCATATTTATGCCTGTGTTCCCTCCGTGGAGTGCGGTTTGAGACAGAGCCGCTCGCTTTATCCTGACGGCGTGCTCTCGGTGCGTCCAGTAACTGAAACCTCATTTCTGAGTTTTATATTGAGTAGCCTAACAGACTAGATCTCATACAAGACAATGTAGGAAAAGTGGTACATTATACATTGTCTATAAGCTGTGATATGAGAAAAATAGTTACATTATTAAGCAAGACTTGCATAAGTATTCATACCCCTTGAGCGTTTCCACAATTTGTAGTGTTACGACCTGGAACTGAACTCAACATGGTTTGCATGAATTATTTGCTAATAAATTTGTAAAAGTTGTGATTGCGTAAGTATTCCCTCCCTTTTCATTTAGGCTGAAACCATTAAATGAGCTCTCATCAGAAGTGACAGAATTAGTTGAATGAATGAAGTCGGCCTGTGTGTGTTTGCTGTCTCAGTATGAATACCGCTGTTCCTGGAAGCACACAGATTACATTGAGAGAAAATACCTAAAGAAACCGCATGGTGAAGAATGAGAACCTGAGAAGTTCTGGAAAGTTATCAGTTTTGGGTTTGGTTATAAAAAAATATCCATCTTTGTACAACCTGCAAAGAGACATTAAAGCCATTATTTAAAAATGGAAGGAATACGGAATAACACTCTGCCTAGACACAGGGACTGAGCTAAAAGTGGATTAGTCAGAGAAGCAACCTAGAGGCTAAAGGTGACGCGTAACATTATGCTACCACCACCATGCTTCACTGCTTTAAGCCCACTTTAATATTATGGGCTATTTTGTTTATATTCATGACATAAAATATTGTATTTTTTGCAATCCACCAAAAGGGCATTATTCAGGACATAACTAGTGGGTGTTCCACAACATTAATGGCAACTATAAATGGATAAAATGTCATTCTTTAATAAGTGAAAAAACTGTAATTGGCAAACTTGCTGTTATATTGGACATGCTTTAACAGGAAAACAATCAACTTCAGGTTGCTATTAGTAACTTCACTTTGTGTCACATGACATCACTAGGTGCTGAATATTTTCTCATAACCGCATGCCTCCAAGGGCTTTAGGACAGATCTTTCATAACAATATTGAGATATTTAAACCAGGCTTTAAGACCTCATTACTGTTTTTTTGCAATGTTTAGCTGTTGATCCAACAAATATCAACCCACACACACTGCCAGACCCACGACCGAACGGGCGTATCACTATCATCCACTCAGGTTCACTTCCTCAAACTGCGTTCTTTAAGTAACGAGCGTTCTTCTTTGAGAAGATCCTGTTACTTGCTAAACCTATTTCTGGTAGTTTTTTCAGAGAAACACCGACTCTGGTGTTAAAAGTGACACCCAAGAGTGTTTCACAACCACACACACACACACACACACACACACACACACACACACACACACACACGTGTTCGACTTGTTTTCTCCCGCTGGCAAAAACACTGCATGGCTCACCGGTGAATCCTCTGGTTTCTTCTCTTCTGTGTGGAAGGTTTCCGTTCCGTTCTCCAGAGACGTGAAGACTGAAAAGAGCAGCGTGGATTGACAGAGATTAAAAAAAAAAAAAAATCGAAAACATTTTTAACATTTTGCAATTTTATCGAGCACAAAATTGTAACAAGAAACCAGCTGCTTCCAGTCAGTTTGTAACACCCCACCTAGGGGCAATTTACAGTCAGCAATCCAGATGTGGATGATGGGAGAAAACCAGAGAACCCAGAGGAAACCCATGGTGTTTATTGTGGTGTTTAATGTGTTTGTTGAGTGTTTATAAGTGCTGCTTGAGCTGTATGAGATGCACTTAGTTTGACAGTTGGAGGTATTTTCTTTAGCGGAGTGTTTATTGCATGTTTGGAGGTATTTATTGTGGTTCCTTTTAGTTTACTAAGGCATCGAGACTGTTGTTTCAGGCGTGTTGTTAAAGTACGTAAGATATTGTGATGTTTCCAAGTGTTTATTGAAGTGTTTGTTTACTGGAAGGTTTTTCAGTATTCCTGTTTCTTGTATTTGCTCACAGGTGTTTATAGAGCTATTTTTAGGTGTATTTAAAGTTGTTTTGTATAATTCTAGCTTTTTAAGTGTTTGAAGTGTTGGCTGAAGTGTATATATTTGCCTAAGCTGTTTTTAGGTGTTTACTGTGATGTTTGGGTGTTTATAGATTTTTTAGGTGCGTGTAGAAACATTCTGAAATGTTTGTTGTCTACTGAATTGTTTTTATGAGCGTGAAGTGTGTCTTGTTTGGGTGTTTCAATTTTAAGGTGTTTTGAGATGATGTCTGAAGTGTTTTCAGTTTTTGTCATAATGTTTGTAAGATATTTTATGGTGCTTAATATTAATTAAGGTGTTTGTTGATCCTGTCTGAGATAGGAGGTTGTTTTCTAAAGCATTTACAATAAAAAAAGTTAGTAAGAGGTATTTAGGGGATGTACTGTGGTGTTTAAAGGTATTCGTAAGGCTTATATAGTGGTTAATATTAATTGAGGCCTTTCTAGATCTTTTTTGAGAGATAAAGTGCTTTAAAAAGCTCTTGGAAGTGTTTACTGATGTTTTTACTTGCATGAGGTTTTTGTGTGTGTGTGTGTGTGTGTGTGTGTCTGGTGGTGTTTGTGTGCTGACCGTTGTCGCTGTGTTTCCTGACGAGTTGTGCATGACTGCAGTGGGCTGCTTCCTCGGGAACTTCAGCAAGATCACTGGTCTGGGCAAAAGAAAAACACAGTAGTTAACACACACACACACACACACACACACACACACACACAGAAATACAGGAATGTGCATACACACATCAAACAGATACACACATGTAAATATAAAACACATTTATACTTATGCACAATATATATTTCTCAATACTAGATATTATTAAACAAATAAGTATTATTTTTAGGCATTTCTAGTCTTCTTTCTAGAAATAAAAGTCTGTAATAGGCTCAGTAATGCTATATTTATTTAATAATCACCTCATAATAAGCTATATCGGATCATATTTCTTTATTCAAGATATTTTCACTTGCTATCTTTTTTTTTTTTTTTTTTTTTTTACAGTCTACGTCAATCCCGCTATTTTGTCCAGGGTAATGCAAGTTTCCCCTTCAACCTTTCTTATTTCTATTTTAACGACCCTTTCAATGCAGTCATTGTAAATAAAAATCCTCTTAATTGCCAAGCAGTTTAAATAAACAACTAACACAAACACACACTCATAAGTAAGTGCTCTCTCATTCTCTCTATCACTTTCACTATCTCACACACACACACACACACACACACACACACACACACACACACACACACACACACACACACACACACACAC
>JAQQZX010000005.1:4955242-4975575 GCA_030068355.1 Notoglanidium maculatum | reverse complement strand
GAGTAGCCAGTTGACCTAATCTGCATGTCTTTGGACTGTGGGAGGAAACCGGAGCACCCGGAGGAAACCCACGCAATGACTGATTCATATGGACTAAAATCCCAGAGATACACCATTAATAGGCATGTAACGAGTCACCAAAGTCACGATTCGATTCGATTCATAATACTGGTTCCACGATTCAATTTCTCACGATATTTTTGAAAGAAAAAAAAAAACAAACAAAGAAAATTAAAAGAAACTTTTATTACCACAGTTTTTTTTTTTACTAAACAAGGTTGGAGTACAATATAATAGCCTATTAACTAAAATATTCCTTTTCTTAAAAATGAAAAACAAACTTTTCCCGGAAAATTAAAAAAGCTTACACATAAAACAACTCCCTCAATTTGCTTCTCTTTTCTTTAGCATTTGCCCGTAAAAAGAATCTGTTTGCTGAAACAGTCTGTGTGTGTTTTGGTGCCATTAGAGCTGTGTTACTTCCGCTACGGTGACGTCACGTATATTCTCTCTATTACGCGTTATCGCGCCCTCTGCTGTCTGACTAACCCAGTTACAGCTAGAAAAAAACTACGAGATTAATCGCGTTTCATTTTTATTCCCATCGAATCGTCATAAATTTGTATTGAGATTTACCGATGCACGGTTAATTGTTACATGCCTAAACATTAATAAAAACATCACCTAATGTTTTTAATCCAGTCAGAAAAGGACTATGTCTGTAGATGATGGTCTCAGACTTGCATCGCTTCACAATCAGAGTGCTAGCTGTCTTTATAAACAGAGTATGTTTTTTAAATATAAAAAAACAAGGTTGTTCTTTATTTATGTATTGTCTTTGTATCACATTTATATGTTTGTCATTTTCCCCTTTTTCTTGCTTACAGGTGGACATCTGCACTGATCCTGCATCCATCCATATTAACAGCCTGAGCTCATTAACAAGCCGCCTCATTCACCCATCCATCAGGCATTACACTGCTCACACACACATTCACACACACACACTCATACTATTCTCCTGCTCTTCGATCTCAGTGCTGCATTTGATTCTGTATCACATGACATACTTGCATGCCTGTCAATAATTAGCATCTCATGGGTTACCTCTTATCCGACTAACAGACAACATTTCATTACCATCAAAGCAACAAACACGAATCCTCTTCAGCTTCTGTGACTCGAGGTGTCCCTCAGGGCACAGTACCCGGTCCACTCTTTTTCATAATCTACGTACTTCTCTTTGGCCATATTATTCACTGTCACGGCTTCATTGTTATGTGGATGACACACAGCCCTATAAGTACACCAGATCAGCACTGTCCTGCCACAAGCGCTTCTTTATTAGCTTGTATACATGAGTTCAAACCTTTGATGCCTGTGATAATAAACTTAAAATTCCTGGATAATAAATTTATGATTTGTCCAGCCATGCACATGCATGCGCAGAACACTATATAGATATAGATACACATCATAAAGGAAAATACAACTGTCGCAATAACTGACTAAACATGTGTCATAGTGTCACAATAATGCATTTTCAAAAATTACATATTTAACGTCAGGTCGTTAAAGCGACAGGTTTGTCCACCACACACCAATGCAAACACACACGTAAACTCACACTCAAGTAAGTCTCGGGTGAATTTTTTCATGATTTCATGTACAAAATTGTCTGCTTTCAGATCACATTAGTTGGATTCGGTCCAATCCTTTACCCATACCGTACGCCATTTGATCATAATTTTGTTACAGGATTCTATCCTGCACGCGTCTTTGCAGCTGAACCTCGAGGAATAACTTGTACACTGCCAATAAGGGCAACTGTGAGTCATGCTGAAAAGTGAGTAATACACATTTCTATGTGCTAATGAATCTGGCAACAATGTGTGTAATTGTTCTGGGCATCATTATTGAAAAGCAAGCATCATTAAAATAAGTCCCTCAATACCTGCTTACTAGTCACGTTTATGATCTAACAGTTATCTAACTGTTTAAAATTCATTTCCTTTTATTACTGTGTTTGGCTTTCATTCAGAGTTGCGTTACGAGCGCAGAGATAGGATTTAATGCCGAGAAAATTCAGACATCCGACTACATACTACAGCGTGAAAAAAGACATGCTGGTGATAAAGCTACTGTTTATACCTGCTATAATGACAGTAATAACACTTAAGGGAAGTTAATAATGCTCCATAACATTAAACATAACTATAAACGGATAAAAAAGGATGACATGTTGTTCTTTAATCCATTAAAAATTGTAATCATTGGCAATTTGCTGTGGTATCAGAGGAATAAAACACTTCAGGATGTGCTGTTATAGGAAAACAATCAACTTTGTGGTAGTTACAGTAACTCCGCTTCAGCACACCACCGTATCATTGATTATTTTCCTTTAAGAGTTTTACTCTCTAGTTGTTGACTAAATACAACGCATCTAATCAAATATATCAGCCTGTATGGATAGCAAGCACTGTCTTTTAGTTTAAATTACTTTGTACACATTAACTTTGTTTATTATTTTCCTATAACAGCCACGCCTTGTCGTGTTTTACGGTTTAAATGGTCAATTAATAATACAACAGTAATATTTCAGTTTCCAAAATTCTAATCCTCTTTACTCAAAGCCTCTCATCGTCCATCTGTGTAAAATAAGACTTACACGGTGGTGAAGAAAACCTTCATTACACGATTCAGATTTTTCAAATTATTCCGATTTATCACTGAATAAAAAAATCGCTAGCAGTTAGATAGCCAGTTAGCACTAGGTAATTTAGCTAGCACTTAATGATAGCTAGCTAGTGTTGTTCTGAAGATCTGTGCTACATTGTCGAAAAATGCTACCAAAGCGCGAATCAGTGCCGGAATCGATAACAGAGAATAAACTCAATCTTCGTCCTAAACCTAACCCTAAGCTTAACCATAAGACTTAAAGCTTAAAGTTAACCCTAAAACCTAAAGCTTAAATTTAAGCCTAAATCCTACCGACTCGATTTTTTTCAAACAGCTACACACCGTGTCAGGTGCTCTTTCAGGCCCCGCCCACACCTGTACGCATATTTTACTGAAAGATTTTTCTCTGCATTATTGACTACACGAAAATGACGTTTTGGATAAACGAAAATGAAGAATTGAAAACAAACTTCACTTTTTTGTATTGAAAAACGTATATATTTTTAAAAACAGTGTGAACCTGTGCATACCTGTTGCGGTTTTGGGTGTGTTTGGAATGTACTAGGACTCAGCTTGTTACTTTGTGATCTCAAAACCTCAAAAAACATTCATTCTTCTGCAGCTCTTTACAACCCTTTTTTCCTGTCAGTAGGGGGGCGCTTTTATGTAACGTCTCCTGTGGTCTTAACTGGCCAGATCCCAAACACACTGTGGTGTAAAAGTAGAACATTTGCACAGCGGCCGACGACCGCCTGCTATGTCGGACACGCAGCGCGACTGAGACCGACTGACCCTCTTTATAGAAGTTTCCAGAAAGAACTACATTACAGAGACGGATCCAAACCGCACAGATCGCCTGAGGTTTACCACAGACAGAGAGCACATGCTGTGGTACTGTGTGTGCACTAAATATCACACTTTCCCCGCTTCCCCAAACAACATAAACCCAGTGAGCAAAACAATTCAGTGATTTTATCTTTTATCAGAAAAAAAAACAGTTAACATCATTACAGATCCCAGCACCGCCAAGTTACCACTGCTGAGCCCTTGAGCAAGGCCCTTAACCTTCACTGCTCACTTGTATAAAATAAGATGTATGTAAGTCGCTCTGGATAAGGGCGTCTGCCAAATGACATAAATGTAAATGTAAACATATCTTTCATAAAATGCATTCTGTAACAACATTTACACAATACACAATATTTTATAGTCAGTAAACTAGATGTTACCTACAAGTCTGTGTTTTGTCTATTGCTATTTAGCTGGCTAGCTGTTGAAAGATAGCTAAGTCAGATAGCAGTTATTATTAGCTAGCAAGCTAATCGATAGTTGACCAGTTAGGTAACGTTTACTTAGATAACTAATTAACAATAAATAAGCCAGCTGACACTTAATGCTAGATATCTAATTACCAATAGGCATGTTAACTACTGGTTAGTGTTATTTCAGTAGCTAATTAACATTACAGAAGTTAGATAACATTTGACAGTAGATAGCTAATTAACAAAAGCTAAGTGAGGTAGAGGTTAATGATAGCTTGATCACTAATTAACAATACATAAGTTAGCTAGTGGATGAAATTAGATAGTTAAATAAGTTAGGCAGTAATACGTTAAGTTAGCTAATGGTTGATATTAGCTTATTAAGTAAGGTAGCAGTTAATATGGGTTAGAAACTGTAGCTAATTTACAGTAGATAATTTGGCTAGCAGATAATATTAGTTAGCTAGCTAATTAACAAGAGACAAGTTAGCTAGCGGGTAACGTTTATTAAATGGCTAATAACAATAGATAATATAGCTAGGACTTACCATTATTTAGACATGGTAACTATTTTAGCTAATGTTAAAAGTGATTTGCTAATTACCATAGTAAGCTAATTAAGAATAAAAGGTTTCAAAATAATTCTGTATCTTACATTTACAACAGAATATGCATATTGTTTTCTGAAAACCTTTTCTGTAATCTTAGGGTATCTCATGAAACGAACATGTTTAAATTGTTATGCAACAGCTACAAGATAACATTAATTCTGCCTCTGCAGGATTAGCTTTATTATTAGCTATATGGCGTTATAACACAAAGCTGCTGAATGCTTGACTGTCATTGCACAAACGTGTGGATTACTGCCCTGTAACATCACACAACCAAATGTTTTGTTCTTTAGTTCGGTAGTCAGCCTGTAGCCTGGAGCTAAGATTAGAAAAGCTGTTATACTGTATAAATTAAGTAAAGAATTGTCGCTCCCTTTTTGACACACTTGTTATTCAGTAAATCAGGATGATTAATATAATAACACCGGTTGATGGATAGTTTTCTTCAATTAGATAAACTCCACCCAGCTTCGATTCGTACATCCAGGACACGTGTGATCGCACTGTAGCTACGCGTTAACATTAAAAATGTTATAAATCTCATTAACGTACGAACTACATGGTCTTACCTACAATCATATGGTTGCAGACGTCGCAGAAGTGCGGCTTCTTGAACGTGTGCTCCAGGAAGGTGTGTGCCGTGGGGTCAGGTGGACGTGGGGCACGTGACGGTGAGCAGATGGTCAGGGGAAGTCCAGACGGCATTGTGGGGGGTGGGGTCAGGGGCGGGACATAACAGGACTCGGTCGGAGCCGACACGGACACCCCGATGGTGCTTAGCTGTCCTGTGCTGCTGCTGTTGCTAACTTCAGGACTCGGACGCTGGAAGAAGTTGTCTGCACTTTTGCTGCGGAGGCTCTTGGTCCTGAAGGAAAGCGAGCGTTTCAGCTTCTGCAGCTAAATTAGACACGAGAGAGAAAAACATATGATAAGTTTCCCTTGTAGGCATGTATACTGACAGGTATGCTGTTATGAGACTAAAACTTTAAAGAGGGCTATGTGAAAACATTACCCTTTCTGAACTAATGGCTTTGTAGCTAGCATGTGGTTGGATGAGCTACGTTTAACTAAATCTACTACAGTTGGTCGTCTTTACAAATCTAGCTGCTGATCTATGGCTATTTTCTTATGCAATGAACACTCTGTTACAGTACTTTTTCAGTTCAGTCCATGAAAAAAACATTTCTAGGTCATCATGGCAACCCCTGCTATATTTGCTCTCTGTAGGACTGTGTAATGTTAGCTATCCAGCTAACATTAGCTAGCTAAGTGAAAGACAGCGTACAGAGCTCAACTGTGCATTTTGAAGGGTCCAAGCTTGAAGTGCTTGAAACATTTTAAGAACTATTTAGTTCTGCCTGCCTAGATATAGCACTAATATGCTTAATTCGCAACCTGTTCTTCCTGCGAACTAGTCCTAATGTTTCTGTTCCATGTTCACAAAAATGGTGAACACAAAAACATGCTTTGTTTACAACATGGCTGCCAACTGTCAATCAATCCAAGTGGCTCAGAGCTGGTTTACTCTAATAGCTTTAATTAATTTATGGATGCAAACCACATGTTCAGTACAACATCTGAGGATATCTATCAAACGTTTAGGGAGTGGATTTTTAATCAACAATGGATTACTTCAGAAACATGGCTGCCTTCAGTCAACCAGGTTTCAGCAACCACTATTCAAACAATTACCAATTATCACAAAGCTTCATAATTATGGTTCATCTATGGTCTCTAGTGTTCAGATTTCAGATTTTAACCTTAAATCTGACACTAAAAGAAGTAGTAATAAAAAAGTAATCCACTCATATATCAGAGCTTTATTGTTTTGAACTCATTGTTTGAGATGCAAAACCATAAAGCGGTGATGTTTTTCGTGAAACTGCGGCCAATAAATGACACCAAAGCATGACTGCTAAAATACATCCGACCCGTGAAGCTGCCTGATTGAAACAACGTGCTGAAAGACAAAATGCCGGTCTATTCTGGACGCCAGATGTCCGTACCTGATGCTCACCTGCTGCTGTTCAGAGAACAAATTTATTGAGCGGCCCACTTCACAAAGCTAACAGATTCATCCTGCTGAAATCGAGGCTCCAAACGCTGTACAGTTCCCATGCAGAACACGTCATCACGGCCTAATGAAGGACCGACATAGGTCTCATTTGCTCTGGAGTTATTAATGGAGCCCAGAGCGGGAACAGGACAGCGAGAGATCGAGAAAGGAGACAGGCTATCTTCTGTCTCTCCTGATACATAACCTCTTTATGAGCTGCGCATTACCCAGGACATCAATCACTCGTCTAAATTAGCTGACAAAGCCCAGCAGGATCCTCCTTATTCTAAAAAAGATCTCCCCTATGCCACTAAGCCGTGCCGATTAAGGGAAGATTAGGAAACAGAAAATTAGGAATGAAAATTAAAATGCGAGCGAATGCACGCAGATGGATTAGTCTGATTCAGCCGACGTGTCAGACATCACCCCCTGATCCCTATATATAGTGCACTACTTTTGAGAGATGTCCAAAAACCAAGTGCTGAAATTTCAGTGCCATTCATTCAATCCCACAATGCACCATGATACTATACAATGTACCCATAATGCAGTGCATTGTTTGATTTGATTCACTGAGTAATTAACTGTGTTTGGATTTTTTCTGTTGTCATTTCTATACTTCCATGTGTTCAGTTAATTCATTGTCTTTAAATCTGATTCACTATTTGATTCATCTGATTCGCCGAACACTGTGAGTGCTAAGCACACACACCAAACAAACACCACACAAGCATGTATGTAGTTCTATGTAGGTGCTACGATGCCATTTCCAACAGCGAGTCCGAGTCAGCTCTATTGCTACGATTCGCATTATGATTCAGAAGGATCAATATTATCAGTCTGATTCCGATTTACCAATATCATTAGATTCATAATTGCAGTTTAGATTTATCAGTCTTTTTCTGACCTATCAGGTCTAACTGAAAATTATTAACGTGATTCAGATTCATTAATATGATTCAGATTTGATTCAGTGCGAATCTAATTTATCCGATTCTGTTTGTCGATGCACTTTAAACTGAACCGTGTAATTCAAATGAATCACTGCAGCTCAAATTCATCAAACTGATTCAAGTGAATCAAGTGAATTGTATACGTGATTCAGCTTTCAGAATCAGAACAATTCAGATTCAAAAACCTGATTCAAAGGTATCGACAGGATTCACAATTCACTGATTAGTATGATTTATCGGAACAGTGATGAATTGATCTAACCGTCTGATTCAGACTAAATGGCACGATTCGATTAAATAAAGTGATTCAGATTTGTTAGGGCGAATCGGATTCAAAAACCTGACACATACACATTAAAGTGGTTCGGACTGATCATTGTGATTCACGTTGCTCAATACAATGCAAGACAGTCTAACAGTCTGATTGAGATCGGCTCTGATTCAGATTAAACAAAGTGATTCAGATTTATCAACCTTATTCAGATAAAAAAAGGACGATTCAGAAGAATCGGGATCATCAGATTGGCTGCTGTACTCCAGATTATCAGTGTGTTTAACCCAAATTCATCTCATCAGCTGCTTTTGGCATGTGCTTGAGGAGAGGTGTTATAATGTGGACAGGGAAAGCGTGCACATACACAACACACACACACACACACACACACACACACACACACACACACACATATATTCAATGCCAAAGTCCTAGTTTTAAATGCAGAATGCTTCCTCCTTATGGTAGAAAGGATGCGAAGCTTTATTATATATTGCAACACTGAAATGATTGTTACAGAATTATTTACAACTTAAAAAAGTACATTATCAAGTGCATTACATGATATATAATTAGCTCTTATACACACTTTACAGACCCACACACTCGCTCAGCTCCTCCAATCAGAGCGTGGCATTTGAGCAAGAATTTAGAAACTTAGAATCAAGGCCATGTGTGATGTCCACCTATCACTCGTCATGCATCAGAATTTGAATAACACTGATGGATCAATCACCTGCTCCCATAATGTGGAGTGTTAGACCACCTACACACATACACACACACAATACACACCGCTTATTACAAATACACCACCTCCATCCTGTACACAAGCTCTAGCAGGTTCCAAAAGTTACTGATAACAGCAAATCTGATCATATTTAAGGAATAAAATCTGCATCATGCTGTTAAAGGAAAATAATCAACAACAGGGTGGTTTGATGAAGCGGAGTTACCATTAACACCATAAAGTTGACTATTTCCCAATAACAGTGCATCACTGAGCGTTTTACATATGGCACATAATTTCATATCAGTATATAGTAACTTATGTTATTTTGCTATAAACAGCTTCTTTTTTTCCTCTTGCAGTTAATACGACAGAAATACATGTAAATATGTACACACACACACACACACACACACACACACACACACACACACACAGACAAGAAATTGGTTTTTTAAACAAACATTTAAATGCAGAGTGTGTTTTCATTTCTGTTTAATTTCTGGCAGTTCCAAAGATCAATTTTCTATTCTTTCAAGCTATCGCTTTGCCTCCTTCTTAAACTTTACAGCAAACACATCACCGCTTATTTCTGTCTCCCCGCTGTCCCACCTAAACCCCAAACTGGATGTATTTCTGAAAACTGTTAGTTAATGGCGGTGTCTGGGTTTTATGTGGCAGAAGTTTAATTACATTCATTTACAATATGTGCAGCTGATTCGCTGATAAAGGTCACACACACACACACACACACACACATGCAGTTAGTTTTATAATTCAATCAGTCTGTGGAGCCATAAAACAGTCCAGACTGTGTGGACAAAATGAAACATGGCCCTCGGTAATACACATACTGTGGTGCTTGAAAGTTCGTGAACCCTTTAGAATATCGCCCCCCTCGTTATGGCAGCTTTGGTTGTTTTACACTGAATCAAACAAACCCAGCATAAGTCCCAAAGTCCAAAGTTGTTCTACCAAAGAATGGTTAAAGAATAATAAAATTAATGTTTAGGAATGGTCAAGTCAAGGACCTGACCTTAATCCAATAGAAGCCTTGTGCAAGCAGTTCATGTGAGGAAACACACCAACTTCCCAGAGCTGAAGCTTTTCTGTACGGAGGAACGAGCTCACATTCCTCCGAGCTGATGTGCAGGATTGATCAACAGTTACCACAAATGTTTAATCGCAGTTATTGCTGCACGGGAGGCTTTGAAAGCAAGGGTTCACATAGTTTTGGCACGTAACATTGGATCATTTCCCTCAAGAAATAAAAGACCAAGTAAATATTTTTGTCTCGCTTGTTTAATTGGGTTCTCTTTTCTCATTTAGGACTTGTGTGAAAATCCGATAATGTTTTAGATCATATTTATGCAGAAATATACAAAATTCTAAAGGGTTCACAAACTTTTGAGCACACACTGTTAACTACGAAATCATGCTGACTCAATAAATACACTCCTGACATATGCTCTGTTTTTGTCTCAACTCTTCTTAAAAAGACAGCAGTGAAAAACAATGGAATTTTGTTGGAAAAGCGCAGCTTAATGAACGTTTTTTGAAGCCTCGTGGAGTTTATCCGTATATCGCTGTACATTGAGAAAGCGTGGAGCGTTGTATCACATTTGAAACATTAAAACATGTCCACATGCCCACAGTTTACTCTACTCAAGTTGTTTTTCCAGTGAGATCTCACACTATTCACACAAACAAATGATAAAGGCTAACATTAAAGGGGGCGGGGCTAACATTCATACCTTTTACTGAAACTTCATTTGCATCATTTTAAACAAAACTCAACCATATAGTGTATGTTTATTGAATTCGTTCAAGTTTTAGGTGATTTTTTTCCCATTAAGCAGCTCTACTGTATAAACAGCTAATAAGTTCTCAAGTTATTCATAATTATTAATTAGTAAGAAATCTCCATTTCCCATATCAGCACGCCCTCCTGAACGACACCTCCTCGTGAAGTGATGTTTAATGCTGTGAAACCTCCATGAAATTCCTGTTCTCGCTTAACGTTATAGTAGTTATCGCATCAACCGCGAAGTGTAAACTCCTCTTTCCTGAACACTTTTCTGTGGGGACAAAACAATTCACACTGTTACAAAGCGTTCACACTGGAGACTCCTTCAATTAATGATAAATGAATGTATCAACAATTAAAAAAGGTTTTTTAATACATTTATGTGGAGCATCTACCAGTCAAGTCCTGTGTAGATAGATAGATAGATAGATAGATAGATAGATAGATAGAGATGCAGTTTATCCCTGAGAGAAAATATTGGAGTTATGTATATTACATTAGAACGAGAGCATTATAAAGCTGTGATTTGCTTTATATTACTCATGCGTATATTGCAGATGCTTGTTGAAGGATAATGTGTCACCTTTTCAATTCAAAGCAGCTTCACAGAAGTATATAAATTCTGAAAATAAACTTATGAATCTATAAAATTATCTATATATATGCCTAATGAGCAACCTGTGGCGACGGTGGTGAGGAAAAACTCCCTGAGACGACAAGAGGAAGAAACCTGGAGAGGAACCAGACTCAAAAGGGATCCCAGCCTCATCTGGGTGGCACCGGATCATGTGATTATGACTGACACACTTCTGTTATTGGGTCAAGATTTGAGAGTTCGTGGTAATTTGAGTCCTCTGCCATTGTAGCAGAATCGCTCATGTCAACAGCAGCCCAACTCCACCTTCACAGTTCCAGGTGTGTGTTGAGGCAGTTCATATGGTGCCATCATCAACAGGAGCAAGTGGTTTCCACCTTCTGACATGTTTCCAATCATAAATCCAACCAAACTACTCTTTACGTGTTAGAATTCCTGCTTACTTTGCTACAGCCTTGCAATTCTTTCATTATTTACTGAGTCGGTTCCTACCATCATATTAGTTACCTGTCAGCGTTTTTCCACAGCTCTGTTCTTTGTCGCTTTTTGCTCTCGTGATGTGCTAGAAGGCTGAAACTTTCAGCTCAAGCACAGACAATAATTAATTCAGCACCAAAAATGAAACGATTATGTCTCTCAAAGAGACACGAATGAATGAAAGAACGATTACGGTTACGGAAAAGAACGGTATTTCCGTGCTGATAGCACACCGGACTTGAGTTAGGACAAAAACAAAAGATGAGTTATTTCCCCACAGGGCCGTTCATTGTTTATGGAAAAGGAGCTTAACCCAAACAGTGGCATCACCCATGTGGGACGGAGAACGCACGTGCCACACGGCTCTCGTTATGGAGGCCGGGAAATGCGCAGGAGGAACTTCTGTTCTCGCAGATCGATAAGATAAAGATCAGATCTTTAATCTGAAACCTTTATAAGAACCTGCAGACGCTGGATGTCTGGGGTGGTCTAATGAGATCATGCGTAATTTAGTGTAATTGAATTTAAGTGTGTAATTGAGTGCAGGACTTTTGTTTCAGAGTCAGATTCTGGGTCAGATTAGAGAAACACTGCTGCATTTTTAACACTGTACCTTCATTCATCAGTTCAAGGTAGAAAGTGATGAAGAAACTATACTTTTTTATATTTAAGTAATAATTGAGATGATTTGTACTTTAATGACCTAATTTAGTCGGATATTAATACCTTCCAAATACAATTAACATTTGCATTTTATCACTACTTATCCTGCACCGTTGTTGAACTCTGATTGGTCAGAAGGTGTTGGTTAATTATACGCATGTGCAGTTGTGGATATGGTGATGTTTTGACCTTTATTGAAGGAGTCTTCAGAGGTAATGCTATAACATTCAGACATCTTCAGGTCAGAGGAAATTGCGCTTCTTTTTGTCTTATTAACTTAAAGAGAGAGAATAAGGAGAGTCTAGTGAGGGAATGACTGTTTATAGCATCTATAACGTAAGTGACAACGGGAACTAACTTTTGTTTTTGCGGACATTCCGCAACATTAAATGTAACTATAAACTAATTAAATTGTATCCTGTGTAATTCTTTAATAAATTAATATTCTATGTCTGCTGTGGTGGAAGAGAAATAAATCACTTCAGGAAAAGGAAACAGTAACTCCGCTTCAGCACACCACCACACTAATGTTAATATTTTACTCTAAGCGTTTTATTCTTTACTTAAAGGACGCGCCGCCCGCTGGTTGACCCAGGTCTCTAACTCGGCTAAATCGGGATGCAGACACGCAAATTTCCTTTATTGGTGTCAGCAATTTGCAGTAACGCATCCACACAGATGGCACCAGCGTCGGTCTGTGAAAGCGACAGCTGTATTGGTGAAGCTCAAACAGAGCCACTCTATTCCCTGGGTGAGGACTTAATGAAATTATTTCACACTAAAGTTATTTACTGGAGTCAATTCTACACTTCCTCTGAATAACGCATTCCATATTGAAGATTAAGCATGCTGTAGTTGTGAATAGTGTATTAGAGTACTGCCTTTTCATTGTGACTATACATTAGACAATAAAGAGCCTTCCCTTTTAACATTTGCTCTACGATGGGAACAAGAACAGTTCTGAAGGGCCAACAAGCCGAACAACAGAAGCTCAAATACAAATCTCGGTTGTCTTCACGTTTATTAGGAATGTAACACATATTTCCTTATAAATGAGGCTTGGGCATGTTACTGTAAAACTGTACTGCTGAACAGTCAAGTGGGATCCAAAAAGTCTATCTTTAATAATGATCCGTTTGTGAAAATAAGGATGGACAACTACGGTGGCCCTGAGAGACATCCCAATTAATTGCTTTTCTTTAGCACGGGAATTAAGTGTGGAATGCTATGAAAAGATCCACGGACACATCACGACTCCGTAAACGATGATTCCCAGCAGGACGGTATTCCAACTTTATTTTGATAAAGTGAAATCCGTTCAGTAACTGCGGCATACTTCAGTTCGTAAAATATTCACAAAGAAACAGGGAAGTCCCGAACACGTGTGTATTCATTCCCTTCTCCTCAGTAAGCCGTGTATCCTGGACACTTCGGTACTGAATCTGGAGTCTATCCTGAGGTGGGAATGCACACTGGAGTACCAGTACTAAACACAGACTCACACAGTCACACCTAGGAGCACTTTATCTTAACCAGTCCACCTGCATGCTGTTGGGAGGAAACTGGAAAACCCTGAGGAAACCCACACGGACATGAGAACGTGTGAAACTCCACACATACTTTTATATTTTTAAAGTTTAGATCTTAGAGAACTTTACATTGCAGACTTTGTGTCTTAGTTTTTAGACTTCAGAACTTCAGGGTTTTATTCAGACTTTAGAGCTTCACATTTTAAATCGTCACGTTTTTTAAGTCTTTGAACAGACTTTAGATGTCGAACTTTGTTTTTAATGATTTAGATCTTTCGAATTTAGACATCGATCGTTATGTCATGTAACATCATGTTACATTGTTTATGTTACACAATGTTCACGTCATGTTAAGCTGTGATGTCACATTACATTACATTATGTTACATTAAGTAATATGTTATTTTACATAATGTTATGTTATGCGATGTCATATTACGTTATGTTAAGCAATGTCACGTTACATTGTGTTAAGTAATGTTATGGTGTTATCTTATGTTACATAATGTTGCTTTATGTTAGGTAACGTTATGTTATATGACATAATGTTATGTTTTGTTATGCGATGTTATGTTGTCTTGTATGTCGCACAATAAACGTCTGATAAGAATTTACTGGATAAAACTCTCTGATGGTGATGTTCAACCCAAAGCACATCACATTTATCAGCAGTGTCAATAATAATATTACTGTAAGCAAGCAATCTACAGTTGTATCACAACATCCAATCTGCATGAATGGGTTCTAGCCTACGCAGGCAGCATTTTTCCAGCTGTAATTAGTGAGTCCTTAATTTGAAGTAAGTTTAAAGGAGTGATCTTCTCAGAGAACATAATCTCCTAATCCTTTTCACCGGATGAGTGTTCTCTGAAAGTTGAAAGGACACCGTGGACAAAAGTGTCTCTCTAAGCCAATTACAATTTTTGTTCAATCCAGTATTGTGATAATGTTGTAAACTTTGACACTCACCAAGCATGTAACACTTTTACAAACTGGAATAGCAACACGCGAGAGAAAAACAGCAACCCGGCAGTGTGTCTGTCTAATTCAACTGACCTGTCCGATATTTTCGGGCTAATTGTAGCACTCGAGGCCACAGCTGACCCAGTTAGTAGGCGGAGAGCTGTGAAGCAGCCAAAAACGCCAATACGGGTGACAAAGCACATCCCACGAGCTCGCCTACCACATCACAGATCCGTCTGACTCGTCTGCTCGATTTATGCATCATGAAATGAAAGACATTAGGAATCACGTCACGCCACGCTAAAAATAAATCTGGATCCATTCTCTCAATATGAAAGCCATTTTTGGAAAAAAAAAAAAAAAGGGAAGAACAATGATTTAAATACGAAGCATCAACTCCACCGGCTTCGTCCTTGTCAAGTCGATCATATTGTCACAAGCTTCGCTCTTTTAACAGAAAAGCAGCTTTGATGTCTGCGCTCCTTCAAGGTTCATCATTTTGGCTAAAAGATATCCCATAATTCTTGTCAAGAGCAAGGCAGCTGTTGAGGGAAAAATATGTCATAAACCTACAACAGTGCTGCTGAATTCTCCGATCTGAAGGTGTGGATTAATTTTCTGAGGCAGCACTGCAGCAGGACTGTAACTCTGACTGTAATACAAATCACAGGCTCATATTAACGCCCTAGTTCTACCATGTTATGGTTTATATAGTAACACCTCGTTCACATGGACTTCTATGGCAGATGCTTCATATAATATAATTGTAATAATAAACAGATCTTTTAAAAATGTGCTGTTATTTAAAAAACCAAAAATATATAATAGTGAACATGGCTGAAGAAAATTATTTATGGACAGGGCTTCGTAGCACGTCCGTAAGATATCCAACATGGAAACGTCCTCCAGACAGAGCGGTTTACACTTTGGTCATTCGTCTTAAAAGAGCGAGAAAATAGAGAAGCCGGGGAGGGAACAACTGTTTATAGCTGCTATAATGTAAGCGATAACCTGAAGTAAGTCATTTCTCCTGTGATATAAGAGGAATAAAACACGTCAGGATGTGCTGTTTTAGGAAAATACTCAACTTTGGGTGGTAACAGTGACTCCACTTTATCACACCACGCTGTCGCGGAGTTTGGCGTGAAGAGATTTATTTATGTCATTACGCTGTTGTTTTAAGATAATTGCTCACTTCTAAATATGTAAACGTCCAGTGACGTGAATTATTAATAAAAGAATTTTAAATCATGGGTAACAATCATTATTTTTTTAACAGTGACTATAGTGTATCATAGGCACGCGGTTGCTTTAAATTCTTTATTCTGGACAAATATCGTGCCCCATTGCATCGGATTCTGGAAAACGTGGAGAACAAAAACGACGTGTGTATCTGAATTTATGTACAAATTTAGAGATTTAGTAAGAAATAAAACACGTGAGGACAAAGGAAAATAATCAACAGCTAAGCTCTTTATTTTCTCTCTCTTGAAATATATAAACCAGTCCTGAGCTCCATGTTGGAAAACATACTGTCACAAAGGTCAGAGCGTCACGTGCGCCGATTTCACGTCTTGTTCACGCCATGTGCTTTTGTTTCTCTTTTTACTCTTGCTCTTGTTGGCCCGTGCCTGAAGCAGCTTTACCTCTGACACTGGAGACTCCTTCTATTCCATAAATGTTAAATAAACGCCTCTTTAAAGAAAACTTCACCATTTCAACAATAACATATATTATAAATGTATAAATCTGTGTTTGTGGAGCGTTCACTGTACCAGGTCCTGTGAACGAGCTGTTACTATAGAAACGCCTACGTATTAGAACTAGTGCATTAGTATAAACCTGTGATTTACAGCTGCACTACCATAAGAGCTGCTGTTATAGAAAATGAATTAATATCAATATTAGACCACGTAATAAAGGTTAGGTTAATAAAAATTTATTCCTGGCAGTTTCAGGTCATTCTTAGAAGCACATCTGATGACCCACGAACCAGGTTTTAGCCTGGATTTTAGATCCAACACACCTCTACCAGGTACACCTGTACCTGACTCTACTGAAGTAATTAGGCAAAAACACTTCATAATGTCCTCGGGTTAAAAAAAACCAAAAAAAAAACCAGGTTCCATTGTGTATATATATGATATCTAAAAGGTAGTTGTGGGTGATATGATGATATATTATTATTGTGATACAGTTCACTTACTATTCTGTAAACCTAATTGCACTGACCGGAAGGAGCTGATTTGACATCAAAATTTTGTACTTACAGCATTTTCCCCTCATTTTCAGTGATATTTATTAATTTATTTATTTGCAATAACAATACTATGCATAAACATATTTTTTTGCAGAGATTAACCTAAATAATGTCTTGTTTTTTTTGTATTGTTTGCAAACCTAAATGTCACGTGAGATATCGCGTGAGACCGTCCAACCTTACTAACACAACACACTGCATGTGCACGTGCTCTTATGACTTATTATGAAGAATTATAGTCAGTACCAACAATCTGTACACCCCTAACCAGTGTGTAATGTTTATCATTTGCAACCAGTTTGTCATGCGCAAAAATCGAGGACTAACAAGTAGATAAATAAAAATAAAGCAAAAGTAACATAAGTAAAAACAAACAAATAAATAAGTAAACAAACCTTTGCCGTGTCGTATAGATAGATAGATAGATAGACAGATGAAAATAAGAGCTTGTTTTGCACCAAATTAAAAAACAGAAAACAAGAGAGAGAGAGAGAGAGAGAGAGAGAGAGAGAGAGAGAGCTGGTTTTACGGTGTGTCATGCCAGTGTTGCGGGCGCGCGCTGAGACGCTCAGCGGCGACGGTGAGGATGAAGCGCACGCGCTCCCGTTACCTTCGACTCGTGCTGGCTCGCGGATGTCGGAGATTGAGGCGGCTCGCTCAGCTCCGGCGCGCGCTCTTTCTCTTTCCCGTTCCCGTCGCTGTCGGTCTGCGTCATGTTGGCGGGGGGAATCATGGCTTCACCTGGGTCTGAGAACCCAAATAAACAGACCCAATCCCACCACAGTTCTAACCGCGGTGTTTACATGTTTCCTGCGAGGTCCGTTCAGCGGCGCGTCAGCTGTAAACGGGATCTCCGGTACTCACATCGCGCTCAGAAGTGCACGCGCGCCGCTGAATGTGGTGATTAAACACTGATGAAAGTGGTGTGTGGATTAAAAAAAAAAAAAAAAAGAATAAAGTGGTGGTGATTTATTTCCAATGTAAAAAAAAAACAAAAAAAACAAACAAACAGACACAGAAAACGACTTTTCCGTTACTTTCACGGACTTGCGCGAGCGGGATGCACGCCTGAGCGCTCGGTTTGGGTTAAACTGCTGGCCGCGCGCTCCTACTGATCATCCGTCACCTGGCGCAGTAACCAATCAGCGCTCTACAGGGGCGGTGCTTAGAAACGAGCCACACCTCCCCAGAGGGATTTCTATGGTTACGCACGTTTCCGAGAGTCGGAAATAAATTGCACTATGTAGGGGGCAGAAGTTGTTTATTTTTATACCCCATATACCTAGTGCACTTCTGTAGGGAATAAGAGTTAGTCCAGTTAGGATTCAGCCAATGTATATGTATGATTTAGAAAAATGTATGTAAATATTATGTTTGTGAATTAGAATGAAAATATAATATACAACAAATATCAATAAAAACACGTTACATTTAGGAATAAATTAGACTTGTTTATTCGACATGAAAAAAGGTTGTCTTCAGGTTAGGTTTATTTAAATACTATGTAGAGTTAAAGTACCACACACACACACACACACACACACACACACACACACACACACACACATTTTTGGAGGACCTCAAAGTTATATCAGAGCAAAGAGCAAACATAATGCCCCAGATTCTCTACACGTGTGTGATGATGTTCCAACCAAAACACACACTCACACACGTACCCCAGGGTAAATTATTTCAAAATTCATTCCAAATACTTAAATTATTCAGCATTCACATGCATTTGAATATTAACAAGCCATAATTTTACAGTTTTTTTATTAGCCGTGGTGCTACATTAGACTTTTTCCCCCCCTCCATAAATGACGGAAGGTGAAAAGTGACACTTTTTTAAACCTTCAGATTCTCTTTAAGGTCAGAATAAACGGTGGAGCAATATAAAATGGTTTAATGTCTACTAAACAACTTATGAAACGTTGTGTATCTAACATAATATTGCTAGAATGTACAGTACATGTGACAGAGATTAGAGCTAATGCTCAGCTCATTTTACCCTGAGGGTTAATGTAACGTAGAAGGCGCTCTCTAGAGGTTTGTCCTTTCTGGGCTACTGTAGCGGCGCAACATGGCGGCTCTGTGGAGGTGGACCCGCTCATCACGTAGATATAAAGGGCTCGTTCTAAGCTTACGAAAAGACAATGATTCGTAGTTACAGGTAAATTATACACTAATGAAAACCTATGATTACTTTATTCCATTTCTTCTAACAGATCCGATGGACGGCTTCCGATTTGTTGTGCCCACTTTTTAGAGCATAACATAATGGCATATTTAAGCCACAGTGCACCATGTGACCAAGGCAACGCCGAGATCACTTGCGAATAAATTAATAAATGACTGAATAAATAAATACACCAAAACAAACCGCAACGTGCCAAACAAGTCAAAATCATTTACTCAGCAATTTGAGCAAACTTGTTAGGCAACTAAAAGTAGACCGCAGATTCTCAAACATCCAAATGAGCTTTTTTGTCCTTTGAATATGTAAATATTATGGAAATAAGATCAATTCGAATAGTAATCAGCCAATTACAGCCTTAAGACACGTAGTCTAGTGAAAACAGCCCGTGTGTTCTTTAAACCCAGCAGTGAAGCATCTGAGACTTGTCCTTCATCTTATCTGGGCAGGTTTGCAAACAGATTCAATAGAATCAAGGCAGCTCTGCAAATATAAACCCTGTGTAGAGGAGGGAGGTGCTCCATCCCAGATACATCACTTCCTGTCAAACAGCCCATTCACTGAAATGAAAAGCTGAAGAGGTGGCATGCAAAATGACATTTCCCTGTGAAATACTGAACAGGCCAGGCTTCAGGGAGAGCAAAAAAAAAAAAAAACCCCCGAAAATAATTTTATACGGTCTCCAGTAGCTAAGCGATGATTTCTTGCCGGGATTATTAAAATCTGCAGTGTTGATTGGGTGATGTGGAGGCTGATGAACCTGTTGGTCTCGTGTAGCTTAGTCATGATTCACTCTAATGAATAATCAGGGAAGCCACTCACCTGCTAATTAAACATGAATATGTGGAGCAGGGTTATACAGTATGCACACACGCACACACACGCACACACACAGCACAAGGAAAGATAGGAAGGAGGGAATTTCTCGGATAAATATATATCCGAGAATAAGTAAATCATAAGAGAAAAAACAGGTCACAGTGCAGGATCATATAGATTAACAGTGGCAGGTTTTCAACTCATGCTGAAACACACAAACGCGTCGCTAAATGAGCTGACATCGGATAGGTGTAGGAACCGGATTACAAAAATGCACGTTTGGCTACAGGTGCGAGTCTGCTGAGTGTGAGTGTGAGTGCTACTGTGTAATCCAAAAACTATGAAAGGATTTTGCTTTGTAGTTTTATATATACGTATATACTTAAGGTCCTGGGTTCGATCCCCGGGTCACCCAGGGTGCCTTTCTGTGTGGAGTTTGCATGTTCTCCCCGTGCATGCGT
>JAQQZX010000005.1:4922450-4933420 GCA_030068355.1 Notoglanidium maculatum | reverse complement strand
CCCCACAGGAGGGCCCAAGCCGGAAGAGCCTCCCCCCACAGGAGGTCCCAAGCCGGAAGAGCCATTCCCCACAAGAGGGCCCAAGCCGGAAGAGCCTCCCCCCACAGGAGGACCAAACCGAAGAACCATTTACAGTGCAAGCAAGAAAACAAGCAAGAAATCAGGAATTAAAGAAAAACGCAAATGCAAAACAAAATGTATGAAAGACAGACAGAAAGAAAGAAAAATTACAAGAAAAAGAAACAAAGAAAGATAAAAATGGACAGACAGAAAAATGGACAGTAAGAAAGATTCATAAAAAGAAAACTGCAATGAATTGAACAGAAAGAAAGAAACACACCCAAAAACACAAACACCCCGGGAGAGAAATCAGGAAAGGAAGAGAAGAGGATGAGTGCAGAGAGAGAGAGATAAAGACAATCTGCTGAGTGTGAACTCCGTGTTGTGGTGTGTGTGTGTGTGTGTGTGTTCGTACGTGTCGGGGTGTGTGTACAGAGGTGATGGAGAAAAGGCAGATCACTTCTTCATATTAATGTCTTCATCCCTCAAAGTGAACTTCTTCCTCAGAGCCTCAGAGATCAGAGAAGCAGAGTCCTCCTCCCTCAGCGACGTACAGCCACGGGAATATCTACACACACACACACACACACTTTACTGGGTTACAGATTACAGAGATACAGTGCTGATTAACAGTTGTGATGAAATACCTGTGGTTTTCATTACAGAGCGACAGAAACTGAGGAGAAAGATTTAAAGAATAAAAGAAACAAAACAGGCCAGGGAGAAAAAAGGAATAAACTTCAAAGTACCTAAAAATGAACAAGAAAGAAAGAAAACAGAAAATACAGACTTGTGAGGGGGGGGGGGGGGAGACAGACAAAGGAATAGAATAAAAAAAAAAATGAAGTTAAAGAAGATAATACTAAAAGAGAGAAAAAGACAGGATTCAGAAATGTAATGTGATTCCACATTTGTGTCGTTTGTGTTGTTTCCCTCCATTTCTTTGGTTCCCGTCAGAGCAACCTCTCAGTCGCGTAAGCGTTCTCTCACCTGTCCTGGCTCATCTTCATGCGGTTCATGTCCTTCAGGATGTCCTTGACGTCGGCGAAGCTGGTGGACTTGGACAGAGACACCGTGTCTTCCTCCGCCTCCCGGAAGTCCATGGTGGGCCGGTCGAGGTCGAAGGTCGCGGACGCGGTCATGCAGACTGGGGGCACGGGGTCGGGCGCTAGCTCTGGGACCTCAGATCCGTCCTCCTCGTCCTCCTCCTCCTCCTCGTCTACTTCAGTGACGTCGCTGATGACGAAGGAGGCGGCGGGGAGCGGGTGGTACGCCGCCGTCTCGAAAGGAGCCATGGAGAAGCCGACGGTGGTGTCGTCTGGAGAGAGGAGGTCCGGGGTGATGGGGTTCGAGTCTGGGGAAGAGGAGAAACGCATGGAGTGTTTATAAGCTCCGATAGTCATACGGAAGACAGACGGGTTATCATGCTGAATAGATTTAACTCTGTTATGAATTCAAAATTCGAAAAAAAAAAAAAAAGAAAAAAGAACAACCTTTCAGATTTACAAACTTCCAGGTTAAAAAAACAAACAAACAAAAAAAACCCTACAGACAATGGTATCTAGCCTTGTGCGCGAGTGTGCGCGTGTGGGACAGTACCCGTCTCTCCCGCGACGATCTTGGCGATTTGTGCGCGGAGGCGGCTCAGCTCGTCCTGCAGGGCGGTGGCGCGGTTCAGCGCCGTGATGCCCGGCTTCCTCAGACCCTCCATGCGCTTTCCCTCACGCCTGAAATTGGGCACCGACGAGTTCCTGTGCAGGACCATGAGGGGCGTCGGCCTCCACTCCTGCCGGAAGGGGCGTGTGTCGCTCCTGACCAATAGGAGAAGAGAAGGTCATTTACTTCAGAAATGCTCCCTTCTGAGTTTATATTTAATCTATAGAGTTCATTTCACGGTCATGATCTCATCATCGCTCTCTCATACCTGACTCTGGCATACGTTTCCTCTTCATCAGCAGCGATCCAGGCGATGTCGGCCAGTGTGGGCACCAGGGGGCCGTCTGTGTGCCGCAGCGGGTTCAGACCAGGCAGCTCCTGAGCAAGCAAACACACATACAAGATTAACAAACAGATGACAAGCATTAACAGAAGTGTTAGGATGTAAAAGGAAGATAGAAAGAAACAACAGAATGAACAGCAAAATAAAAAAAAGAAAGCAAGAAAGAAAAAAAAGTGAGGCAAAGAATATAAAATGGAAAAAAGAAATACAGAGATGCAAAAAGAAAGAAAGAAGCACAGAAAGAAAACAGACAAAACATATTACAGTATTACAGACTTGCACTTCACAATGTTTTCTTCATTTAGTTCATATCTACACATGGCTGTGTGTGTGTGTGTGTGTGTGTGTGTGTGTGTGTGTGTGTGTGTGTGTGTGTGTGTGTGTGCGCGCGCTACCTGGAAACAGGCTCTGGGACAGGGTTTCAGAGGCAGATTAGAGCCGATTCTCCTCACCACACTCCGGGTCGCACCGTGAGGTTTGTTCTGCCAAATAGGAATCACCTCCTGCACAAACACACACTCATCGCCTTAGACACTGCATCATGAACTTAGCAGTGTAGTGCTCAATATCCACCATACTCAGGACATCCCACAATGCAACGCTGCAGGAGGTGCTCAAAAAAATCACCCAGTAGGTGTAGAGCACCCACAATGCACTGTGGCACTGGAAGAGGACATGTCAGAGTGAACGTATTTAGGACACGCCCACTGTACACTGCTGTCGAGCTGCTTTATGTTGTTGTTTGGCGCGTACTAGAACTAGGCGAGATACGGCCTAGAGAGTACAGAGGTTGATTCGGGACATGTCCAATATGGACTGCTAACGACCTACATAGTGAAGCGGGATTGTGAAAAAATGTCTAGGAAATTTGGTTTGTGAACTGCTGCTTCTCAGGAGAGTGGTGTCGTGAGCGAGGTGCGATTTGGGACGCAGCGAGGGACAAAAAGCTCACCGCTCCAGTGTCCATCATATCAGAAGAGGGTTTAAAGAGAACGCCACACGACCGCTGATTCCGATATCACACCGTGACGGACGACATGATGTCCAGGAGTCTTCAGTCCACTGCGGTCGAATCACCAAGCATCTGAAATGAAAGGAACCCAAGATGGGAGGATGGACAGACAGAGGAGACATGACATTAGTGGACATGCGAGAGATCATCAACAGATCTGAGTCTCATTGATCCACACCGAGAGCCAAACATAGGAAACTTTATATCCAGAAGCCTGACTTATAGTTTTACAAGATTTGCAGACATTTTGTACTAAACTATGCTAATCTTTGCCTTTAAATACTGAAAACTGTTTACAAAAGCAAGCAGACTGGATATAATATGCTAAACCACACTAGCTAGCTACCGAACTGGCTCTAAAATTCGATGATTTTAGTGTTCATTTCCATCTAAATACAATGAAACTCCTATAATTAAAATATAATCTCGATTAATTTGAAACAAACGCTTTATAACCTTGCGTCCCCAAGAGTTGACCCTCGTTTAGCTGCAATAGCGTTACAAACACTGGCTCAATCCCAAATGGCTCGCTATTCTCTTCATAGGCGCCCTGCATACGTCACAGACGTAGCAGTTCATATGCTCTCATTGAAGCACCCTATCTCCAAAACGCAGCTATTTGGAACACAGCCGTCATGTTAGTGAATATAAAACCGCGACTGAAAAACAACAGCGTTTGAAAGACATTTTGTTTTCATTTATATAACGAAAAACAAGTACTACGAACCATTCGTGGTTATAAAAACTCGGTTTCTTCGTTGCAAAGTGTTCTTCTCTCGCAACAGTTAAAACAAACAAAACAAATTCGGTGCCGTGGTAACAAAGCTAAGCTAGCTAGCTGCTCGCAGATGCCGGAGCCAGTTTAATGAGGCCGCTCTGTGATTGGGTCCTTTTTGCATGTCAGCGTCCAATCAAATGCTTGACAAAATAAAAGTTTCAAATTTAGCACGATAAAAGTTTTCAAAAGGTTTGGGGCACTGAAGTGATTCTATCGAAACATTCTAGTACAGAATAGCAATTAACCATACAGTGCATTAAAAAGAATAATTATGACGACAACAATTTATATCAATGATATGATTTAAAAAAAAATAGTATTCCATGTTAATAATACAAAATTTAACTAACAGAATTGAGGTTGTGAACCTTAGCTTGTTAAATCTATGACACTGACTATTCATTGTTTATGGAGATAAATGTATATCACTCATCACTATGAGCTGGCTAGCTTGTTGCTTAAAAAAGACAAACACGGAGATGTCAATGTTTTCCCAACTACTTTATTCATCAAATGTGCAGAGGTTAAAAATGAAGTTATTCCGAGCTGAAAATTGTTACTCGCTCAAGCATGGCATAAGGTCATTTTTGGCCTCCACTTCAGATTATTTGCTTTATTATATTATTATAAGTCTTCAATAAGATTATTTTGGATTTTTATGAAAGTGCAACAGCACCAGCAATAGTTATGAGAAGAATACACAGAATGGTACAAAGAAACAAGTGACGCAGAGGCTGATTTCTGTCTAGCCCAGACTATAGATTCCTGCAGCCTATCGGTGACAGTCATGTCAGGTGATTACGGCAAACACCCCCTAAATTTGACCTCCATTTGGCCTGGTATTTTTCATAAATCTGTAACTCTTCATCATCAGTGATTGAGAAGCCGCATCTGTAATACAGTCATGGGTGTAATGAACATGAAGGAGGTGGATTATTTACTCTATCATACTTTCCCCCCTAAAATGGCTTTGGAGGAGAAATTGGAGTACATAAACTAAGTACACATATCCAATCTGAGTACAAATTACAGAAAGGGACTGTGACTGTAAGTTTATTAGTGTTTGGGGTTGTTCTTTGTCATTGTTGGTATTGTTTTAACGAAAGGGTAGCAACCTTTCAGAGGAAACATGGCATAACTCAAGCAAGATTTAACACACTTTATTAAAATATTTTGAAATTGTATATGTGTGTGTGTGTGTGTGTGTGTGTGTGTGTGTGTGTGTGTGAGTAATAGTTTGCCCCAGTAATTTCTTTATGCCATTAGTGAGCCCTCTTGATATAATGCATTTTAACATCATACTAAACCAAACTTTACACTAACTAAACCTAAACTGAATTTTACATGAAAATTCCAAATAAAAAAATTAATAAAAATGAGACCACTTGTTTAACCATATTTATTTAACCAGTTTTCTTTTTTGCTCTGCTATGGTTTACTCTTTTAAAATGTGTCACGGATAACTATCAACTGCTATGAGCATTATTTTTGATCATTTTCCTTTTTTATTTTTGAATAATTAATTCTATGTCACTGTTAAGGTACTTATAAACATAACAATCTGGTGTTCTGCATTGCTTTTATAGTATTTTCTTAAGTATATAAAAATATAATTAGCTGAAATTTTAATAAATTCATGACAAGTGACGTTAACATGATAAAAATCCACGATAAAAGGTTCAAATCCATACTTTATTTTATTTAGTTCACGGATTAAAAAGCTCATATGAATGAAGATAAACGGTTTTGTTGTTTTTTATCACAATAGGTCGCGGTGTGATGACGTCATATTTAACCTAAACCGCGAGCAGAAGCACAACAACTCGTGATGTGATTTATTCCTCCCCCGTACTCCACCTTCAAGAGAACGAATTAACAATCTAATCACAAATCTATCGCGATTAAAATGTGAAGTAGATACATATTTTGAGAATTAAAACGTGCACTCATGTCGAAAATAAAATAAAAATACTTTGGTTCTGTGGTTGCGTCGGTCACTTGAGTGATCCGTGTACTGTCCAATCAGCTTGCTTGCTGGTGTTTGCGAGCCAATCGGCGAGCAGGAGGCGGGACTTATCAGAATGCAGTTTGGAGGAACAATACGCCTGTCAAAACCATGACCGTATGAAAACATATGATGGAGAGCTGCCGCTGTCAGTCCTTCTGTTTTTAGGCTCCGTTGATAAAAAAAAAACAGGTCAGTTTCTGCTCTAATTATAAGTTTTAGCGTTGCTTTGTCATGCAAAGAAGTATGGTTTTATTCATTGCTAATCAGACAGTATCAAAGCTGGCTAACTTGTCCTTTTTTGGATTGCACCATCATCATCACGGAAAAAGGCTGATTTATTTTTATTTCCTTTATAGGGGGGGAATAAAAGTCAATGTTCAAGCTAGTCATCCAAATGCTGCAGTGAAATGACAGCTTTCCTCCATTTTTATTTAGAGATGCATTACCAAATGGCGCATATGTGTGTAGTCCACTACAGTACATAGGGTGCCATTATTTTATGCCCTATGCAGTGCACTTTTAAAGGAAGCAGATATTTTAGTCACAAATAATTTTCTACTGAACATACAGTATAGTGCACCTCACTCTAAGGCACAGAAGCCAAATTTAGTAAATACAGTGTGTCTGTTTTTTGTTTTTTGTTCATTTTTAATGTTTAGATTATGGAATATCAGCCTTTTCTGGTCAGTGATCCCTTTCTAAGGATCGTACACACAGCTCCCCAAGCCTCCCTGTCAGCTCGAACCTACCGGCTGTTTTGGATGATTTTTGTTTTTTGCACTATGCTGTATAAACTCTCAAGACAGCTGTGTAAATGAAAATGCGGGGAGATTTTCTGAAACACTCAAATCAACCCGTCTGGCACCAAGAAAGCAACTTGGATCACATTTTCTCTCCATTCTGATGTTTAACATGAACGTGAAACGAAGCTCTTGAATGATTTTATATGTTCCCCTTCTTTAACATGACTGACCGATTGGATACTCGCCTTAATAAACAAGTGTTCCTAATAAAGTGACCCTGTAAGTCAATTATATTATGTGACATATAATAATAAAATCTCTACTCCTTTTTTACAGCTTGTCTCTGTTATATGAAGATGATGAAGGAAAAGAAGAGGAAGATGATGGAAGCCAAAGCGAATTCCTTCGACTCTTTTCTTGTCCATTGAACATCCGCGCTTCTGGAAATCAGCTACAAAAAATAAAAGCAAAACTATGGACAATAAACAGAGGGACAAGACGAGAAGCGGATACTTCGGCAATGTCAAGAACAGGTCAGCTCTCCTGTGTTTACAGTTTAAGTTATATTATAACTTTATATTATATTATATATTATAACGCATTGTAACAGTAGTGATGTGTTAAATGACACATCTGCTGCATAGATTATAAAAAAATCATATGTTCAAAGCAGCCAGTGTTTCAATACTGTACAATTTAGAGCTGTGAAGAATTTAGGGCCGAACAGTGTGATGATATGATATCGATATCGTGATAAATTACACAGGAAGCTTGCGTCACAATACGCTTTACTGAGATATGATGGTCATTCTGAAATCTTTTTAATAATTGTTTTTCTAAAGGTTAAAAATAATTGCAAATTGACTGAAAACTGCTACTGCGATGTCAAAATTTGGTACTTAATCTTTAAAATTGTAAATTTAAAACCCTAATTTTAAACGTGTAATTAATCTTTTAAATTTTTATTTGTTATAAAATAAATTTGTTGTTATAACATTTTTTATTGTTTTTATTTTTATAGAAGTTGTTTTTGTAAACATAAATGGTATAAATGGTGTATATATATATATATATATACAAATAATACAAATAAATTTTTTTTCCTGATATATGGAAAAAATAGTTTTTTTTTAAATGCTAAGAATTTGTTTGCAAACATATATATATAATCACAATACGCATCATGCCTGATATATATATATATATATATATATATATATTTTATCATATCCTCTAGTTTATCGTATCCTTTTAACCTCTAGTTAAGATGCAACACAACCTGTAGTTTTGTGCAAACATTTCTAAAATATTTAGAAATAAGTGAACACCGCTACTTCTATGCACTCTTTACCAAGAAGTGTTTGCTACTTAGCTAAGTGTTTAGCAAAAACCTTTTTAGTGAAGTTTTAGAACAGTAGTTAAAGGTGTTATAGTATTGACCCCTTGCTCATACTGACCCCCAGGCTGGGCACCAGGCTGCCGTCGGGCTTCACGCAGCCTCCAGGCTTCGTCACGGGGCCGTGGGACGCCTCTGATGGCGCTAACGCAGGCCAGGACTTTACGGCCACGGGGCGCCATCACATCCGCAACCCCAAACTGAGACAGTATTACCTCAAAGGTGAGGAAAAGATCGGCATGGTTCGCAAGAAACGATTGTGATTTTTCTTTAAATGTAATATATTTCACTTTTAAAAATATTCAAAATAATAAATATGGAAAAAAAATTGTATTATTATCAAATTATAATACATTTGTGATTAAATAGCAATGTTGATATTTTTTTTAAGCACCTTTAAGACAAAATGCATTCAAAGGGCCAATTTTTTATCACTATATTATTAGAAATAATATAGTAATAAGTATAAAAAGACTATAACGAATTGCATGTCGTCTAGTTTATCTGTTTGTGTTTACATTTAATGTTGTGGAAGATCCATTAAACGATTTAGCTCCTGTTCTCGATGACGTTGTGAAGTCCACATTTTGCCTTCTCGCAGAAAACCTGACCGTATCAGCAATTATACGTAATTATACATCTTTATTGAACACGATTTTAACTCATCTTAGATCGGATATACACAATAGCGTATATTAATAGAAGTCTGTGATAGCTAAAGCCTGCTACAGGAAGTAAAATTAATTGCCATCTTCTGACTGATCAGATTTGGGAATCCAACAAGACTCTGGTATGAATCTTTTATTCATTGTATCAATATTAAATTTGACGTTTTTTTCTAAAACAAAGTTTTTGTTGAAATTTGCATACAATTTGAATATATACAGAATTAGAGTAGGGCTTAACAGCTGACTTTAGTATAATGTCTCAACAGTCTGGCCATAAATCTACTACAGCATTGATTACTGTGCACAGAGTTATTTATGAAATTGGTTTTGTTTTTCGATAATATTGGGATATTTAGTCTGTTTCAATTTCATTTAAACCCTTGTGGATTAGACAGTGCGAGTGAATGAGAACTGCGTAAAAATGCAAACGCATGGAAATGAAAATGATTAACAAAGTGGTTTTAGACTCGCAACGTTACTGCGTGCTTTCACAGAGGCTGCTTTTCCATCGGACATGTCAGTGACAAAGACGCTGCAATCTGTAGCAGAATCAAGCTGGGGAGGTGAGCAAGCGGTGAGTGACACACACACGCGCACACGCACGCACACACACACACACACACACAAATGCTGTGACTTATAATTACACCCTTATACTGTATAGTGATAGCACAACATCCACATCCCCACACACACACACACACAGACACACACACACACACACAAATGCTATGACCTATAATTACACCCTTATACTGTATAGTAATAGCACAACATCCACATCCCCACACACACACGCGCACACACACACACACACACACACACATATCCATGATGTGTCCACACGTCCATGATGTGACATCACACTAAGTCCTGAAGTGAGCCGAGCAAAGGTCACGGACACGCCACTGCCACTGCAACTGCAACGTTCCTCCTAAACAGCGTTTTCACTGTCCGACATTAGGGTGGATGGATATTCATAAACTTCTTCTGAAGCTTTACAATGGAGCGCTGTGGTCCAAAAAGGCTTTGGTAATTGAAAATGAATCATTAATGATGATAAGTGATAGCTAGCTGTGTGTGCTTTGGACTTGAAGTCTTTATTGTAGCTCAAATAAAACCAGTCAGCTTGTTAAGTACTGAATATAGATTTGAGATGCATCTTGCTAATTACTGAACCTAGATTTACAGAACACATCACTAACTACTGGACCTAGTTTGGGGATTAACATGCCAGTTACTGAAACTAGCTTTAGAGGACATCATGCTAAATAGTGAATCTAAATTTGCTGATAATGAAACTAGATTGCTAACTACTGACCATGCATTCACCTTGCTAACTAGCATTGTCTCTGCTAAACGTAGCTTTATGTGACACTTATGTTCATTATTGAAATTAGTTTTACAGAATCCTGGTAACGGAAACAAGCTACAAGATCTTTATAATGACAGAGTTTAATTATTTTTAATATCTTGCTAATGGCTAAAACCTAGCTTGAGTTTCTGATTACAGCAACTAGCTTTATAGAATATCATGCTGAATACTGAAGCTAACTAATGAAACAAGATGTGTAGAAATCCTTTCTAACTACTGAATGTAGAATTGTGTCTGCAGAATTTAGTTTAATGTGAAACTTTGGTGTAAACTGAAATTAGCAGATTTTGCTAGCTGACCTTTCTAATTTAAAGCCCAGCTTCGTAGAAAGTAATGCTAATAACTTTGTATAACACCTTTGTTGTGACAGAGTTGAAGGTTTTTGAAGGGATGAATTTAGCTTTTTGGTATGACGTGCTAATTACTAAAATTAGCTTTTTCACTAGCTACTGAACCTACATTCCTAGCCTTTATAACTACTGAATCTGGATTTGCTAACTAATGCTAATGCTAATTCACACTGTGTAACATTTAGATTTGTAGCTTTGGCAGCAAGTTAGCAAAGTACTTTTGAAATGGAATACTTGTAATTGTACTTAAGTAAACATGTACTTTTCTTCATCCTATAACAAAGGAATCTACCAATATTTGTTTTATATTATTAAAGAATGACATGTCATGCATTTTATATATTTATAGTTACATTTAGTGTTGGGGAACACCCACAGAGCAGGCTACTTCCTGTTTCACTTATACACAGTTTAAAGCAGTAGTTCTGTATAAATGGTTAGATTTTAAATACAAGCGTTAGTTTTGAGAAGTGGGAAGCCAACGCCTCCTTTAATGGTACTGACAATGTGTGTGTGTGTGTGTGTGTGTGTGTGTGTGTGTGTGTGTGTGTGTGTGTGTGTGTGTGTGTGTGTGTGTTTGT
>JAQQZX010000005.1:4889140-4901722 GCA_030068355.1 Notoglanidium maculatum | reverse complement strand
TTTAAAAAAAAAAAAAAAAAAAAAAAAAAAAAAAAAAAAAAAAAAAAAAAAACTCACTGTAACCATAGCAACACCCTTTCCTGTCCTAATGATTTTCCTGTCCTGGTATTGACCAACTGACTGTGCTTACTGTCTAGATTAGATTCATTATCAGTAATGCAGATAAACAAAGATGGATAATGAGGGGACTGAATGTCGTCACAGAAAAGCAAGAGTACACGTGAGCCGTTTGCGTGTTTGTGATTGGCCGTACGCAGCCACGGTTAAAGAGAGACGTCACATCACGCAACAAGGACTATTCCAGCAACACTGTGTTCTTTTTTTTAGCTAGACCGCAAAGTTAGAACAAATTAAAGCAATAGTTTGGCCAGAAGCAGCGACTTCCTTCATGGAGTTGAAGGAGGAAAAAAAAAAAAAAAAAGACAACATTACTCATCTTAGCATTCTTATTCCATGAACACACTGAACAGCAGGCTACCCAGGTTTTCCATAGTATGAATATAAAAAGGTGTGAAGCTTCACCTGCAGGTCCTCCAGCTCTTTGACGAGAGACCAGCTGCTGATGAAGCTCTGGTTGAGCAAGGCCAGGACGGGCGAACTTTCCAGGACTGTCTCCCGGAGAGTTCGCCCTGAACCTACACACACACACATAGGAATAACCATGTATTCATTCATAAACATTCCATACTATCTAATGAGATGATTATTATTAATAAATACATCAACATGCGGTCAATCACTTTATTTTTTTTTAAATCACACACGAATCCTCTGCGCTAGTCTTGTGAACATTCTCGGATCTCTAGGGCTTTAATCAACACCGCCTTCGTCAAGTCCTAGCCAAAGGCCGAGTCCAGGCTTCCCAGAATCCAGAATCGGATTCCCAGAATCCTCTGCACCAATACGCCTAGACGGCACGTTTTTCCGGCATGCAATCGCAATCCTCTCATTCTGACCTCAGCAGGACTGATCGTCCAGCGCTCCCCAGAGCAGGATGGAGTGAACCAGTTTCCCCTCTGCTTCTGCCCTGCTGAAGGCATCTGGGAAAGGCAGGTACGCCACCTGAGGAAGGGAAAATAACAGGAAGGTGGTTTATGAGAAGGACTTAAGGTGTGAACGAGGTTGTAGAACACGTGACTGAAAGAGTTCACCTTTTTGAACGGATAAAAGGTGACCTCGGCGCGGCCGGCCGCCTCGTCTCGGCTGATCTCGGAGCTCCAGCGGATCTCCTCGAACACGAACTGGATGGGTTCTCCTCCGTCCCCCCGGCTGTCAAGCACCTGCCCCTGCTCGTCGTAGATCACGGAGGGCGTGGACGGCCCGGCCGCTCGCAGCTCCATCTGGAAAACGCGCAAGACGTGAATTCAGCTCCTAAAATCCAACATTTTGTTTGTTTTCTAACCACCCTCCATTTTAGGACTGAATATTCATGTGCTGCTTTCTGGTCCTGATTTTTTATTATTTATTTAAAACGGAAAAAGCACTAATGATCACCTCCTCTACAAGGCACTGTTTTTTTTTGTTTTTTTTTCTTTTACTAAAGGGCCACATTCTTTCTGCGTACCACCACTTACTGAAGAATTTGATGCAAAATGTGCACCGAAGATTGAAAAAAAGTGTGTGAGCAGCCACAGGACGCACGTCCTTATTTACAACCGGTGAAACATTCATCTGAAAACCATCAACACTCTCCAATAAGGGCTTTTACTATTTCACAAAGAAATTTTTTTCCACAATGAGTGAGTGGTGAGTGTTTATGTACCTGTGGCAGGTAGCCGATGTCCACTTCCATGCTGCTGCTCTCGCTGGCGCCGTACAGCCACTCCATATCAACATTCAGAGACCTACAGACACAATACAGCAATCCGAGATCTTTAGCTCTGATGATCCCCCCCCCCCCGAGACTGGACCGTAAATCCCTGTTATAGAGAGGGCTCGTGAGCGCCCCCTGCCCTGCCACCAGTCCGTACATGCTGCATGTTCTTTTGTCTCTGCGCGCTATTTTCATAGCAAAATATATATATATATATGGTGATAAATATCGTTATCGTGAAAATGTCAGAAAACATCGCGTTATAAATTTTAGATCGTATTGTCCAGTCCTAATCATTTTAACAGACAATTTCCTCAGCATGCAGTCGAAGGTGCGTCTTTTTCCGTTTCAGTGATTGTTCGCGTAGTCTCTACGTTCTTCGTACTCACTTGTCATTAGGGACGTACAGATGGAAGTCTCGGACATGAGAAGCGTCTCTGGAGAGCACGACGTGGCCAGCGAACTGACCGGGTGTGAACCAGAACGGGAAATCCGGAACTTCATTCAGCTGGAACTCGGCGTGAATCCTGAGGTTCGAAACACAAAGTGATAACAAAAACACGGCATTAAAACCGGACCGTAAGCAGACGTGACTACAGGCTTTTCTGATCACACGAACGTTTCAGTCAAGAGTCTTTTCAAACACTTCCTAGAACAATGACCTTCCAACGCAATGATTCTAATATGCGAGTGTCTCTCAGTGAAAAGGCACCGTGTGCAAACCGTCCCATTTTTTTTTTTTCTCTTTCAAAAAAATGACTCTTGGAAGTTCTCAGAAAATGAAAACGATGGTGCATTAAGATTTGTGAACTTGTGACGCTCAATACCTGAACACGATCTCATAGTAGAAGTCGCTGACGGCTCGTACGCAGGCCACGGCTCCCTGAGGGGCGAAGCGGGATTTGATGAACGGGCGAGGATGAAACATGCTGAGCAGGGCGTGGATCAGGACCTGAGGGGCCGGAAGGAAAGAGAACCGTTACAGGAAGTCACAGACAAGAACACAACACTTAAGATTTAAGACACACCACCCTGCCCAATAATCTGACAAACTTAAAGTAATCGCACCCATAACCGTTTTCAGCACGAAAAATAAAAAAGACGCCTTGTTGTTCTTATAACACTGTGCTTTTTCGGAACGACGTCTGCGATGAATGTAGGAGATTAACAGCAGACAGCAACTTTATTATTTTCCTAAGTCATTTCAGTGACAAGTGTACCATAAAAAAGATCAATAAAACACATTTATTGGCCAGCCAAATGCTCGATTTCTGCTCTAATCATGATTTACCTCTTTGCCGCGGGCGGTGGGCGGGTGGTACCGATTGTTGGGCAGATATCCAGTGAAGATGTTGAGCTCACTCGGTATGATCCACCACGTGTCGCCCGGCTCCCCTTTACCCTTCGGCGGCAAAAAGATCCGGAACTGAGCAGCCGAGAAGGTGGAGGAGGGAATAGCGGGACGCTTCCATGAACGCAGGCCGCTCAGCGCACTGTGGGATACCTACAGAGAGAACCTTTTCTTTTACTTTTCCACTTCCTGTCATTCAGGCCGATAATTATTTTTGGAAAAAAAAAAAAAACAAACTACAATGGCATGACAGAATGACTTTTGGAAACATGATGGCTGTAAGAACCTGTGAAAACAAAAGGATACTGGATAAACTGAAATGTTTAATCTGTTACAAGCTAGACATGTGTAGTTGCAAAAAAAAAAAAAAAAAAAAGGGCTGTTTGAAATATTGTATTTTTGATCAAATTACTATCGTGTAATTTCTGGTAGTAAACTATTTTAATCATGATCTGAGGACTCCGAAACACCACAGTAAATGGTTAAAAACAAGGAGATCTTTATTTATTTTTTTTTTTATTATTAATCAAATTAATTTTAAAAATATTTTCCCAGTGACTTCTCTTTTTCCAACAAAAAAGCACTTCCTTGAGCACATGTTGTATTTTTGTACAGCAAGAAAAACCACAATTGTGAATGAATGGCTGCTGATTGGTCAGAAACAGAGAAATGGCCCATGCTGCCCTAAATTTATTAGAACACACCGTGCCCATTGCTTTATTAAGTGCAGAGGACGAAGCTTTACCCCCAGAAAGCCGTCCTTGCTCTTGGTCATGGTCTCGAGCAGAAGCGGCTGCAAGGCTGCATGAAGCGTCAGCGTCTCTCCGTTCGGGTCAGCGATGAACTCCTCTTCATACTCCGCAGGAGGAGCGACACCTTTACGCGAGGGACATAAACATGGCAGACATTAAAAACATGGCAGATTTTTTAGAATGAAAATGGCATTGATCATTGATCATATGAGAGCGCGACAAATGTGGCATTGTTGAATAAACGTGAAAAAGGGAACCTGTGAGTTTTTCAGCGATGGGTTTAAACTCCTCAGGGCTCAGGTAGAGGTCGTGATCTACATCCAGAGATGTGAAAAGGAAAAGTCCTTCTGCCCCCAGGGTTTTCAGCGCCGCTTCCTGAAACACAGAAGAACTTAATGAGTGGAAGGTTTACATACTGACGAGTTACACGTCACCTCTCTGTCTATATCTATAGCTATATATATATAAAAATGTACTGGTGATAAATCCTGTGGTCCAGGAAAGCTGAATTCAGCATGTTATGTGGTTAGGTTATCTTAGACACCCTATTGTTTATTTCTAATTTTGTTACAGATATTTATTTTATGAATTCTGCATTGAGTCAAAAACATTTTAGATTTCCAAACATTACTTTTCCAAAAAAAAAAAAAAAAAAAAAAAAAAAAAAAAAAAAAAAAAAAAAAAAAAAAAAAAACTGTATTTGAAAAACATTTGTAGGTCAGTAAAAAAAGCAACATTATGTAAGAGAACACTTTTCAGACAAATAAAAAAAAAATTCATAATGAAGGCTCCTGTAAAATAAAAGCAGCAAGTGCGACAGTGAAAGTCTGAGAGGAACTGTGACCGATTCTCCACAATGGATCATCAGACCAAACATTGTTGTTTATTTCATTATTTCTGAAGTCATCTTTACTTTACAGCATTTTATTTTTTATTTTTTCAGCCTAAGATTCTGCTCGAAATGCAACCTTAAGTCTAATTAGATCTCATTTTGGTGCCAGATGAAGGACAGAGCTCTGAAGTTGCTCATGTTTCCACATTAATGAAGCAGATGTGAGGCGTTAAATCTGCGATTTGTGGGCAGGGTTGGAGTTATGTGCGTAAAGACCACCGAGTAATGGAGGAAGGAATTCCTCCACACTGTGCGCGCGCGCGCGCGTGTGTGTGTGCGCGCGCGTGTCTGTGTATCAGACACACACCCACTAATAAAACAGCTGTTCTCATATAACACATACGTGGCAAGGAAACAATGGGACGCAACAACGCGCGCGCCATCTGTACAGTTCTTACTTTGCAGGCTGCGACGATTAATCGGTTTTTTTGTTTGTTTGTTTTTTTTGCGTTTGCGTTCCCTTACAGCCCGCGTCATAACCGGGATCCTGCTGCTGCATGCCACGATTAATCGACACAGCACGCTCGTGCATTCACATGCAAACGGGGAAACATATATATATATATATATATATATATATATGCTGAAATGAATGATCTCAAACTTGGCACTTACGTGACGCTGGGAAATATGCGTGTTTCTGATATACTGGATCCCAGCACCGATTACCGGAACGCACGCGACCGTGAATAAAGTCCAAAAAGCCCATGTGCGCCGTGTTTCTCCGGTCTGATCCCCGGTATTTCCAGAATCGTGATGTACATCATTATTTGCTGATATCTTCTTCTTTTCCTCCAACAGCGCTGCTTTATCCACATCCTCCGCCATCCCTAAAACCGGTCTCTTCTTTACGTTTATTTACATTTGCGGGGTTTTTTTTATATTGAAAATCCTCCCAGGAACCGCTGAACCTCCAGAAGCCACTACTTTCACAGCCAGTCCTGTAGTTTAGAGGAGAAACTGCTTTTCACATCAACCTAGCCGCGTCCCAAATGCTTCCCTATTCCCTATATAAGCGCACTACGTAAGCTGTGACGTCATGGCGTACGCGACCTACGTATCCCTTTATTTTGTGTCCAATGGCGTACTGTTTGGGGTTCGGTCTCGAGACTATTCTGGCTGGATGGAGGACAGGGTTTGATTCTTAAAGGGACAGTACGCCTTTTTATTTATTTATTTTTACATTAATGATCAGAAAACCTACGGAAGAGAAGAGTATTAGGGACACATGACATACATTTCAGAGAATTCTTAGACAAATGTCAGAATTCTGTGAAAAAAGTTAGAACTGTGTGAAAAAAGTCAGAATTCTGAGAAAAAATTTCAGACCTCTGTGAAAAAAATCAGAACTTAATTTACTTTTTTATTCAGAATTCTGCCTTTTTTTCCACACAGTTCTGACTTTTTTCCCTCAGAGTTGTGATGGTGCCCCATATGATGAGAACGTGAATAAAAGTATTTCAATTTTGTGCACATTTGTCCAGACACAAAAAAATCCAACTGCTTGGTGATATAATCATTGTATGTTTGTGATTATACAAGTTTATGTTGCCAACAATACAAAAACAAGTGAATCTTTCTGAATGCATCTTTAAAAAGAGAGCGCAGCGAATCAGTGCACATTTACCAGAAAAAACTGACAACACACAGCAGCAAAGGGTCTACAGTTTAAAAAACTCCTGTTATGCTGTAAATTTATATACATTTATGGATCCTCAAGATTATATATCTCTTCCATGGATTTAGATTGTGGAGGAATTTTTTACATTTCACTTTATTATTCTTGCTGCGTGTTAAACATAAAAAAAAACCAGTCCAATAAAACAAACAAAAAAAAAAATGAATGTGGTTTTAAAATTAATGATGACTTGATATTATGTTTGGCGTACATCACTTACATCAAAGTGAGAATAATAAATAGCAACTTGTCATTTTTCAGACTCAAATATTGTTGCTCATTTAAGGATTTTAATCAAACCTACAGTTCAGACTGATCTTAGACACATACGCAATACACACTTACTTAAAATGACCGTCACAGACATGTCTGTGTCCAGTGTTCGCTTTACTAGTGCTAGCTTTACTCTGAAGGCTAATGTAGCTAACAAGGCAGCAAAAATCTGTCTCGTGCTACATGCGTGGCTTAAAATAGACGGCTGAAACTGAACGCGGCTCTTCAGCGAGATCGCTCAGATGTGCTGAAATTTGGGACGTAGTGGGATTTGTTGTCATCTTTCAACAAAACTTCCCCACCCGGCAGCCATCTTGGACAACCGGGATCGCTTTTCTCTGCGTAACGCTAATTCAAAGATTTATACAATTAAAGAACTACAGGCTGTTAAATTACTACGTGAAAGAATTTCAGATTGGTTATAACCCGTGAGATACTGTTAGCACCCCAACTGATTAGTTTCCTAGAACAGCATTCCTGCTACACAATTCAAATGTTTCATTTATTACTTAATACTGTGTACGCTGTTACCATAGAAACAACAGGGTGTTAGAGCAAGCATTAATGTAAACCTGTAATTTTAGAGCTTCACTACGGTCAGAGCTGCTGTTACAGAACATTAATCACCACCTTCTGAGCAATTAGAATAGAAAAGCCAGCAGTGGTATAAATTGCCGTTATAATAACGCCATCCTATCAGGTTCCTTTAAATTTTCACATATTTATGATCACAAGGAAGAATGGTCTTAAACCTAAAAACAGACCCAATGATATGCAGAATTGACACGAAATTACACACACAGAGCACATGGTAACTGTGATGTCACAATTTATTTCCATATAAATTTACACATGAAGGTGTTTGTGGTCAGAGTCTAGTCAAATCCTGACACAGAATGAAGCAACAGTGCTCACACACACCTCATCAGTGTGTTACTGTGGGATTTGATTGACAGGTAAATTCAGGAGCTTTTGCCTCATCACTATAATACGCCTGATAATACAGCGTGTAGTGCTTGAACACGCCAACACTATGATTATAAAGGTCTAAAGGTTAATTGTCTATCTTTGAATTCTGCTGTAACCCTCCACCAGGCTTTCCACGGCAGACATAATTTAAAGCTGGACAAGCCTTTACGAGGACACGAGGACAGTTTTCTGTGTGCCTATCGGAGAAGGCAGAGGAAAGTCAGACGCTGACTGAGGGCGAGATCTTGTGACGGAACGTGATCTTCATGCTATGGTGATGTCGAGACGATGGACGACGTTCACTCCATGTCCTCCTCCACCTGCTGCGTGTGCACTTCGACCTTTTTAGGCGGGATGTACGAGCCCATTCCTGCCGCTCGCTCTGCCTCGGCCTGAGTGTACGGCTCCTCTCTCAGCTCCTTCAACCTGGAAAAAACAGCTTACATAATCAAAATACATGCCTTCCCATTACTAACAGCTGTGGAGTGCACTGGCAAGGGGACACATTGATCTATACGCCAGGATCTAGTACAGCTTTCACAATCCATCACTGTACAGTGGGATTGAACACCTCAGTGTCACTGCTGGATTGAGAGACAATCCATCAAGCAAAAATCTCTAGCCAACGTCGCTGACGTGTTCAGAAACTCGCACTGATGAAGCCAGTGCTTTAGTCTCTAACTGTGGACATATAAAGTGACCAACAAGGTAGGACTGTGTAAAGTGCAGTACGTGTTAAAAACCTCTACAACACTGCTGTAGTCGATACAATCAAACCTGCACCAGCCAAAACATTACTAATGTGAGATGAGGGAAAGGGGGCGGGGCTTACAGGGTGAAGACGCTACTTGCAAGGATCTGTGTTTTTGTTTACAAGTATGATTATTTATATATTAGCTCACATTTACCTATTAAAAAAAGTTACATAACTTGCATGGACATTCAGCAAGAAACTCACCGCTTTTTATGGACTTTGGTCTTGAAATGCTCCTTCAGGGTCTTCAGGTCAACAAAGTAGCGCCTGCAATCAACATTAATCATTCAATTCATCAGCTGAATTATCATAAATATCAAAAGCTGCACATGAATGTCCCTCTGAGAGCGTTGGGTTGCTTTCATTAACAAGTGTCACAGCTGGGGAATACGATAAAATATCAGCAGATTATGATCAGGTAATTCACAATACACATTTCTGATATTTTGGTCACTGTGGTGGCTTTTAGAACTTTTTAATTTTTTTTTAACAACAGTTACAATCTGATCTGATGCAACTGGCTTGATGTTGCAGTTTTGACTGTTTTATTTCTTGACATTTCTAACCTTTTTGTTTTACGTTTGGCCATCCTGCTTTTCAATATTAATTTTCTTTCGATATTAAAACATCATTACTTTCAACTCGTTGAACTGAACACCACTGTTTTGGTGACAATTTGACAGGAAACCTATATTTCATACCACATATAGTGTGAACTGTAGAATTTTTTTTTTGACATTTTATCAACCTGTATATGTTACTAACCTTTAATGTATCTTTATTCCTCTTAGACAACCTACTTAAGATCAGATTAGTTCTCAATCACATGAATGTGGAATAAAGCCAGTCATTAAGTGGAGAAGTAAATCAACAACATTGTGATGATCCAGCACCGGTGACTCCCCTGACTCACTGTTGTGTCTTTGCGTTTACATGATTTATTGTCCATATTCTGTTATCTCAGGTGAGTTACTCACGCGCAGTGCAGACAGTAGTGCTGAGCGAAGCCCGTGACATCATAGTCCGTTTCCTGCTTCAGGAGATTGGCTGCATTGGCAGGGATCATGTCAGTGTGGATCTGGTCCAAGTCCTTTGTCCTTCGCTTTGTCTTCCATGTCTTTGCAATGTTCTTCTTTTTGCCATTTTTGTGGTTTCCCACCTGCTTGGATTTGCCCATGATCTAGCAAGGCAGATACAAGAGTAGCTTTCATATTAATTGTCAAATATATGCTTAAAATATGAAGTAAACCTAATAACTAAAGCTTTTAGTGCATTTTACCAAGGAAACAAATTGGTAGAGTCTATGGAGTGAGTCAAGGTTAGCATTGTATTTGCCTGTAACTACATAGGTAACCAATAAGAGTTCAAAGTAGCCGTGTGTTGTAGAATCTGGTAATAACGATCTGCCATTTCTTCGGCTAAGAAGCGTTATTGAGTAATAAAACATTAAATAAATAACGGGAAAACAATAAATTAGACACATAATTTGAATAGAAAACGCTTTACTCACTTGTAATACTGTTAGTTCATCGAATTGCGTGCTCAACAATCCACGTGTTTACGCCTTCAAATATTTACTTCCGGGTTCAAAGCGACAAGTAGGAGCCGACCGCGCATGCGCAGGCTGTGAGCTGCCATTTTATGACTGGCCGCTAAGAGGCGACAAAAACGCGCGTGTGAGTGAACCAACAGTTGCCATAGTGACGTCCTCGCGTGGACGCTTCTCCGGTTGAAGAGTTTGATATTTGCTAACATTAGTGATTAATTAAACTATGCGAAGGACAAAATAATCAGGAAAAGTGGTTTTATGTAGTTTACAAGATCTTATAAACTTAATTAAGCTGTGTAATAGAATGTCAGGTGAGTATTTTATGTTTAGCTTTAGCATATTTAACCCAGTTAGCATGACAGAATTAGCTTATTAGACCACATTATTATTATTATTATTATTATTATTATTATTATTATTATTATTATTATTATTATTACAAATACTTCTTCATAATTTTCTAAAATTCTATATTCATAATATTTAATGTTAAGATTAAAGTTCACTTTACCTTTTCTAATCTTATGTTATGAATTACTTTTTATATTGCAGAGCCTGAGATTTTAAAGGTGTCATACATTTTCCCAAATGGAGACAAATATGGTGAGTCACAGAGGATTGGGACATAATTAATAAACCAGTAATAAACTGAACATGCACCAAAGTTCTTTGTCAGTTTTATTACAAATATAAAAGCACTAAAAATAAAAAACAAAACACACACACACACACAGAGAGAGAGAGAGAGAGAGAGAGAGAGAGAGATTAGCAACAAATACATTCACGACATGTTTAGTGTGAAACATATTCCTCACTTTTTAAATGACCGTAATAATAGCTATATTTCAAATGGAAATTGTAAACAAATTATATACCAAGAATATTGAATATAATATATAATTTATATAATACCATTCTTTTTTAGTTATTATTAGAGCTACTATTTCTGAATGTTTCATTCCTGAAGCATTAAACTGTCTTAACACTATTTTCCTACATTTATTTAAAGCTTGCAGTTAGCTTTAAGCTATATAGGCTTATTTTTAGACTAGATTTTTAAACTGCTAGACGTATATTAGGTATGTGTATAGCTATTACATAAGGAATAAAACACTTGGTGGTGTGCTGTTATAGGAAAATAGTCAGCACATGTTGGTGTGATGATGAGGAGTCACTGTTGGCAGACCAAAATGTTCTATAACGTGTTTTATTACTTTTATACCACAGCCATTTGCTGATGATTATGTTTCTTTGTAACTTATCACAGAATGACTTTAGTTTCTCTCTTCCTAGCTTCATTTGTGGTGGAACATCAACATAATAAGTTTCTCTTATCACTTATGTTACAGCAGCTATAAACAGAATTTCCCTGAAAAATCTCTGCTAGCAGTTACTAAGAGTTTATTGTTATCTTCATCAATATAAGTACTTTTTTTTTATCTTTATCAGATTTGCTTGATCAATCTCCGGACTTGCGTTTAATTTGAATTGGATAGTTTTTAATCTTCATTGCTCGCTTATAGTGTGCTCAATATTTTCTAATTATACCGAGAACAAGCATGATCGCGGACAAATGAGAAGGCACTTAGCCCTTTCACAGAAAGCTCTTCTTTGCCTAAATTGCTGACTCTGATTTCTCATAGATGTTCATCATTAAGGAATAATAATCACAGATGTGTAAAAGAGAGAGATTCAGGACCAGTTCTCCTAGTAGCTGTGTGTGTGTGTGTGTGTGTGTGTGTGTGTATGTGTGTGGCAGAGGGTGAGTGCTGCCATACCTCAGACGGCGTGATGGTGAGGAAAGGCTTCGGCACACAGATCTCGTCCTCTGGAACGACGTACACTGGAGACTGGAGCGACGATAAGGTTTTTGTGTCTAGATGATTTTTATTTATTAATAAAACAACGAGTCTGATCTGAGCACATCATTATGTTACAGTGTGTACAGAGGTGATGTGGATGATGGAGGTGCATTATGTGTTTGTGTTGCAGATGAACGGCAGCGGGACGCTCTCGCACCCCTCAGGAGCCGTGTACAAAGGCCAGTTCAGGGACAACATGTACCACGGCACCGGAACGTACCACTTTCCTGACGGGACCAAATACTCGGGAACGTTCAGTAACAACAGGTCAATGTTGTTCACTCTCAATGCGTCACATCCGAACTTAAACTCTTGTCTTCCTGTAATACTCACCTCTGGCCCGATCCAGCAAAATGAGTCACAGTGACCCATAACCATCCACATAAGGGGTGGAACGGGGAGAGAATAAGCCTTAAAGTGAGGCAAAAGTTATTTCAATATCTTCAACGGAGGGAATAATGTGGCTTAGCGGGCAAACTTTTGTTTACGATCTTTCAAGCGATTTCTTTGGCTTGCACTGACGTAGACTATTATTAATTATTCCAAATATGGAAAGAGGGAAGTACAGGAGACGGACTGCTATGCCGGACGCTCAACAAAAACAGATTTGTGGCGACTCTGCCCCTCTCCGCAACACGGCAGGTTTCACGAACTCAGCTGCACGCGCCGTGTTCTCGCTGCCTCCGTCG
>JAQQZX010000005.1:4862413-4873476 GCA_030068355.1 Notoglanidium maculatum | reverse complement strand
CGCCCATCCATTCGAATATCCATCCACCCGCCCACCCAATCCACCCGCCCATCCACCCACCTGTCCACCTATCCACCCACCCATCCATTTAACCATCCACCCGCCCATCCATCCATCCATCCACCCACCCGCCCATCCATCCTTTCACCATTCTACTAATCTATCTTACAGTTCTATCCATTCATCTGCTCATCCAACCATTTTATAAATCTGGCAATTCTATCATTTTAAAAACATATAACACCATTTCACCAAATTTGTCCATCTTGCAATTATTTTCATCCATCCACTCGACTAAATCATTGTTGGTATTCCATGAATTTATCCCTCCATTCAACCATTTTATCCATCCACCAGTCAAACTAACTATTCTAATCAATCCATGTGCCATCCATCCATTTCTCCATCCAACTCTAATATCCTTCCATAGATGTAATTGTTCAGTTTATTCACCTATTCCATGTAATTTGTTCACTCAATTAACTGTTCAATCTACATATCTCTCTCTCTTTCTCTTAGTGATCCAGCCCATGGTCAGAGCAGAAAGAAAGTAACTGTCCGTCATTACCCTGATTGGGAGGCGGAGACTAATCATTTTCACCCTGACATTTCCTTTGCATCTGACTCAGAATCTCGACACAAAGCCACGCCCACTCAACTCCACAGGATTCCAGAGACAGAGAGGGCGGAGTCAGCCCTGGCCGACGTAATGGGGGCATTCCTTCCATACAGAGGCGGGGACTCTCGCTGTTCAAGTCGTTCCCATTCTACGGACTCAAGCATCGACATTGCTTTTGTGAGCTGTAACCCCTCCCTCAGTCCAGACCGTCAATCACACATCAGAGGGCGGAGCAGCGGAGGTGGGGTTTACAGACCCAGCCGTGGCTGCCTGTCTCCTGATTCAGCCAGCGTGTTGAAGCCTTTGCAGCCAGTACAACGAAAGAGCAAGTCGCTGAATGGCTTGCAGCTGGACAGCATCGACAGCCGCCCCCACCTGGTCAGAAGTCCGGCCCACCCGAGGCTGGTGCGCCAATCAAGCGCCAAATCGAGACCGAGGAATAGCAGCCCAGAGCGGCATCACGAACCCAACACACACGCCACCGCCACTGATGAGTTCACACAACAACTACACAAGGTTACACAACACAAAACAACACAATGTATTTCTCTAAACTGGAAGACACTGATTTGCTTATAAGTCTATGTGCTTTCCCATCTCAGGATTCCGGCCCTCCAATATGGGAGGAGATAAAATGGAAGGGTGTGACCGATGAAAGTGACCACACCCCTCTGAGTGAGCATAGCAGGAAGGAGGGCAAAGGATTCAGGAGCTCCTTCAAAAAACTCTTTAAAAAGAGGTAAGGGGAGCAAACTTTCCCTCACACACATACACACTCCCATGGAAACTTACCTTACTAAAACTACACACCCACGCTTTATAAGGACGTCCTTTGTGTAGATAGAGATGCTGAAAATATGTATATAGATGTACTAATGTGTTACAGTACAAAGTGCAGTGTGGACATCCAGGGACTGCTTTTTTCCAACTGGTCTTTTGTGTAGTGTGTAAGGCTTAGTGCACTTCTCTCCTTCATACAGTACGTCTGCATTTGAGGAAGCATTGAGCATTAAGTGGGAGGTCAGGACAAACAAAGGGTGGAGGAGTTGAAACTGTCACATATTCCATTTGATTTGCTATAGTTTACATGTTTATTGGTAAGCGGTTTCGGACGTAATTGTCTCCGCTTCCAGATCCAGATATAAATCTGTGGCATGGTTGCTAGGTATAGCTTTTTACCATCTAATTTGGCTACTTTTGAACTGCCGATTGAGGTTTGGCCATTTTGCATACCGCAAAGTAACATTCTACTGTGCGCTACATCCCTACTTGGCAATTAGGGACTTTTAATTAAAGTTTTAAAAAAGGTTTTTCGAATGCATTAAAACACGCATACTTTTATTCGTATATATTGCTAACACATTTTTACAACTCTGCCACTAGATGGCAGTATTTTCAGCTTGTTCGTGTCCATCCGTGCAAGACATGTCAGGATCAAGTGTGTGAATGCTTGTGGGATTTATATGGAATTATTATTGTAGCCAGCCAATGAACTGATTAGATTTTGGAATTGATCCAAACTGGATCATGGTCACAGCAATGTCTAAAATAGATTTTCCTTAATGGCTTCCTTCCTGTTTCAAGTATATTTTAAGGATATTTCAGGGATACAAACTAGTCTTTCTAAAGAAGGACTAGACTTGTTGGCGCCGGAGACATTTACGTCAAAGCCATTGGCGCAAAGTTCTACTTGTATGTATATGAATAAATATATAGAGATGTTCCTATTAAAGTCAATGACAAGTGAGTGTATGTAGGAATGATGTATGCTTTTCTTTATTTTGACTATTTTCTACATTGTAGAACAATAGCGAAGACATCAAAACTTTGAAATAGCACAAGTGGAATTAGGACTCGTGTCGAGGCAGTGTTGCAATAGAAATCGACATTTAGTCAACTGAGTAAAGAGACAGTTCATCATTACTTTAAGACATAAATTAAAGAAAACCCTACAAATTAGTTGGCGTGTCCAAACTTTTTGACTGGTACTGTATGGGCAATATGTCATTATTAACACATTGTGTGTGTGTGTGTGTGTGTCAGGTCTGGTGGAGAGAGCAAGGTGGAGAAAGTTGTGGAAAAGGCTGAAGGACAAAGCAGCAGTGAGCTGGAATCTGGGCGGTCAAACAGGGCACGACAACATGGAGATAATGACACTGGAACTGCGGTCTAAACAACTACTCAAACACACACACACACACTACTGTTCTAATAGAAGAATCTTATTTGTGTGTATTGCTGTGATTATGCACCGTCTGTATCTAGGGGCGTACACACAGGAAGTGATTCTCCCGTCGCCCATCGCTGTGTAGCTGATAGTTGGTGGCTAGTGGACATTCCAAGCTCTGGTTGCCACGGTATCCCTTTGTATAGTGTATCTATTGGTCAGTCAGTGGTATCCTGCGCTCCCATTGGTAGTTGCCTCAAAGTCGAGATTAATTTTCCTTGGTACCTCAGTGGTCATTACGCCAGTCATCGTAGCTGAAGGTCATGGACACTCCATGGGCTCTGGTCATCACATCGCTGTTAGTCTCGTCCTGTGTGTATGTCTCTTTCTCTCTCTCCCTCTCTCTCCCTCTCTTTTCCATGATATCCTCTCTCAGAATGCTTTTAACCACAATTCAGTATCATTATATAGCAATAACATCGCTTCACTTCTGTACATTTTACACAATAACGTACCTCAACAATTCCGTAACGACTTTCATTTTGTCTAACTATTGACCATAAATATACTACACATGACATTAAACAAAACTAAACCATCTGCCAAACCAATCCAAGTGCATTAATGTGTGTTTATAAAAATAACACCATGACACGATGACCTTTGTTTTGTTTTCACCTTTAATGTGTTACCTTAATCTCATAGATCAGTTTCACTTTCGAAACAAAATATAGACGATTATACAGTCTGTAAAACCAAATATTATCATACATTATTTACAGGTCATGTGCATCGTAGTGTGACGTGAACGTGTTAATGCAGCTGAAGAACACAGACTCGGTTGGTTATTAACACGTGCTGAAACCTGTGCGATGTTGTTTCAGGATGAAAGCTGCACTCTGGAAGGTTGAAGCGTTACTGCACTTTAAACACATTCAACATTCTCGCACTCACTCAATCACTCACTCGTTTACACTCTCTGCGTCTCTCGCTCGCTCGCTCCCTCCCTCACTGTGTTCAGTGATGTGTGTATTATTCTACACCCTGCATGTTTTGACCGGCAAGTGATGTGTTATGTCTTATGGAAATATACAGCAAGTCTCGATCTGTCCACATTACCGGCTTCGTCGAAATTAAATGTAGTTAATCCCCCCAAGACGTGTTTGCTCTACAGTTTTGTGAAGCTACGAGCCTAACGTAAATATCTAACACGAGCCGTCACGTCTCAAATGAAAAAATGTCTCATCTGGAGCGTTTCGAGGGCTGGCCTACCAGAAGCAAAATTTGGTACCATTCAGCCCCTCGAACAAAGTTGGAAGTGACGGACATGATAATTCACTGAGAAAAGGGGAAAAAAGACATCAACAAATATTTCTCTTGATTAGATTGTTTAAATACATTATTAACCCAATTTCTAAATATCTTTACAGCTTAAAATTGTCTTATTCCATTGGCATCGTTTATGTACAGAAAGAAGCAAAATGATCTGCCAGTAGAATAAGACGGTTCGAAATTAGTATACGTCTAGAAAAGTCTTATTGGTCTTAAATTTGGTGAGAAATGTCAGATTAGATATCGTTTCAAGATATTGTCACTCGTTAAGACGTTGTTTTTGGCAGTGTGTAGTTTCATACTGATCGAAACGTGTTTCAACGTGAGATTTTTGTGTACATCTGAAAATGTACTTCGTACCAAAATGTCAATTATCAGAAATGATTATGCAGGTTGAAAAAAAAAAAAAAAGGGTTAAAAAGTGAGTGTAGAAATCGCAACAACAAAAGAAATCCCCAGAGAGAACGGAGAACACGGAGCTGGTGCTCGAGCAATTACAATGTGTTTGTAGAAATCACTTGCGTCACATTCAGCACGCGTGTTCACGACACGGCATTTCTGCAGCTCTGCCCTTTGGCTCAGTTCGTGTCTAGAGGCTCAGTTTAGCAGCTCTTGTGTCCAGAAGAAATTGCTAAAGCGCACGGCATGTTTGATTAGATTCAAACAGCCTAAACGCTGCGCATGTGAAAGCACACGCAAGTGCAGATTTTTAGGCGTGATAAACTTCCATTACTCGTCATCCACATTTGGCTCGTAGCTTCAGTGCAGAACTATAGAAGCAAGCATGTCTTGATTGGGATAAAAGTGTCCTTTTCTCCCTTTTGAATGTTGATCTAAAATGCCAAACTGACATGAATTGCATTTTATTTTAGCCATAAATCAGTTGAATCGATCATGGAGTGTGACGAAGTAGCCCAAGTGCACTCCCCTCCCTTGTAATAATGTCCGCATTTCTAAATCGCTAAATTATCACCCAGACAGTCATTACCGTCATTTCCAAAAAGATAACATTCAGCGACAGACGCCGACGTTCGGCTACGATCACAAGGACGTTTTGGTATCCGAGTCAAAAACACGCCTCTTGCATGCCGAATGAAAACAACGCACTGACAAACAACATGCAGTAGATGCGTGGAAACTACCAGACGTTAAGTGTTTAGACGAAACATTCTGTGATGTAATCATGCACCAGCCAATCAGAGGCAGTCTGAGGCATACGTCATAATTTGAATAAGTTTTACTTTACAACGACCTCCAACATTCCACCGCTTTGATAGATGCCAAAACATCCTTGTGAAGTCTTCTCAAGGTTCTCCGTCTCTTTCATATTTACACCTACATCACCACGACGTTGCGCTTTACACTCATGCCTCAGGAATTACAATTGAAAAAAAAAAAAAAAATCGTATGATTCCTCGCTAATCCCTATCATTTGTTAGGTCTATTAACTAATGACATCACAGCTTGTGTTTAAACGTGCGCGTTTGAAGCGTAAAGCGACGCATGTACGTGTGTGCTGCGTATTTTTTTTTTTAACGCACGTCTAAGAACACCTAAGCACTTGCAAACGGCAAAAGTCACATTATAGTCTGTATAAAACTGTGCAAATTTTCAATACAGTGATTAGTAAGGTTAAATCGTGAGGCATGGCTTTCAGTCCGAAGCACGATGGCGGTCCCGCTTCGCAAGATAGACGAACACGCTTTTTGAGTGGCTGTCGGTTTTTGTAGTGAACGAAGCTGCAGTCGGAGTCGTCATCTTTGAAGCTGATGGATTCGTTTTTTCAGAACAATCGAGGCTTCATTAGTACCAGAGTTGGCCCAAGTGTTTTAACGGAAACACGAATTTGATCTTTAAATGGCAGCGATGCTTCAATTACAGTTCGTTAATTACAAAAAACACACAGATGGACAAGTCGCCATGACCATGAAGTAAAATACAGACGATTATACAGTCAATGAAACCAAATATTTTAGCCTACAGTATTTACAGGTCATGTGCATCGCCGCAGCACGCAGTACACATGTAGAAACACTAGAAACACACGCTGGACTAAATCAACCAAAAACGCGACTCTACACAAAGTGTCGAAATGACATACAATTAAGGCGTGTCGATACAAGTTATGAAAATTCTCTCGGCTGGAGTTTTATCTGCGTAAAACCTTGTAACAGAACGCGCTCCGATATTAATCATGTATAAAATTAGCATACATTTTATATTGCTATCAGATTCGCAAACTTTCACATTCGTATCGGATAAAACAGGTGACGTGAAAACTGACTGACTGTACGTTCCCGCACACGCACACAGGGAGTCACGTTTATTAGCTGAGCTGAGGCGCTAGGCGTAACTACAGATGGCACCAATCCAACAAATCCATGGATATCAGGGGAAAATAAAAGAAACGCCGCATTCTGTTAACAATGTATTTTTGGGACAGGAAATGTTTAATTTAGTTTTATCTTTTGTTAGGGTTACTTTTTTCCCCATCACATTTCGACTTCATGCTTTATTATATTTATAGTCTACAGGTGAAACGGTTTAACTGTGAAGTGCTTCGATTAAAAAAAAAAAAACCCCCCCAACATTTTAAAGCACATTTAAAAATGTGCATCGATATGGGCCGATACGCGAGGTTTCAGTATCGCTAGCTGTAACAATAGAGATTTAGCGACTATGCTAGCAAAGTGGAGGGGGAAAAAAAAAAAAGTTTAAGTATGCAAATTTATGTAACAGTCGAAAGTAAAAATCCACGTTTGTTTAATGTTTAAACACCAGTTTTTCACTGAAATATCCACTGGGACACTGGTGCATTGTGGGATTCTCGTCATCGAGGACACGTGCGATGGCAAATCTGTCCGATCTCAGAATGCTGCGCTTTATCTCGAGTAGAAATGATCACGCAGGAACGCTGCTCAAATAAAACTGAAGCGTTCACAACATAATACATGATTATTGGCACACAAACGTTATGTTAAATGAATTCCCTACCGTTTAAAACCCATGGGCCAACCCAAGTGTTACGCAGCTAGAAATCCTCCGTCCTGCTTGGATTAATAGGAATAGAAATATTGTGCTGTGAGCTGATCAAGTTACACAAACCTGTGTGGATAAATATACAGCAATAAGACGTTTCCCCCCCCATACCGGAGCTTTTTTACACTTCTGTTCATGGCGAGTTGATTTGATCATGTTTTTGCATAACGTGTCCTGTATTAAGAAAGGGAGCGAATCTGTCCTTGGTGCTACAGCAGAACTGGAACTCTTGTAACAAAACTCGGTGTGCTTGCATTTGGAACACGTCTTGCGTCCGATCTGATTACGACTTTCCCCCCCTCATATCTTTCAAGTAGACACACCGAGTTCATGTAACGGTGTTCACAGATTTCTATAAAAAAAATAAACGCATAAAACTTAAAAGGAATAATTTTGCGAAAGGCCAACGCGACTAAAAACAACGTTCTGTGCAATTTTGCACGATGCATTTTAAATTTAGTGTTTAATTAATACCTAACAAGAGATAAATATAGGATAGAATAAAAAACAAAAAAACAAAAACAAAAACGTGTTGATTATTAATAAGGACAGGATTTCACTCGCTTCACTGTTAGACTTTTATCATTAAATTAAAAGTACACGATGTACAAATTTCAAAGGAACAATTCGGCTAATAACGAGTTCACCGTTAATACTTGACGTTTAGAGTTATTTAACTTTGAGACTCGGTCCTGACTTCCTTCCAAGGAATTTGTCTTGGATAAACAGGTGCTGATATGAAAGCTTGAGCTCGTGATTATTCGATAACTTTTTATCACAATATTAGGCTAGAAATGAAAACATGTTTGGAGATACGCATCTTTAAAAACAACAGTGTCTTGAATACGGTTTCCAAATTAAGCAACAATTCCATTTGACGAACGGCGGATTTGATCAAATTGGCGAAAGCGGCGCTGGATAAAGACGCAAATGCCGACCGACGTCAGCACGTTTGGATGGAACGTTTCCTTCAATCCTTTGATCCGAATAACCAAAGTATGTACACGGGTCCGTTCGCGTTACCGTAACTTCTATGCAAGTACATGTTCTGATACTGCAACGCATAAACTCACAAGCATATTATTGTTCATTTTTATTATTATTATTATTATTACTACTAGAATAAGTTACTGTGACAGATACCTACACAGAAGTTACACGCTACTCATTTAGTCATTTTTGGTAACGGTGTCATTTCAGTTTGTGCAGGCTGGCTGTGGAACAACTTCATAACACACCTATAATGTTATATTCGCAGAATAACGCGCGTTGCTAAAAGCTCATGTCCGTATCCACAAGGAGACATGAGACGCTTTGTGAAGCGATCCAGCCTGTCGTAAAAACAAACAAAACGCTGACAATTATCAGCACTGGGTAACTTTTAAAAAGCAAAGACTGAACATTTAAGAACAAATTTGCTAACAGCGTCTTCTCTTCCGGTCACTAAATATTTATTTTTATAAAGTAACAACCATATAATTGCTTTTACAAGATGCTCACCAATTAAGCTAACATAGCTAGACAGCTATAATTACCACGTCTTCGTGTTAAAACATCCATGTTAATTATTCGTTTTAGCAGAAGAGCAAATATTCGACTACAATCTCCTGACTTCAACGCTACGTTACGTTAAAACAGAACTTCGTTAGCGGACCACGTTCCCATGACACTTTTTTCGCTAGCAGTTGATAAAATCAATAAATAGAAATACGGCTAGTGTGAAAGCAGCCTAAATGTAATATTGCACAGGAGCAGATTTATTTTATTCAAAGATTTTTACAGATGGAGTGAAACAGGCTTCACAAACGTCTGTTTTTGTTCGTTTAAAATGCTAAAAGTGCAATAAAACCAGTGTGTCTAAACTGTGAAGATTGTTTTAGTCATTATTTTAGAGACCTGGGTATCATAAGTGCTCTAGATACTCTTGATTACCGGAGATGAATAAACTATTATTCCTAAGCAATTTCCGAGAAAACGGAGAAAAACAAGGGCCGTTCATGTTCGTAAATATCTCCGATTATGTTGCGAATGCTGACATGAGCATTTTACAGGAACTGCCTTATTCTTTAAACATTATTTGTTGCTAATTTGTGTGTTATGAAGTCGTTATTTGGCTAGGCATAAGATGAGAAGATGTAACCACCGGTGTAAAGGTGTACCGGCTCTTCAGGAGCCGAGGGAAGGCTGCAGGCAGGGCTGGTGAACGGAAAAATCCGGCGTTTAAAAAAAACTAAACAAAAAAAACCCCAAGATGCCTCATAGTAACATGCCACAATAAATAATTTCGAACAGGCGAGTCAGCGAGTCAGTAGGGATACGAGCGGTGGTGAGTGTGTGTGGTGTGTGTAGTGTGTGTGTTTATGGCTGTGTCATAGCAGACAGTAGTGTAAAAGGGCGGCTGCTGGCGTAGTGTTTATAGGAATGTGTGTGCGCGCACATGTAGCTTATAGCTGTAGCGGTGGCGTAGTGTGTTATGTTATGTAGCGTAGCAGAGGAATGACGTGTAGTGTGTGTGCGCGCGTGCGTTCAGTAGCTGTTCTCATGGCCCGCAAGTATGTACAGGTTACTCTGAGCTGTTGGGTTATCTGTCGGTCGACTCTCCAACACCACCGTCCTGTCACACACACACACACACACACACACACACACACACACACACACACACACACGCAGAAAGAGAAAGATTATGAGAAGTACAAGTATTGTATATATCTGCTGCACATGTGTGTGTATAGCAGCTGTGCACTTTTTCTTGTGTGTGTGTGTGTGTGTGTGTGTGTGTGTGTGTTGTCGGTCTTTGTTTACCTGTCTGAGCCCAGCAGTCTGAAGATACGCGAGCTGTCGGAGATCTCCTGTGTGATCTGGTGCAGTGAAAAGGCAATATTACACACTCACAAACACACATTCAATACAGCGTGTACACACAAGCCCCAAACACACACCTCGTTGGTTTTGAAGCTGCGTCCCTGCATGCCGTGTCTCCAGAACGCCAGCACGCTGTCCTGCAAACACACTGAAACCAGCAGAAAGTTTGCGCTTACATCATTACAACACTCATCTTACGCTGCGTTCACGTTCATACTTGTAAGCTACAGCTGTCACTTGTGGGCGTGGCCTGTCCAGTTCTGACAAGGAGGTTGTAACACACACACACACACACACGAGATATGTCCAAAAGTATGTGGACACCCGATCACCACACCCATATGTGGTTCTTCTCCAAACAGTCACCACAACGTTATGGGAAGTTTATAGAATGTCTCTGTGTGCTGTAGTGTTACAGTTTCCCTTCACTGGAACTAAGAGGCCCAAACCTGTTATAGCATGACAACGCCCCTGTGCACAAAGCAGCTCCATGAAGACCTGGTGTGTTACATTTGGAGTAGAAGAACTGGAGTGTCCTGCGCAGAGCCGTGACCTCAACCCCACTGAACACCTTTGTGGTGAACTGGAGCCTCCTCGACATCCCTACATCAGCGCCTGACCTCACTAATGCTCTTGTAGCTGCATGAACACAAAGCCACACAGCCTCGCTCCAACACCTAGTGGAAAACCTTCCCAGAAGGGTGGAGCGCGTTATAACAGCAAAGGGGAATAAATCTGGAATGAGATGTTCAACCCGGACATGTGGGTGTGATGGTCGGGGTGCACAAACTTTTGGCTCATACAGTGTATATTGATTGTTACTTGATCATGTTAAATGTAGGGTAACAAGCAGGATTTAGGTTAAACACAGTGAAGATCTAACACACACACACACACACACACACGGCTTTACTCACCTATTGCTTCAATCTGGAAGTTGAATGTGAGCTCGGCTGAGAGCTTCTTGCTGGATTTTAATCGGCCTTGTAAGTTTACCATCTTTATACACCCTGCAAATGTGTGTACACAACACACACACAC
>JAQQZX010000005.1:4811096-4822437 GCA_030068355.1 Notoglanidium maculatum | reverse complement strand
TATATGTGTGTATATATACATATACAGAGAGAGTAAAGAGACACTCAAAAATAACCATTTAATCATCCTGTAGCTTCTTTTTTAAACAGATTGTTTATAATTGCTTTCATATAAACGCGTTTACCGAGGACTTTTATTTTAAAATAAAACCCGGAAGTATTTTCCTGTCTAGCGTGATGCGCGCTTAACGTTACAAAAACACATGCACATGGTTCCGCATTTATAGAAATGGTAGAAAGAAGATAGATTATGTATAAATACAGTGGAGTGGTGCTGTAAAATCGCATTAAGGCTCCAGGTTAATGACAGACAGACAGACAGACAGACATGGAGTTCCTAAAGAGAGCCGCTGTGCCGGAGGACGCGGTTCAGTACCGACTCTTTCTGCTCCATCTGGATCCTCTGGATGTTCAGGAGAAGCAGCGGCTCCTGCTGCGGCTGCTGGAGGACGTCCTGGCCGAGGTCGCTGCTCTGCTGGTGGGCTACATTTGGCAGAAGCAACCGTTCAGTCTCAGCTTTCATCCGGAGAAAGGTGACGTCATCTTCATGCAGCTCTAAAGTGGAATCACTAGTGTGTTAAGATATAAAAAAAATCTAACATTTAAATTTAGCTTCTGATCAAAATGCAACTAACATATGATTTTTCCTGGTTCATTATTGGCACATATTTTATGTTATATAGACAATTCCCAATATACACTATCTGGCCAAAAGTATGTACACCCCTGACCATCACACCCATAAGTAGTTCTTCTCCAAACTTCCAACAAAGTCAGAAGCACACACATGTCTTTGTATGCAGTAGTGTTACAGTTTCTCTTCACTGGAACCAAGAAGCTCTAACCGGTTCCAGCATGACAATGTTCTCTGTGCACAAAGCAATCTTGGATTTGGAGCGGAAGAAGGAAGAAGAGCCCTGACCTGAACCCCACTGAACACCTTCCTCGACATCCCAACATCAGCGCCTGACCTCACTAATGCTCTTGTAGCTGAGTGAACACAAATCCCCACAGCCTCGCTCCAACATCTAGTGGAAAACCTTCCCAGAAGGGTGGAGCACGTTATAACTTTGTTCAGCAAGCATGTATGAGTGGAACAGTCAAGTGTCCGCATACTTTTGGCCGTACAGTGTGTGGTGACACAATGTTCAGTGAATTAAATTCCTTTTGAACAAATAACCAACATTGTACATGTGGTGAGATTACCTTAAGTCACAGGAATGAGTCGTCACTGGTGCCATAAGCACAGTAACGCCAGTGACAACGTTCTTTTAAAGATGTTTTCCAGGAGTCAGCAGCATCAAGAAATTATTTGATCAATTCCTTTTTTTCTCCAGTAAGAATGATTTTACAGGAAGAATGAAATTTGTAATTCCAATGACACATTATTACCAAGAAATCAATAGAATTTACAAGTAAATTAATAAGTTGTAGAGTGTGATATCTCTCTGTGACGACTCTGTGAGAACTTAATGTTTATATTTATATTTTGCGTGCATGTGTGTTTTGGTCTATAGGGGGCGTCCCGGCTCATCTGGGTGGCAGCACGGAATACGGTGACAATGTTGAAGATGAGTGGTTCATCGTTTATCTGCTCAAACGCATCACACACACGTTCAGCGAGCTGGCAGCTAGCGTCCAGGATAACGATGGACAGTTCCTCCTGATCGAGGCGGCCGAGTACCTGCCCAAGTGGCTCGACCCCGACAGCAGCGAAAACAGGGTCAGAGGTCATGATGGTGATAATGATGGTGGTGGTATTAGAGGAGTAAACCACTTTGTGTCATGCTGTTCTAGGAAAATAATCATCGGTGTGTAAACTGTAACTCCGCTTCATCACACCACCACATAGTTGATTATTTTCCTATAACAGCATGACACAATGTGTTTTATTCCTTACACAGTACATAGTTATAGAAGAATGGCTATATTTGCGTACTTAATAGGATGCCATAATAGGCAACGTTCTACACATAATAGCCTTTTTTATTTTATTTTTTATACCTTTTTTATGTCTCATCTTTATGCCCTGCGTCTTGCTGATTGACTCTGACAGGTCTTCCTGTACCACGGAGAGATGCACATTTTGCCCAATCGTGTGCGTGCTGGAGAAGCAGGATGGCCTCGGGACTCGGTGCCGTCAGTACGAGAGGCTCTGGAGGTGCTGCGTACACACGGCGAGCGCTGCCTGGCTGATCGACGCATACGAGCTGCGCTAGAGCGCCGACTGCAGGGGTGAGAGACTCGGTCAGGGGGTGGATCAGGAGGAAGGGGGTGGGCAGAGGGCGAATTATGACTGTTTGTGTGTGTGTGTGTGTGTGTGTGTGTGTGTGTGTGTGTTGCAGATACCCAGGTAAAATCCAGTCCAGCCTCCATCATGCACATTGTTACGTACCTGTGGGTGTCGCAGCGGTGTTGTCACGGCGACCTGACCTCGTGGCTCCAGCTGTTTCTGCATTTTACCTGCGTGACCCTGTTGACCTTCAGGCCTGCAGAACTTTCCAGAACTTTCCGCCTGAATCCAGAGTCCTCACAATGGTATTTCATATGTTTTCATAGTTCTAATTGAAAACGTTTTCGATGTGGGTTCAACTGCAGTTTTTTGTACACTAGATACCGACATGATCAGAGCTTTCCCTCTCTCCCACTCTCTTTTTCCATCTTTTTTTATCCCCCTCCCTCTCTTTGTTCATGGTCTCTCGCTCTCTCCCTTCTCTGCTCTCTGCTCTCTCTCTCTCTCTCTCTCTTGCTGTCTCTCTCCCACTCCCCCTTCCTCTCTGTCTCTTTCCGTATCTCCATCTTCCTTTCCCTCTCTCTCACTCTCTTTTTCCATCTCTCTTTCTATCCCCCTCCCTCTCCCTGTCTCTCTCTTTGTCTTTTTGTCTCTCGCGCTCTCTTGCTCTCTCTCTCTCTCTCTCTCAGGTGACTTTCACTCGTTGTCTTTACGCTCAGCTGCAGCAGCAGAGTTTCGTTCCTGACCGGAGGAGTGGGTTCACTCTGCCTCCTCCATCACACCCACAATTCAAAGCTCATGAACTCGGCATGAAACTGGTACGAACGCGTTTCATTACAAATTGATGTGGCTTAAATAAAAGAAGTTGTTGTTACTGAAAATCCACACACCTCAGGGTGGCAGCAGTAACTCCTCTTCACACTGGGCCACATCTCACTACATTCTTTCTTAATGATCATCACCTAATGCTTTCTCATCCATACTGCTCTCACTCAATAAGCACACTTGTGTTCACGTGTATTGGTGATAGATAGATGGTGTAATTAGTAGTGGACGACTGATGGTTTTGGATTGCAGGCTCACGGTTTTGAGATCCTGTGCAGTAAAAGCGGGCGCACGGCGACGAGCTCTGAGGCTCCGGTCAACGCTAATCCGCTCTGGAGAGGCTTCCTGGACAGCCTGAAGAGGAACGATTACTTTAAGGTGAAACGAGATAAGAAAAAAACGTTAATATCTATAGATTTCCACTTTATGACACATTCTCTGAGCCGTGCTTGTGTGTGCAGGGGGAACTGGAAGGCTCGGTGCGCTACAGAGAGCTCGTGACGGCAGCCGAGAGTTTCTTCAAGCAGTCGATCCCCAGCGCACAGAGGTGAGAGTTCACCTGACTCGACTCTCATACGCTGCATGGATTTTCCACCAATATAACAAACCCATGATCCGACGTTTCAGATCGTAGAGCGTGATCCCTGCTGTAACTAGGTAACCATGGTTACCAGGGTATGAAGACATGCATGTGAGCAGAGCTAGAAATAATTAAACAAGGTCTCATAGAATATAGTTATAAGCTAGTTGAATTATAAGTCTAAGAACCACCATTTTGGGGAAACATTATGTCTAGTTTTATACAGTATTTGTTTGGTCAAGGGACATTTTGTGCGCAAATATTTACTATTATTTTAATTTGTAATAAAAGTTAACATTTTACTATTTAATCATAATTACGTATTTATTTTATGGGTGTTATTTTAGTATTTTATTATTATTTGTTTTTACTTTTGATTCCTTTTTCTCTGTTTTTTTTTTTTTAATTCTTTATTTCTTTATCAGCTGCCTTTTATGTGTTGTAATGAAAGGTTTTGCAAATATATTATTGTTTTGCGTGTAGTTGTGTGCACGGTGCAGGTGAGGAGGTGTTGCAGGTGTTAGAGAGCGCCCCCTACAGTCTGGAGGAACTGAAGAAACAAGAAGCTCACCTTCCACCAGAAGACAGTACGTTCCTCTTTCTGTGTTTATTTATATATAAAATATATCCCTTTGGAGTTGATTCAGTTCCATCGGGAAATGTTCTCGTGCCCAGCCTGTCAGTGTGCATTCATAGACCTTTAGATTTAGTAACAAAGAGAGTTTATTATACTTAAGGTGTGACTCTGTGCCGCCCCTTACAGGTGACGACTGGTTAAACATCACCCCAGATGAGCTAGAGAGGTTACTGGAGGAAAGAGGGGGTCAGAGGTCAAGTAAGGGTCAAGGAGTCACATGTGGAGCAGGAAGGAGTGAGGATGAGGAGAAGCAGCAGGAGGAGGAGGCCGGATACACCCTAGTGGCTGTGACACAGGGGATGAAGGACTTCATAAACGCCATGTCGTCACACGAAGGAGCTGAATTCCCACGGTATCATCATCATCATCATCATCATCATCATCATTCATTAACACTGAGATGAAACAGATTTATATTTATTTTTACAGTAGTACAGAGCGCACTCTGTTCTGGGAAAAATTTAGCCCATTGTGGATTTAAAAAGGTTTCTGTTCTATAATTTTCAGACATGTTCATTTAAAAGTGGTTTTTCCACTTGTATTTAAAATAAATAGTCCAAATGTATCAATTTTCTTCATTAAGAGCAGTTTTAAAAATTGTTTATAAATGTAAATAATCATTTTAGTTAAAGCAGAGCTTTTAATTAAAAATCTTCAAACACAAATATATTAGAATACGATTCAGAATATATTAAAATATCCAATATAAATAGTATTACTAAAGAAAATGAGAAGAAAAAGAATATTGTATCATTTCAAATATAATATAGGATGATGAATGAAAAAAGAACATATTTATATATTTTATGTATCATTTTTTGCACATTTTATCGCAGAGATGTGTAACAAAAACGTACAATGTTTCTACATAATCTTCATTTCCTTTAGTGCAAGTGTTCCAGCACTGGATTTCCCCCCCCCTCCCCCCAACATTTATTTATTTAATAATAACTTTAAAATAAGTAATTCATATAATATAAAATGAATAGAATTTTCTCATTTCACACGTAACATTTCAATCAGAAGTCGAATGTAGATTTGTGCTTACCTTTACGTTTTTTACATTTACGTTTGCTTTTTTTAACATTGTGTTTGAGCTACGATGCTAACTTAATAGCTACCGGTTTAGCATTGCGCACACTTCCTGTTTAAATTAGACAATAACATATGATTTCACAGTTTGGTGTGAAACGAAGTGCGCCGTTTTTTCGCCTTCAGGTCGTGTTTGTCGGAGCCGTTCGGTTTCGATCCCGATGCGGTGACGAGTGCTCTGGACAGACTGCTTGGTGAGTTCAGCTGATACGCTGAGTATGTTCATAATTGTATATAAAATGCTTGATATGACTGTAAAAAAGTAATTCAAATTATATTTACATTTTTCATCGACTAGTAGCGACGCATTAAAATGGATGACCTGAAATGGATATGATTAATTGACTTTTGCATAATTGAATTGGTCAGGTGGTAAAGATGAGGAACTGGACTCTGATGATTTAGAGGATGAGGATGAGGATGAAGAAGAGGAAGAAGGATCTGAAGAGCAGACAGGAGCAGAGACATTGGACAGTCTGAGGAGGTATATGGACGAGATGGACCAGGAGCTTCAAACCACCAACGTTGGACAGAGTTTCATGTATAACAGCAAAGTGAGTGCTACCTGCTAGCTGAAAAATGGTATTTACTTGAGAGACAGACAGACTGAGACAGAGATGGAGATATACAGACAGAGACAAACATTAGACAAACAGGTAGACATGGAGAGAGGCAGACAGAGACAGATAGGGAGAGAGAAAGACAGGGACACAGGGAGATCAGACAGACAGAGATCGAAGTAAGGAGATGGAGAGAAATAGACGGGGACAGACAGGGAGGCAGACATGCAGACAGACTTCGACTGGGAGACGACCATGGACAGAGACAAGAAGACTGTAAGATATCGAGACAGATACACAGACATACAGACAGGGAGGGAGATGAACTGGATAGATGGAGACAGGTAGAGACAGAGAGACAGAGACTGGTAGAGGAACAGGGACAGAGACATGAAGACAGTAAGATACAGAGACTGGCAGACAGACACACGGTCTGCGATGGAAAGAGACGGACAGACAGAAACCGAGACAGGAGCAATTTGCCACTTTTTAATTTGTTCTGGAACGCTTTAATTTTTGTTTGTTATTAATCCATTTAATGTTGTGGAACTTCCACAAAACAAGAAAGTAAATAAAAAGAAACCAAGTTTTTTAAAAGATTTACATTTTAAACCTTTCAGCAAACTCACACCTCTTTATCTGTGTCCAGCAGGGCGGCGATATCGGCGCAGACGCCGCAGGAAGCTCTGCGCAGACAGAAGACGATCTCCAGCCCTTAGACGTGGACGTCAACCTGGTAACCAATTTGCTGGAGTCGCTGTCCTCCCAGGCCGGTCTCGCTGGACCCGCTTCAAATCTGCTGCACAGCCTCGGTCTGCGTCTGCCCCCTAACGCCGATCCCTCCTGAGGGCACTCATCTGAACCGGCTTAAATAGCACTTATATATATATACGGGAGTGTTGGTGCATCATGTTTCCTGTCTTTACTAGGAAATTCCGAACATGAGCAATATTTCTAGGGTGTTCAATGCTGTATACACATATTCAAGTGTATTTTTGTACAGAATGTCAAATAAAAGCAGTTTTGTGAAGCACTTGTACACCACAGAGTCGTTTGTATAAGTTGGAAATTTCTCACGCGTGAAAAGTTCTCCATGTTGAGAACGTGAGAAAACAGGACCAGCTTTTTGCTTTGCTTTTCCTGATGAACTGTTTGCTGGTAGTGTTACATTAACTAAATGAACAGAAATTCCTCACACACACAAGTCAATCATTTGTGATTTTATCTTGTCTGATTGTTTACCTCAGACGAAGCCAGTGACACATTCGCAGGTTTCCTAGGTTACATACCACCTTTTATTGCCATTTTTAAAAAGCCTTAATTTGACACCTCCTTGATTCAATTCAATAACTTGCACCTAATTGATAAAATACTGTCTACTGCATAGCAGGCATGGACTACAGTAAATATTTACTTTATTAGAAATACCTGTTCACCAGATTGGGTGAGCTTGTGGCCAGTGTAACCTTGGATTCCTTGTCTTGGCTGACAGGAGAGGAGTCTGCGGCTGTTGTAGCCTATTCACGTCAAGGTTTGGCGTTTTCCGAGATGCTTTTCTGGTTACCACGTTTGAAAAGAGTGGAGATTAGAGATACTATAGCCTTCTTGGTTAGCTTACCTTTGGTAAAAGTCACTGAGATGACAATTATTCTGCATTCTGATGTTGGATTCGAACATTAATTGAAGCTCTTGACTTGCATCTGTTTTGTGCTTCTGCCACATGATTGGCTGATTGGATTATTGATGACTACACTGCGTCGGCTTTCCAAATGTCTCGATGCATGAGCGTCCTCCCTGCTGGCTTTGTGCTATAATAATTTAATAAGCGGCATTGCGAGTCCTCCGGCGGAGTGTAGCAGAGCCGCAGCGAGCGGCGAGTACCTCAGGGCCGTTACGTCCACTAGAAAAACCTTTATAGCGCCCAGGAGCAACATGGCTAACATGTATCCCAGGAAGAGCAGAGTGTGCCAGTCACCGTACGTGATCACTCGTGGAGTGTCTGGATGCATCACACACAGCAGTACCAGCAACATACTCTGGGTCACTGCTAGGTTGTAGTAGAGGTCAAAAGTCATAGAGTGGCCTTGCTCAGTCTGGGCTACTTTAGACAGCCAGGCCAGGGAGAGACTGTGTAGGAACAGGCTTAGAGGAGAGTAGAAATATTCCAGCGGCTCCATGTTGTACACACCCTCATACACTGGCAACAAACACACATAATATATTTCCGTAAATGACGAGAGAGATTACCCAGAATGCATTGAGATCTGAAGTCTTGGTGCAAGCCCCATTATCTCACCCTTGCCCTACCCTGGTGCATGCTGGGAGTCGCAGTCCTCCTACCTGTAATTCCAATAGATATGAAAGTGATTGCTGTGAGCAGGCAGGTGAAGTGGGCGGAGTTAGGCTTGCTGACTCCCAGCATGTGACCCCACATCAGGCTGAAGAGTGGGAGGAGGCGCCCGGTGAGGGGGTACAGACCCGAGTGTGCACTCCCCCGTGCCCAAAGAGCCAGAACACACTGGACACCACCACACACAGCGGGCACCATGAGACGCTCGGCTAGCCTCCAAGAGAACGGCTTCAGCTTCACGACACCCAGAGCGCGCAGAACCAGCAATACCAGGACGTTCAGGAGCACCTGGGGAAAACTGGGGTGAAAATCGGGAATACCTACAATACTATGCAAACAGAACATCAATGCTACTTCAGTCATGGATGTAAAGTGTAAGTGAAGAATATCAGCACATGAGAGGAGCAATACGAATACACACATTTAGAGGTTTAATATTTCAAAATGCTAATTTGGATCACTTTTAGTTGTTTACCTTATTGTCAGCTTATATTAGGCTTCTGTTCATATAATTATCTTAAGTGTTGAATTTCAATTTTATTCATTCTAGTAATTCTTATGCTTGATGTTTTTATAGAAAAATGCACCAGGTGACTTGAACTTTGGGTTGAAAAAAGCTGAAAGCTTTTATGTGAAGAGAAGTCCACATTATAGAGGTCCTGCACACTTAAATGTGTTTTTTAGCTATAAACTTGATATAGCTATGATATGACTGTACTGTAATGAAACACATCAGCGCTAGTGTTAATATTGACAAAATTACCATTTTTATAAAAATTGACATTTTATCGGTTGAAAATGTTTAAAAACGCCATCTAGTGGTTAAAATCATCCTGAACCTTGCAGGCTCATGCTGCTGTAGAGTCGACCATTTTATCACTATGTCATGAAGTTTTCATTTAAAAAAAAAGAATGTGTTAATGTGAATGTGTCAAAGGCCCCCGCCCTTGAGTGGGAGTCTGTGAAACTGGGCTCATTTTCAAATATATGCTGTTGAAGACTCTCTGAGCAACTCCTGCCTCACCCATCCGTGTGTCTCCTCCACCCCCCAGCTCCTCCCTGCACTCTCCCTCAGCCCCCTTGCCAACTTTTTAGCATCTTCCAAAATTATGCAGTGGATGGAGTTAGTCAGAGCTGGGGGTGAAGTTACACTTTAACATTTACAAGCTGATAACGGTCTGTCAGATAAGATGTGAGTCAGGAAATAACCAACAACATTTTCTAATCTATCTTGATAAATAATGTGATCTGTGGTAATAAAAGCAAATTTGCAAAAACACAGTTCCAGTCCTGATCGCATGGTCCTGATCACACAGCCCTGATCAGAAGTCAGGCATCGGTCATTTACTACTTTAACCAACGCTTTGCCAGTACTGTGATCAGACCTAAACCTTGACTGCATTCATGTGTGTTATTCCTTTGCAGATATGAGCTGAACTAGAACTTTTTCAAGGCTCTTGGAAATAAGGTGCAGGTTTGATAATAGTGTAGTTTGACAGCTGACAAGAGTAAAGGTCAGGTTTCTTAGTCAGTGGTCTGTTAACTGCTATAAAATTTATATACATAACCAGTGCTTATGGGAGAGTTTGTAAAAAAAATGCTACACAACTAAATATGACACACCAGGTGCTGGCAATGTTTTTTTCAGAAGTTTTATATATAAAATTTGAATTTTACACACACTTTGCAAAGTTCTAATGTAGGTCTGAGATGAGTTAAACAGTTACAGTACCTGTATGAGGGCAAAAGGTGCAGTGTACGGGAAATGGTACTGTGGAACGAAGATCCTGCTCACAAAACTGTGGAGCTGATCTGCGAGTGCATACAAAACTACGACCACCAGGGCAGCAGCGTAGAGCATTAATGGGACCAGGGATTTAAAGACATCACACACACATGCTCTGACTGAAGGAGGACCTCGTAGCCGCAGCCACAAAAAGCTGTTAGATGGAAAAAGACCAGCTGTTTGGACTAAAGAGAAAAATTGAACTGCAAAGAGAAATGCACTCATTCAAACTTGAACCAATGACATCATGAAAATTGTTAACCATTGTTACCTATTCATCTTGCAGACTTCACTGGCACAGTATTTTGTTTAGGTGTCTGGCTGCTGCTAAACCATTATATTGGGTAATTTCTATGCTAAGCAGTACACTGAAGCAAGGAATTGCAAATAAATGTTATAATGTAGTTTCTTTTCAGGAATTTTTGACAAAATGAGGACATGCTGTGTATCACTAATACTCAAAAAATGCCCTCATGTAGCACTTTATTAGGAACACTATACTAATACCGGGTAGGGCCACCCTTTGCTCACAACAGCCTGAAATTTTCATGGCATGGATTCCACAAGATGTTGGAAGAGTTCCTTTGAGATTCTATTCGATGTTTGCATGACATGATTGCATCACACAATTCCTGCATACTTTTCAGGTGCATGATTATGCTGTGATTCTCCCATTCTTGAGAAAATAACAATTTATATCCAGTAACTGGGAAGGCCCCTGAACAACACTGAACTCATTTTCATGTTCATGATCCAGTTTAAGATGACTTGGTGTGTTTAATGTGAAATTATTATTATGCTGGAAGAAGCCCTTAGGAGATGGGTAAATTGTGGCCGTGAATGGCTGTACATGATCCGCAACAAATAGGCTGTGGCATCCAAGTATTGATTGATTTGTATTAACGGGCCCGAAGTGTGCCAAGAAAACATTTATCATTATACCACCTCCACCAGACCGGACTGCTGACACAAGGAAGGATGGGCCAAATCTTGGCACCATATTCTGACCCTACCATCTGTGTGTCTCAGCAGAAATCGCAATTCATCATACCAGTCTGCGTTTTTTCCAGTCTTTAGCTGTCCAGTTTTGATGAACCAGTGCCCACTGCAGCTTCAGCTTTCTGTTCTTGGCTGACAGAAGTGGAACCTGATTTTTGTCTTCTGCTGGTGTAACCTATATACACTACCAGTCAAAAGTTTGTACACCCCTTCTAATTCAATGTTTTTCTTTATTTTTATGACTTTAAAAGAGACTGGATAATGATGGACTGTTGTTTCT
>JAQQZX010000005.1:4788750-4801322 GCA_030068355.1 Notoglanidium maculatum | reverse complement strand
AACCGGAGCACCCGGAGGAAACCCACACATGCACGGGGAGAACATGCAAACTCCGCACAGAAAGGCACCCTGGGTGAACCGGGGATCGAACCCAGGACCTTCTTGCCGTGAGGCGACAGTGCTAACCACCGCACCACCGTGCCACCTAACTTGGTGTATACTACATCAAAATATAATAATAAGAATAAATTTTTATGTAAATGAATGTGGAACAATATGCACAATTTGTGAACTGATAATAATCACAGCTCATTAATTATGTTTTTTTTCCTTCAGTATATCCAGGTATAAGGCGTATGTGTATCAAATATACATTTTGTGAGCAGGTTTGACATCTTTATACTGTAGGCTACCCTGTTTAAACACATTTTAAAGGTGAAAACTCATCTGATTTCTTTAAGCAAACACTTGCAAAGTCATATGTGACTCGATCCAGCATATGTGACCCTCGTTTTTGTTTATATCACACACATTTGTGTTACAATCCTTCTGAAGACCTTCTGTTGACATGTTGGCTAATGAATGCAATGCTAATCTAACACTAACCCTAAAACAGTTTTCCTTGAAAGGACGAGCCAAACATCCTCACAAGGGTCAGTGGGACTTGTTTTGCTGGATCAGGTCATATATGTTTTTGAAATGGCAAATCTGTATCGCTTGACATCATCTAATGCGGCCGTGAACATTCAACCTTAAATGCATGCACCATTTGGATATTTGCGTGTGTGTGTTGTGTGGATGTGTGTGACACACTGACCTGTCATGTCCAGCTCACCCTGGCTCATGTAGAGCACTTCAATCTGCTGCATAACCTCAGCAACCTACTAAAATAAGCACGGGAGGAAGGGGACAGGAACAAACGAGAAGAAAGGAAGAAAAAAACGGTTGCTTTTTTATACATGATGAAGAAACAGGCACCATAGCCAGGAACCAGATTCCACACTATTGCTCAACATCATTGAGGAGTTTAGTCCTTGAAGGGTGATTTGGCTCGGTTGTAAACTTTTTCAGCCGTGTGTGTGTGTGTGTGTGTGTCAGGATGGTTGTGTCGATTCTAGTACCTTTTGGCCCGTAGCAGTGAAGAAGGCTGCGAATCCCGAATGCCTCCGATCCAAAACCATGGGCATTGCACTGTCCAGGTGAGTTCCTACAGGTGCTTATTTTTTATTCCAACTACAAATATGCTTAAAATGATCAGACAATTTAGTAGACCTTTACCTTACCTCATATAAGGGAAAGTAGTGCTCAGGAGTGTAGAGAAGTCCTGACAAATATTTTTTGTTAGAGAATCAAAATGGAAGATTTCAAGCTATCTTACAGTACTATATCTCCATCTTTTCATCTTATTTCTCTTTTTTAATCCCTCTATACCTCCCCCTACCTGCAGGTCTGATAAATGCCGTATTGTCTCCTCCACTGGGCTCCGGAGCTCTGTGCCGGGAGAAAACAGCGCCTCCTGTCCAGAGATGAATGGCATTGTCAAACCCTCTCGCAATGACATCATTCAAGGCACTCTAACTAACAGTGAAGGTTTGCCACCATGATAAATGGTTATTTGAAAATGTTTATTTGGATAAAAAAGTCAAAGAAAGAAATATTTTATTTTATTTTGACCTAGTTTAAACCTGAATACAGATGCAGATATTTGGAGCATGATAAACAGCTACAGATTCAAATAATAAAATTGCGTTACACGTTTAGTGCATATTTACATATTTACAATATGGCATGATGGTACCTAGTTGGGCTACAAATGCACAAGATCTGTATGTTGGTGTCTGCGTGTTTTGTGTTTATATTTGTGTATGTGTTTAGAGGAGCTATTGGTTCCTGCCCTTCCAGAAAAAGCTGATATAGCGAGAGGCTACGTGACTCCACAGCAGGTGTACAATTTGTTAAATGCTGAAGCCGGTGAACCAGCACTCCATGACCCATACTACATCCTCATTCTGGACTGTCGCTCTGCAGACAGGTACCACATGCTGCACACACGTCCATAAACTCAAGCAATTTACCCCACACAAGTATCTGTTGAAGCACCGTTTGTCCACTTATGTACCTAATCTCTTTTGAAAAAGATATAAGCAGAGTCACCTGGTTACGGCACGTGCAAGTGTGACCGTTATTCACCCAGATCTTGGCTGTTTGATAAGCTGCATCCAGCTACAGGAGTTTTCCATCATTCTCCTTTATGCAGAGGAAGGACACAGTCCAGGTATCATGATCTGCAAACAATTAAAATTTGGGATATTTCAGAACCATAAACACAAAAAGGATATTTGAGATGTTCCAAGGGAGCAATGGTTTACAAAGTAAAACCTAAAAAAGCCCTGGTACAATAGTACGTCATAAAAGCCAAAGACGTTTTTCATTCATTTCAGGACCCAGTTGCTCTGCATTCTGTTAGATCCCAGATTTCTTGCTGCAGAGATTCTCTGAAAACTAGGAAGCACACTATTAACAACACATCCTAGCCTGAAATCCACATTAGTGAGCTTTTATCCATTAGGGAAGTCATCATACAAAAAAATAAATCTTGTCTGAAACAGGAGCCATCAATTCCAGTCCAGAAAGGCCAGAGTCCAGCACAATTTAGATATTCACCTACTCAATGACACGTCATCAGTTAATTACTAGGTTTATTGGGTGTGTCAAGCATCAACCTGTACTAGACTCCAAGCCTCCAGAACTAGAATTGATGACCCCTGGTATACAAGGTCATACTGCGCAAGTCTTTGCAAGTTGCCAGAATATGGCAAGTAATTCTTCAGAACTTTCAGCAATTACAAAAATTCAGTGTTTCCAAGCATAGTTCCTTCTACTGGGCAAAATATCCAGTGCAATCTACTGTGCACATCCAATAAGATATCAAAACTTTCATACTTATAATCAATGCAATTAAGACATACCCCAGGTTCAAACAATGTACAGCTGGACCCAACATGTCAGCCTGTTAATACGTCTCTTTCTTCTTTCCTCTCTTGTGTACAATAGGCAGCCAGGAGGCACGTGTTGACAACCCCACCTTACAGCATTGCTTCTTCCAGCTGAGTGCCCTTGGCATGGACCCTGTCATCTTGCTGGGTGGCTACTCAGCCTTCCACTCACTCTACCCCTTCCTGTGTACACCTCGGATGGTCCTGCTCGAGTGCGAACGCCGCCTCCTCACCATCTATCCCTCTGAGATTCTGGAAGGGGCACTGTACCAAGGTTCTGCCTCGCAAGCGCAGGACTACCGCATCATCAAGAATCTGCATATCACACATGTGGTCAATGCCACTGCCGAGATCTCAGATGCCTTCCCTAATGTCCTGAGGTATCTGAGACTCCGGCTCAGTGATGATGCCCAACAGGACCTTCGTCAGGCTCTTCCAGAAGCTTCCCATTTCATAGCAGCCGCCCTGAGGGGTTCACCAGGCTCGATTGGAGGGCACGTGCTAGTTCACTGCAGCCTGGGACGGAGCCGCAGCTCGGTTTTGACACTGGGCTTCCTGATGGAACAGCGCCGCTGGTCTCTACTTCACGCTTTCCGTTGGCTCAAAGAGAGGCGCACTTGTGCAGCACCAAATGCTGGGTTCCTTCGTCAACTCTCAGAATACGAGGAGCAATTGTTTGGGAGGCGCCTAACCTCGCTTGATGACATTCGGCTCTAAACAAGCAAGATGGTCATTAGAGACAATTTTTAGAAAAAATGCCACATGATTTTGGAAGACTCAACAGGTACATATTCAAGAAACATATTCAAGATTTCAAAAGATTTAACTTCTTGAAGAGTTTAATCTTCTGACCTGAATTGGCTGGCTCAACTATGTTTGGGGTAAAAGCACTACAATTGAACAATTCTTCAAATGATCATAGATTACCTTTCTTTGTTGGACAAGACAAGAACATGTTCCAGGTGACTGGCTAAATGTTACACAGTGGTGAAATGTCACAAATTAGACACAATTTATATATATCCCAACAGAACTTTCTTTCCCAATCCCAAACTCTTGGTCCCAACATTTAAATTATCCATAGAAAAACAATAAAGGTATTTTGCAATCCAGGGCAGTGGTAGATAAGTGGTTAGATCTCTGGCCTACTGATCATAGGGATGTAAGTTTGAATCTCTGTCTGCCACTGTTGACCCACCATCTGTTCAGCTCATTGTGAGTCTCTTTGGATAAAAATGCCTGACAAAGGAATAAATGCAATTGGTGTGTAATATAGATTTTAGCAGGGTATTTCAAAGAGTAAATCTGATGATATATGGAATAAAGGAATTGTATAGACTAAACCAGAGGGTGTTGGGGTTTGCAGGTTTTTGTTTCACGCAAGCAAGAGCCACAGCTGATTCCACCTAGACCAATGTGGGATATTTGTTACCAATCTGACTTAGCTGATTACGCACTTGAGTAGCACTTTTAACTTTGAGTCCTGAGGAATCACTATCCTTCACTACTTCGCTTGAACTTGAAAATGAAAATGAGGCTTTATAGGACAGGTAGTGATAACTAGACCAGTGGTTCTCAAATAGCCCTTTTCCACCAACAGGGAACGGGTTCCTGAACCAGTTTCATTCAGGATTCTCTGAACCTTGGTACCAGCTATCAAACCAACCCATGTTTCCAACAGATTTGATCAGAACTGTTGTAATAAAGTTTGCATCATCAATGGAGAGTGTTGCACAGTGCACAATGGGAGTAAACAGTAGTAGCAAGATGGCATTGATTACATTGATTACCTGCAAACTTTTGTTCTGTTATTGCAGATATTTGTCTGATATATTCTTTTCCATTGTGTTCTCCAATGCTGTGCTTGGCTTCTTCTCCAAACCAATGGCATGCCCATTGATGCCGAGAAGTTCGCATTGATCTCTTTTGGCTCTACCTGGCAATCAATTTTTTAGGTTCCAAACCAGTTTATTTTGGTCAAAATGCTCCGAATGGTTCAAAATTTGCTCTGTGAACCAGAATGGATCCCATTCGCAGTTGGTGGAAAAGGGGTAAAATTGGGGTCTGGGGATCCCCAGGTGTCCATGAAGTCCATGGAGACCATGGAGTTTTTATTTTACAAAATTGTTACAGTGGGGTAAATCACAATGTCGCACTATTAAAATTATTATATTTAGGGGTCCAAGAACCAAAGTCAACTTAGACCTAATGTGTTCTATCAGTGGAAATTTCAGAAATAAAGTTTTTTCTGGCTCCAAAGCAGATTATTATTTATAATTTTTATTAAATAAATCTCTACCGAGGGTTTCTGTGGGATTTATTTCACAGCTGAAGAGGTCTTTGGATACAAAAAGTTTGTGAACCACTGCTCTAGACCATCTTCCAGTGTAAGATTAGAGACCACTTAAAATATTAAAACAAGTAAAACATTAAAACAATAATAGCGGATAATTTGTCAGTGCAAAATAAATTTGGATAAGGCATTCAGTACAGTACTTGCTACAGTAGCTTAGAGATACTAGCAACAAAAAACACCTTCTTGAGGTTTACATTTTTTTGTCAAGGGATCTTACTCATTTATTTGTTTTGGTTTTTTTTCCCTTCATGATCGCTGGAGGACAATAAAAATATGACAAACTGAATACTGAGGAATTAGTAGGAACTACATAGTTGGGTTTGAAATATTGTAAATTTAGGCTAGTGAAAAGAATCTTTGTTATTTTTATATTATTATTTTTGACAATAGTGTTAGTGTTTGCATTCTGTATTTCTAGTTGCCAAAATACACCAAAGAACAAAACCTCTGACATGAAATCTACAAAGCATCCTAGCTAATTTTCCCCTAATTTAGTGATTTACTAAAAATAAAACATTTTTACCATATTAGCTTATGGGTATTAAAAGACTAAAACTACTACACATTATTAATATTATATAAACAATGTGGGCTATATTACAACTTTTCACACATGTAAAATTTTACACTCAATTATCTATGGATTCTGTAGTGAACATGTTCTTGCATAACATTTTATACTGATTTATTGTCACTGCTTGGTTGTAAAGAATGGTTTCATCTACCACACAATGTAATAAACTGTACATTTATTCTATCATCATGGCTCTTTTTGTTTTCTTTTTGGTGTAGGGTCTATTGTTTAAATTCAGTGTGAAAAGAGGCAGTACCTCGCAAGCAAACAACAAAGGCATGCAATTGTAAAAATTCTTCAGCTTCTCAAACTTTGCATCAGGGTAACGGCCTGCCTCAGTTGCTGGGGTGTTAATTGTCTGCAAACGATCTACACTGAGAGACTCAGCTCTAGACATAAAGCCTAATTATAGACCTGCTCAGTAAGAAAAAATGAATAACTATCACTTTACTTTAACTCAAGGGAATATAAATTAGAGAGGAAGAAGCTGAAGGAGAGAGAACTGTCAAGAACTGATTGCACCCATAATTATCCAAAATGACGTTGACTACAAAACTACAAACAGATCAATCCACATTTGCCCTGTTAAAGCCCTTTTATATGCATGTTGGGATTCAAGGGGCAACTTGCAGCACACAATGTGACTCTTTTTTGGTTAGGTTTGGTTTTAAGTTTAATGTTAGTTTGCTTTATCCAGTCCACAACCAGCTCTAATGTGTGTTTGGGGTCAGTGTCCTGTTGGAACTCCCAAATGTGTCCAAGTTCTTGTCCAGGTTCTTCATTATTCCATCTACTTTGTGCACTGCACCAGTTCCACTGGCAGCAAAACAGCCCCAGAGCATGATGCTACCAGGATCATGCTTAACAGTTTGATATAGTGTTTCTGGTCATTGTGGCCAAACAACTTTCCTCCAGTTGGCTTTTTCAGTGTCCCTGGATTCAGCTGCAAACTTTAATTGAGTTGGAAGGTGTGGATTTCGGAGCAGGGCTTCTTTCTAGGATGGCAGTCTTTTAGTCCATGGCGATGTAAAACTTGTTTGACTGTAGACAGTGTTCCAGCACCTTCCAGTTCATGGCAGGCCTGTGCCTTTGTGGTTCCTGGGTTGTTCCTGAATTTCCGAACCAATTTCCTCTCAGCTGAGGGTGACGATTCCAGACCTTGGCAAAGTTGCTAAACCTCTCATTAAGCTGTACTTGTCAGTCAAATCCTTTTTATGTTGTGCACAAAGAAGCTACCAGATGTAGTCAATAATGATCACAGGAACAGGAAGTTAAGAAGCCTTGAAACTTTCAGCACTACTGAATTATTAATCTATGTATATGTATGTATATTATTAAACCTGTATGTATAATTTTGACCCTATGATGATTTAAGAAAAAACTAAATAAATTAAAACTTGTGCACCAAATTTTTGTTTTTTTAAAAATTATTATTAAAGCTGTATATTGTACAATTATTCTTCCCCAGAAAAAGAACAGTTCAAAGAAATCATTAGAAGCCCAATACTGCCATGACAATCATGTCCATGTTGACATTCACGTCCTTGTGTGTAACCTTCTGACTGCAGCTGTAACTTCTCTCACAGTCATTCCCCAACATTAACTGTTACTGTAAATTATCAATGTAATTAAGAAAACAATTAATTATTGGCAAATTGCTATGAAATACTTCTACTACATTAGGCCATCATGGATTATTTACTTATAACAGAACGTCATGACATGAACGTTTATTTATAAGCAGCATAAAATTACATCGACCATAAAGAATACTACAGCTTGTCGACTAGATGAACACATTTTAGTATCAGTTGTCCAGAGTTGTCCAGAATTAAGGGCAGCAATTTCTTTTAGAAATTTGTTCTGATTTTGTTTAAAGAAGGTTTGGTTAGGGATAGCATTACCAATGTGACTTCCATTCAGTTTGTTGCAAGTGGGGAAAAATGGCTATTTCTTCATCAGAACAACAATTCCTTGTTATAGTAACTTTGTTATTTTAATCAAATTTTTTAAAAATTAAATAAAAATAAAAAATTTAATTAGAACAAAATCAATGGTAAGTTAACTAGCTACATGTGGTGGACCAACAAAGTGTTTAACTTATTAGCTAATATAAATAAGTTGTAAAACAAATAAATATTTAACAGGATACAACACAAGGCTGTATTTTCATGTAGGTGTAAGTGTTAGTTGGAGGTAACCATCTGTGCTGACTGTCACATAAATACTAAAGATATGGCTAAACATACTGTATCTGCCACATCGACTTGGACCAGTGCTGCAATCTGACTTATTTTTGTGTTTGTGGTATGAGTTTTAGAAAAAAAAAACCCATTTGGAATTGAGCTTTACTAAGCACACTAAGAATACAAGTATGCAGTTTGGATCCCAGCCCAGAGGTGTAAGGTTTAAGGTTTCTTTTTGAGTGAATCGTTTACATGAGTCGTTTAGGTGAATCAGATCATAAGAATCAAATAGAAAGTTTCAATTCTCAATTCAGTTTTATTTATATGGTGCGTTTGTGAATAGACATAGTCACTGAACAGCTTTACAAAAATCTGGATGTAGTCTGTAATCTGTATTCATATTTAGATCTATAACGAACAAGAAACATGTGACAGCAGCGAGGAAAAACTCCCTGAGATTCCATGAGGAAGTTTACTTTAAGTGGCTCCTTAATACTTTTATTATTACTCAAATCATGTTCTTTTGTAGTGATAAAACAAGTTTCTTATTCATAAAAAATAACAGTGTAAAACTGTAAAAAAAAAGTATCCTTCACCTGTGTTTCTTAAAGTGGACTTTGTGACATGTAACTATGGGTTCTATGATTTTACTAACTTTTTTAAAATGTGACAATCAATCAGAATGTGTTATTATCTGCACTAGTCATTCTCAGCCTAGTTGACTGATCACTTTATTTGAACGGATTTAAAATTCACAGCCAGTAACACTGTTTCTTATACAACATTGTTCATTTTCTAATCTACATAACATGAATTATTACCTTTGTTTACCTTTTCCTTCACTTTGCGAAACCTAGGAAAAGTGGCGAAATAAAATATGGTGACATTTTAATAATAAAAAGGCCTCATGGTTCAAATAAATAAATGGTAGTGCATGGTTGTGCAGCGGGTAGCATTACTTTCTCACAGCTCCAGGGTCCCCAGGTTTGATCCTGAGCTCAGGTTATCATCATTGCTGAGTCTCCTGTGTTCGCCGGTGTCCATCGGGGTTTCCTGTGGGTTTTTCCACCTCCCAGAAACATACAGGTATATAGGTGAACTGGTGACTTACTGGCTGTATGTGAATGAGAGTGTACATGTATGTGTGCATGATACACTGTGATGTTCAGTCTTCCCACCTCACACACTGGTGTTCCCGGGATAGGCTCTGGCTCCATAGAGACTGTGATCAGGATAAATGCTCTGCACTCAATGTATCTCGGAAGTTGGCTATATGAAATTTTCGTGTGTTTGAGCAACAAAATAGAAAAAACTCAGCAATGCCTTCATGTTCACATTTTGCTAGCAACAATCTAGCAGGCTGTGAAGCGTACAGTCAACTGTACATTGATTGAGCGAAAACAAATACGTGTATTTAAGTTGTTTAAAATAAAAAAAAGTGATACTGTTCTCTGTTCTCGGGAGCAGCCATTTGACATCGCTTGCTGAACTCAGGGTTGAGAAGACCATCCCTAGTTTCTGAGTAGGAATTCCAAGTGGAGGGACGTTTTCTTTTGTTTTTCCTAGTAAGTGGCTGGAAATTCAGAATCACAAGCTTTAGTCGACTGCAGCTAAAGTGCTTACTGAAGATGAATGAATGAAAAACAAGCATAGCTTAATCTCCTGATGTTGATTTAAATCTTAGTTACTAGCTACAAAATATAATAGTGTGAATGTACATTTGAACTCCCTGTAACTGGGTCTGGTTTTATGGGTGGAAAATTCATAGGAGTAGATAGTTAATAATGGCTTAAATGACAAATACATACATATAATATCAAATATCTGCTAAATATTTGAATTCCTTTGATCATGTTCATGAAATAGATCTTCTTTTTGCCTCAATAATAATAATAATAATAATAATAATAATAATAATAATAATAATAATAATAATAATATTAAAAAACCCGTTTCAGAACACCCAGCCTGCAGGATATCTGTGTAGTGGTGAATTCTTGGCTGAGTCGAATAATTCGACTCACTAAAGCGCGTGTGCTGGAAAGAATCGGTTCAGTGAAGCTCCTTGTCAGTGAAACGCCCATGGACTGGTGTGTGAGTCTCGGCACGTATCACAGAGGACTCCTACCAGCAGATGGCGAGTGGGGGAGAGGAAACACTGGATAAAACACGGCTGCAAAACCGGAGAGTGGAGTAAACACAGCCAGAGAGTCGAGTGGAGGAACCGTGAAATCAGCCGGAGCAGCTCGGAATCGGTGCGTCAACCAGTGCACGTGAAGTGACTGCCAACGTGGAAAGGTAAGCAGTTCATTACTGATCTATAGGACAGGAATTAAAGGGATAGGGTGACGCGTGGACTCAGTGTAACACTTTTGTTGTTTGTATAAATTGCTACACTGCATCAGTGCTGCTGAATCGATCTCATGCTGATTTCATTCAGTCCAGATTTATTTGTCAGTAAGTGCATTTCTTGGCTACAGCAAGTGTAAAAAGTTTTGAGGAAGTTTTGACATGCACGCTCAAACACAGTCGGATTAATCCAATGCTTCCAACCCTTCTGTCTTTATTTCCCAGGCAAAAATTATATCAACTATTATAAACAGTGACAACCGGTGCACATTCTGTATCTCGTATTGTTGCACGTTGCAGCATGTAAAGAATGTTCTTGAAAGATATCCTGACGCACTCAGCTGCGCTCGTGCCAGCCGGTCTCATGGCGCATGGCTTCCCCCCAACCTCCATTCATGCTCTGTGCCAAATCAGAGCACTTCTCTCTTCCCTACACACCAATCGCCCCTTTTTACCCTTCAGTCTCATGCACTGTAAATCCGAAGTGGAAATTCGTTCCCTGGGGCAGGGGAAGGAAGCAGAAGGACATGCAGCAGCAGGAGGAGGAGGAGGGATGGATGGAGGGAGGGAGGGATGCATGAACACGTGGCAGTTCGCTCCAGCGCGCCTCAACTCGGGATAATCTCAGGTCTCCATGCAGGAACTGCAGATCGTCACGAACGCACATCTGGGCTGATGTTGCATCACGTGACGTCATTTTTTTTGGGGGGGGGGGGCAGACTTCCATACATTCTATACATGCCAGACTGAGATTTAATATTTAATACAGTTACTACGTGTAGTATTTTTTTCTGCTGGATTTCTTTGAAGTCATAAAGTAATTTTTGTATTTAGTTTGAAATAAAAGTATGTTAAAAAAAACAATTCTAAAAGAATCTTGCACATTGTCTTTTTAGGTAGTCCTGTTAAAAGGGCATTATAGTTGTCTAGGCATGAGAAAACGAAAGCAACTTCTTAACATCTTCTAAGTTAATAAAAGGTCTTACATGAGATACGTTCCTGACGTGAAAGAAAGCAGTCTTGATGATTTTGTCAGTGTGTGCTTTAAATGTGTGTATAGAAAAGTTTTAATCTCAGTTTTAGTCTGCAGTGAAGGATTGCCCAAACTGTCTAAAACCTTTCCGTAAGTTTGTCAGGATGCCTGAAGATCAATGACTAAATGAATAAATAAGCTAATGAATGAACTATTTAAGTAAGTAAGTAATGAATGGACTAGAATTATCCTCAGGTATACTAAGAACTTCATGAGCTACAGATGCGAAAAAAAACATTTGTTTAATCAATCAACTGATCAGTCAGTGTATTAATTAAAGAGTGTATGTTACAAAATACACTCTTAAAATACACAAAATATTTGTGTATTTTTGTATTACTTTATTATACTATATATATATATACTGTATATAAATACTTTATAGTATTTTTGTGTACTTTATATATACATAGTATATGTTTTTACTTATGTTTTCCTTGTGTGTATTTATTTTTTATAATTATTTCAACAGCTGATGGAAACAGCCTATTTTTTGTCTCTTTTTCCCCCAAAATTGAAAGCACAAAGACATGAAAAACTCAGCTGTATGAGATGTCAATATTTGGCCAGTGTGATTTTTTTTTTAATGTAGCTTTGATTTTAGACTTAATTTAATTAAAAATTCAGATCAAGCTTGACTAAAATCTTAACGTAATTCATTTACCGATGAAAATTCAAAATCAAAATGGTCATGTTACAAACGTCTGTAGTTGTCTTTGGTTAGATTGGGTCATATTTGCTTTCTTATTTTCTTTCTTTCATATTTTCTTCCTTTTACACTAATTATGGGTGTTTTCTCTTCCTGTCAGTCACAGAGAAGGAGGCGTGGCATATCACTCCTCCTGTAATACTGAATTATCTTGCAGTGTACTGCATCACACGATATGCAATCACATTGAAACAGCTCAAATTATATAGCATTTATTCATTCACTGTTTCAGATAAGCATCTTTATGTCTTTAAATACACTGCACAACAATGTTTTTTGAAAAGTCTTGCTTCCTGAAAAGTTTGTGCTGATTGTGACAGGTACCTACTGGGCTGCACAAATATAGGTTTGGTTTTACTGCATCACGTAGGAACTCTGAGAAATAGACATTTATATGTTTACTGACAATAACGTATTTGGTCACGTTTA
>JAQQZX010000005.1:4732255-4743753 GCA_030068355.1 Notoglanidium maculatum | reverse complement strand
CGTGATGCAGTAAAACCAAAACTATATTTGTGCAACCCAGTAGGTACCTGTCACAATCAGCAACAACTTTTCAGGAAACAAGAAAAACTTCTCAAAAACATTGTTTGTGCAGTGAAATCGATTCACGGTCCCGTGCAGAGTTGACTTACTCGCTCATAAAGGGGATTTAACATTGATATTGTGCACATTAATATTCAGACGTCAGACATAACTCCGGGAAATCAGAAATTATCTGGGAGCTACGCACATGAGGTGGAGTTTGAGTAAAACAGTCTTGTCATAGTTATGATTCTGCAATTCCGAACATAAAATTATGCCTATTTTATTCGCATGAGATTGGCTTGAGCATGGACTAATGCTGGCTCCACACTAGAGTCATCAATCAGTCCGATTTTGGGTCGGATTCTCCCTTCCCAGTAGTCGTCAGGGCATTCCTGATTCAAGGCTGTTGAAGCCAATTATCTGCCCACATCTTGCCCTGTAGTATGAGTGGTTTAGACATAATCTTAATGTCACTGACTGGATTGGAGTCTACAACTCGTATTCATGTAGTGTGAAAGGAACAGCGATGGAGTATTGAGCACCACCAACCGGATGTTGCGTACTTATGTAGAACGGCATCTCCATGGCAGTGGAAGGTCAGAACATGTATAAAAATGACTGCATTTCTAATTAGCCCAGGTTTCAGTCTCCCTTCGTCCTGTGTACAAATAACACCAACATTAGCTTGTAGCACTAGCTTGCGGTAGATCATCTGCAGCTTGCGTTGCAAACTATATAAGCCATGCTTCTCAGTCATGACTTCATTTTTCCTTGTATTTTGCATACACAAGTGCAACCAGCTGATGGTGCCGGGCCGCTGTATGTTTGTTTCGCTCCGAAGTCAGGTTTAATCACACGAGTTTCAGTGTGCTTGGAATCACCAGTCTGAAATTTTTTTGTATAATCGGCAAGTACGTGGTCCTGCATCCTGACTGGTATGTATACGCTCTTACGATTAAAATATTAAAAAACAATTAAATCTGGCGTTATGTCTATGGTCTCCCTTGTTTTTAAAATGGCTTAAGATTTGAAAATCCTCTAGTGTGCACAAGGCTTAAGCTGATTAAGTCCAGCACCCCTGACTGTCAGTTTGATGTAACCGTAATATGTCACGCTGATTTATGTTTTACTTCTGTAAAAACACATTAAAAAAAAACTATGGAATGCCATTAAGGCCAAAATAAAAATGACAGCATTCATTAATTAATAGTATTGCAAATATAAAGAGGTTTTTTATTTTTCTCAAAGAACACCAGAGGAGTCAAATTTGAAGCAGATGCACTGCTTATCTCAAGGACCAATTGTTTACGGATTTCATGACATTATGAACAACACTTCAAGAGAGCCGTAAGTGTAGCAGATAACTGCCTGGACAGCTTATCCTTCAAACCACGTTTTCACTACAGTCAAATAAACGAAAACCTTGGCATTTTATTCGTTTTATTAATTCGACACATGATTATATCCTGCAGATGAATATAACCTGAATGATTTTATCCTGCAGATACTTTATGATTTCATGGCCTTGAGTTAGTATCTGGTGACTTCATTAAGTTGCAATTTAGAGGCAAGTGTGTAAAATCAGTGTGTAGTTTATTGGAGTAAATCTAATAAATCCCAGTCAGACAGCATCAAACAAGGATGATCTATAATGCAGAAAAAAGGTACAACAAGGAAGACGCTGGGAAACTTGGAATATAGGAAAACCAACGTTCAAGGATCAAGTGCTATTCTATAAACGGGTCAGTGATGAGGGTGGAAGCCATTTTGTTATATTAAACCAAATTTGCAGTGGTTATTGCTATGCCTGCCAGCGTCTCATTCTTTTTTCCCTATTTTTTTGTTTTTACATTGCTTTCATCTGCATCATAATGAATTTGCCAGAAAACAAATGTGTAAAAAAAAACTAATTCTGATCATCCAAGATGGTGGCGCTCTTTTATAACTTTACAATGTTCAGATAAAGTGTAGGATTTTGAAAAGAAATTGTGAACGGTTAGATTTTATTTTCATATTTCTTAACTTGCGGACATGTTCCAGATTTCCTTATCTCACTATACTTCCATACTGGTATATCATATCGTGTATTGATTAGGTAGCTAGGTGTCACATGACTCGTTCGCTGCTGTGTTCTCGGAGGTTGTTGTGAATTCGCTGTTTTGTTTTATCCAGGAGATTAGACGAGCTCAATCGCAGAGCCAACATTCCAGCCATGGATCTTCCCATAGAAACGCTGCGTTTGAGTTTGCGTGATCTGATTGGTTATTTCCGGCTGCCTGATGAACCATGGAGTCACGAGACCAGACAGAGCAGCAGCGGAGCGGTAAAGAACAGACAGAATCTGTTCCAGGAAGAGGTACTGTTTCATCTGCTGCAAAGGATTATGGGTGCTTGATTTATGCATGTTCAATATATATATATAAGAAAGTGGTTACACATTTGTGTAAGTTTGAGTGCCAAAATCTGCGTAGCTCATCTGTCTTTCTCTCTCAGGGTGTAATTACTTTGGTCCTAGACTGCATTGACCACCTGCACCTGTATAGCAGTGTGGCCCATTTTGCTGAGGCTGCTGGGAAAGAGGCGGGAGACGCATGGGAAGCCATTCTGAGCTGCTTCTATGAGCTTCTAGGTAAAACAGAATGCATTATGATAATATTAGAACACAAATGTCTGATCTTCATGGTTATATCTATTATGCTTATTTATTCATTTTTTTACCTCCATGGTATATAAAGCTATGATTTAGGAGTAGGATGTAAACAAAGAGGAGTAGCCTGATGCAGTAATATTATGGGATGTGGGATGAAATTTTATTTTATTCATTTTATTTCTTCATTAAATTTATTTATATTTTTATTCAATACTTTTATTCTTGGATTTGTTTATCTTAATTCTTTATTTGGATTTTTTGTTTCATTTTAAGAGTTTTATTTGTTCTTATTTTCCTTCTTTTTATTTTTCCTACTAGCTTAATATTTTTTCAGTTTAAACCTTGTTATAATTTGTATTAGTTTCCAATTTATGTATAATATTATTATGCATTTTGTGTATAATAATAATACCAATAATACTAATAATACTACTAATAATACAAAATAAACACTTATATTGCATAATAATACTTTTAACTATAACAAAAATAAATTCAGTAGCTATTATAGTGTGATTAATTGAAACCACTTACAGTATGTTTAGTGATAAGATCTCTGAATTACCGAGTGTCTTGTCGCCGTAGCGGCGCTGATCCGGGGGAATCAGAATAACTGCTCTCGGTTCTCCAGCTCTCTGGACTGGCTGATCAGCAGACTGGAGAGACTCGAGGCCTCCACTGGTGGGTTTTATTCTCATGTCCAATTAATGCACAACAACTGAGCCAAGCTTTACACTGACTGTTAAATTATTATATGATCATGTTTTGGATTAACACATGGATTACAATTCAATTTCATAACATTTAATAACACCTATAACGACAACAGCAAAAGAAACAAATGCAAATGTTATGTAAAAGCAAAGGCATTATAACAAAATGGATTGTTACTTTGCATTATAGAGTGTATTATTATTCTTGTAAAGAATAATAATAGAACAGAACAATAACAGAAAATAATTTGTGTATGCTACTTTACATAATAATAATGAACAGTGCCAATAATAATAATAATAATAATAATAATAATAATAATAATAATAATAATAACGACCATTTTAAGATATTAAAAGAAACAATATTTTTTTAAAACATAAATAATATAACATTATAATAAAACAACTTTGAAACATATTATAATGGAGAAAATGAATATATTAATTATTAAATCAGTTATAATAACAGATTATATTTATTATTACTATATATCACAATATACAGTGTATAAATGTGACCTATTAGTATAGAGATATATAATATATTCTAACAGTAGTAGAATATTACTTTTATCTTGTGGATATAACGACTGCTCGCTCCTCTTTGTGCTTCAGGAGTTCTTGAGGTGCTGCACTGTGTGTTAATGGAAAGTGCAGAAGCGCTGAGTTTTATTAAAGAAGGACACGTTCACTCCATCATCACACTCTTAGACAAACATGGTCGCAACCACAAGGTACTGCTCTGTAGTGTGTGTGTGTGTGTGTGTGTGTGTGTGTGTGTGTGTGTGTTACATATTGTGTGTTTAGTCATGCACTGAAATGTCTTAATGGGTTTCTACTTTGTGTGTGTGTGTGTGTGTGTATGTGTGTATGTATGTGTGTGTGTGTGTGTGTGTAGATCCTGGAGGTGCTGTGCTCACTGTGTGTGTGTCACGGTACAGCAGTGCGCTCTAATCAGCGCCTGATCTGTGACACACTGCTGCCTGAGAGAGATTTACTGCTGCAGAGCCGCCTGGCCAACCACGTCACCAGGTACACGTCACGCCCTTTACTGGAGTTTTCTTTAAATAGGAAAAGGTATTAACTAACTAACCAACTAACCAACTAACTACTCAACTCACTAACCAACCAACCAGATAGATAGATCGATCTCAAGTCTGGCAAGTCATTTTTCTATAGTAACATAATTAAAGAAAAGACAAAAGTCACCTAACACCCCACATTGAACTTTATAATGTAATATAATAATTTATATAAATATTAAATAAATATAAAATAATAAATACTTTATAATATAATTTTTTTTTTTTTTACAATTTATTTCTTCACATTTAGTGGGGTTTTATTTTTCATACTATTTCATCAAATTGCATATTTTTCATTTTCACATTGAAATTTTCCACATATCGTGCATGTGTTTTTATTATTATGTAATATGTATATAATTATGTGTTTATAATTATTAAAAAGAAACTACTTATTTTTCTGATTTTATTTTCCAGATATAATCATGGGATTTTATTTTGTACGTCTGATTTTTTTCATACGATGAACTTTTCATGTGTAATTGTTTTGTTTGTTTACATGATCACGTATTGTTCACAAGCTTTCACGTGTGTTTACTTGAATCCACACGTGCAATTTCAGGGTATGACACGGGACCTTCATATGTTTTTCGCGTTACTCACACGATCAGATTTGAAATGTGTGAGCACAGTTTCTACTTTCTTAGCTTTAGATTAGAAATGATGTTTGTGCGTGTTTTGTGTCAGTGTTCAGCCAAACATCTACCTCAGCATGGGAGATGACTCCGCCCAGTACAGGAAGTGGTATTACGAGGTGGTGGTGGAGAGGGCGGAGCCGTTTGTCACACCTGAGCCGAGTCACCTGAGGGTAGGTTGGGCCTGTAGCGCAGGTTATCACCCCTATCCCGCTGGAGGTCACGGCTGGGGGTCAAACGGAGTCGGAGACGACCTGCGCTCGTATGGGTTCGACGGCCTGCACCTGTGGACGGGTGAGACGAGACAAAAACACAGAAATCAGCTTCTGTCTCTTCTACAAATGCAGTGAACATTAGATACTGTGGAGAAAAAATCTTACAGATTTAACTTTTTTTTACATTTTATCCCCCAAGTTCTAATGTTTTAGTTCAGATGGCAAAAAATCTGAACAAATAAAAATAAATATATTTTACATACCAAATGCATATTTTAAATAATAAATACATTTTTCCCATTACTTTTTAATTCATAAAATATATCATTACGCTTATGTTAGATAATCAGCAAAAAAATAGCAATAATAATATTCTCTAGGTAGATATGTGGAATAATTTTCTTTGGTTTAATTTACATTTAAATTATTTAGTTGAGTATTGAAAATAGATAATTAAATTGTTGAATTATTTAACATGATTTTTCATTTTTATTACTTTTATTACATTTCCCTAGTTCTTTTACTTTTAAAAAAAAACATCTGTAAAAACACTTTCCATAAATTTGTACATTTTTTTTACAGTTAACTGTCTTTTTTAAATTTTATTACAATTTCCTTTTTTTACTTTCGAATTGATCACACATGACATATTTAAATCGTGTTATTAAATGTGTTTCATTAATAAAAATCTTACACTGAATGAATAAATTAAGTGGATTCATCATATTAGTGACACGATTACAGCTTTCAGTACACGTTCAGTACATGCCGCAGTACTTTAATCCAACTGTAGGTGGCGTCGGCCGCAGAGTAATCTCGGCCAATCAGCGGCTGCTGAGGGAGGATGATGTCATCAGCTGCTGCCTCGACCTGAGTGCGGTGTGTATCTCTTTCCGAGTGAACGGGCAGCCGGTGCAGGGAATGCTGGAGAACTTCAACACCGATGCGCTCATGTTTCCTGCAGTCAGTTTCTCTGCTGGGGTCAGGTGCGGATTTTAATTTAGTATTTAAATTTTTTTTTTAAATGTCAGCTGCAGTCAAGTGTGGATTTTATACCACATTTAATTTTTAAAAAATATTTTATTATAATTTTTTTACTTTTGAAAAAAATTATTTCCTCAGAAGTGTGTATATTATTTTAACATTTAAAACTTAATTTAATCTTTTTTTTTTTTTTTTCAATCTTTGGAGAAAAAAAAACCTTCAGAAAAATCTGCAGAATTCAGACATGGATTTCACTTCATCTTTTATTAAAAAAATATTAATTAAATTTTTTAATGACAAAACAACAACTTTTAAACTATTTTTTTTATTAAAAAATATTTTTCTGCAGAATTCAGGCATAAGTTTTATTTCATCTTTAATTTATAAAAATATCAAGTGTGTGTTTTATTCCAACAATTAAAAAATCTTTCAGCTGAAGTCAGGTGTGGTTTTTATTTTATCTGTAGTTGTTTTAATCATGTAATTACTGTACCTTGGATTAATTATGCTGCACATGTCTCAACTGTTTCATGCTTTTTTGTTTTGGTTTGTTTTTGTTGTTGTTGCAGGGTGCGTTTGCTGTTCGGCGGCCAGCAGGGGGAGTTTAAATTCCTGCCTCCTGCTGGATTCTCACCGTGTGCTGAAGCTTTACTCCCCGGGGGGCGCTGCAGACTGGAGCTGTGTCAGGAGGTCACACGGGGTCACGGAAACAGCGGGCGAGAACTTTTAGGCCCTGCTGTATCCAGTGAACCAGTGGTTTTCACCCCTACACCAGTGGACACCAATCAGGTGAGACAAAGCACCCACACCTTCACCTTTGACCTTTAATATCATCACCTGTTACTTCCTCCAGCTCTTCTGTGCATCTTATCTGTTACCTCTCAAAGAATTACATAGTTACATCTCCAGCAACAGCAGACAGCTGTAGAGGAGTGATTTATTAACTGGTGTGTGTGTGTGTGTGTGTGTGTGTGTGTGTGTGTGTGTGTGTGTGTGTTGAATCAGGTGACGCTGCCTCCTCAGATGGAGCTGATCAGAGAGAGACTGGCTGAGAACCTGCACGAGCTCTGGCTGCTGGAGAAAACCGAGCAGGGCTGGACACACGGGCCTGTGAGTCAAAACAATACCACTGCATCACGCCACTCTCTCACCTGGTAACCATAGCGACAGGGAAGAAAGAAAGAAAGAAAGAAAGAAAGAAAGGAGACTGAGTAAAGAAAAAAGAAGACAAGAAACAAAACAAAGAAAAAATACTAAAGAAACAATAAGAAAAAAGAGAGTAAATAAATAAATAGATAGGTGGAAAGAATGAAAAAAGACAACCAAAAAGACATGTGGGCTAAATAAATGACAGCAAACTTTACCATTTTTATTATTTTTTAAATTATTTCAGAAAAATATGAAGTTTAAGTAAATTATTTGTGTTGAGAATTTACACTAAACACCACTTTTTATATGAAAGAAAGAAAGAAAGAAAGAAAGAAAGAACACCCCAGCACAGGCAGGAAAAATCACTTGACTTTCTTACATGGTAACCATAGTGACGGAGAAAAAAGTGATGAATTCAAACCATTCGCTTTTTGAGGATGTCATTTTTTTTTCAAGAAGTGAATTCCTATTTATTAGTCAGACCCGAAACTGAGGAAACTTTTTTACTTATGATTATTATTCCCATCTGCTTATATACAGAAATAAGTACACCCAAACACACAGCTGTGTGTGTGTGTGTGTGTGTGTGTGTGTGTGTGTGTGTGTGTGTGTTGTGAAGGTGAGAGACGACAGTAAACAGGTTCACCCTGGACTGGTGGAGTTTTCCAAACTTCCAGATCAGGAGAAACAGAGGAACCTGCAGGCGGCTGAACACACGCTGAGGTACTGCTCCTCCTACAGCCATAATAATGAAGGAAAAGTAAAGTGTGTACAAAGAATTTTAACCCCTTCAGACCCTGCAGCCATTTCTTAAAATGCCTAAATTAAGACTAAAAACCAGAAATCACAGTCAGACTTTCCACTGATGAGGGTCATGTGGACATTTCCTCATTCTGAAGAGAAGTGTGGCAGAAGAGCACGGACTTTCAATATCATCTTTATTCATGTTTTACATGTTGATCCCGATTTCAAATGATATCAAAATAATATACAGAATCAGCCAAAAAATGTATCCACACTTCAGGAACACTTCTACACATGAATGTCTGGAAGCGAACGGCCACCACTTTCAGCACCTCTTGTAATTGTAGAGGTCAAAGGTCACTTGTACTTATCTTGTGATGTCTGAATAAATTTAGTTTTAAAATATTTATACAAATTTTTCTTTTCCTGAAGTGTGTATACATTTTTTTTGTCTAACTCTGTATAAGGGTGAAGCTAATGATGTTTAGCAATGATTTTTCTTTCTATATCTTGTAAATACCTAAAAGAAAAATGTTACATCTTAAATGATGTTCATTATTGTTTGCATAAATGTAAGGAGATTTTTTTTTAATTTTTTTGTGCATGAATACCATTATGGAAAAAACAATAAAATTCAGATGTTGACTGCAGTTCAACGCACCACATTTGCATACAGACAGGGTATTCCAGACTAAAGTTATTTATTTATTTATAAATTAATATAGTTTAATATAGATATTGCTTTAATGTAGATATCCTTTTCCACATCTGGCTACATTCCTTTAGGTCTCTGCTGGCTCTCGGAGCTCATATCGGACTGTCTGATGACCAGGCAGAGGAGAAAGTGAAGTATGTCCGGCTCTCCAACAAGTACGTCTCAAACAAGATGCTCTAAAAATAAATCATTACAACCAGCAGGACAATTTTCAGGACTGTATTACTGAATGTTTTAATCCTTATGGTTTGTTATGAGGCATTTGGCTAAAAGAAGAACAGTTCCTCTGGAAGGAGGGAAGGAAGGAAGAAAGGAAGGAAAGGAAGCAGAACAGAAAGAATTCAATAAAGTAAAGAAAGACACAAGTTAGAAAGAAAGAAAGAAAGAAAGAAAGAAAGAAAGACAGAAGCCCACTGGAGCTTTCATGTTTAATATTACTCACAAAGACAAATGGGAAGAAGGAAGGAAGGAAGGGGAAGAAAGTTAAATAAAAAGACAAAGAAAAAATAAAAACAAAGGATGAAAAAATAGGGAAAAAAGTAAATAAGAAAAAGAAAGAAAGTAAAAAATAAGAAAGAAAGTAAGTAAGAAAGAACTCTCATATTTACTCACAAAGATAAAGGGGGAAAAGGAAGAAAGGAAGGGAGGAAAAGTGTATAAAAATACAAAGAAAACAGAAATAATTAAATTATGGAAAGAGCTAAAGAAAAACAAACTAAAGAGAGAAAATAAAGAGAAAGAAGACAGAAAATGAAAGAAAGAACATTAAGGAAAAGACAAAAGAAAGAAAGAAAGACAGAAAGGCAATAAGAATCTGAAACTAGAGAGAGACAAAGGCTTGCCCAGTGGGCTCGCTAATGAGTGTAGCATTTTTCCACCCTGAATGTAAGGATAAAGCTCACTGTAATGTAGTGAACAGTGTACAGTGTGATGGTTATTCAGAGAAAGGCAGGTCTCAGTAGGCTGTCCTACATCTGAACCCTAAATCTGTGCAGGTATGAACTGTGGAACGGATACAGGCCGGCTCCGGTGGATCAGTCCGGGGTTTCTCTAAACGCCGCTCAGGAAGCTCTGCTGGAAGCGCTGGCTGAAAATGAGCACAACATCTGGGCCAGAGAGCTGATCAGGCAGGGCTGGAGCTACGCACCACAGCAGGTAGAGTTAACACACTACAGGACATAATGGAACCCATCACAGTAATGCGTACAGTAAGCTACTTCATATTAGAGATAGAAATAGAATATATATGGTACAGTGTGTGTATGGGTGTGTGTGTGGGGGGGGTGTATGTATATGCATGCACATAAGGAGTTACATATCAAATCTGTTTTTTAATTCAGTTACCAAAAACAAATACATTTTGTTATGAATACGTCAGTGCTACATTGTAACTCAACACTCGGACCATATTATTTCATGACTCAAACGATGTTCTAGCGCATTCCTAAGTAACTTTCCGTACAACAAGAAGAACAAAAAAGACTTGGAAAAGTGGATACCAGTAATAGAGTTTTTGGACTGGAGGGTGATGGGGGAAAAGAATAGAAGAGCTTAATCTGTTTGGGTTCATAAGACACTGCTTTCACAAAATATATCAGAACATTGACATTAATGGACGTTGAATTATGCTCAGAAAGTTTAATTAAGTTGAACTTGAATCAACGCTCTGCATCTACATCTAAGACTTCAACGTTCTAAGTGACTGGTTGGTGATGTGGTTTTCTGCTGATGGAATCCAGCCACCTCAAGGTCTGATGTGCATTCTGAGATCCTTTCCTGCTCACTACTATTGTAAAAAGTTGTTGGTTGAGATACCATGACTTCCTGTCAGATATTCACCTCTGACCTCTCTGTCATCAACAAATATTTTCCACCTGCAGAAGTGTCCCTCACTGGAGATTTTTTTGTTTTCCTCTTTTTTCTTCAGTAGTGTATCAGCAAAGTTCTATCTTCCCCATTATCACTAACACCTGCAGCTTGTATACAGGACTTGTATATTTACCCTCCTCTCACTGTCTATTCTGCATTGTGGAGTATGTCCACTCTTGGTTCCTCTGGCTTCATGTCATATCATTAGCTTAGCTTTTTCCTTAGCATTTAGTACAATATACAATCTAGATTTGTTCTATTAGTAACTGTTACCTTTTTTCTCTTTTTTGCTTTGTTCTCTCTTGCTCTATCTTTGGCCTTTTTAATATTATTAACTTAGCAGCGGATATCCTATTTTATACTTGTTTGCTTACAAGGCATCTTGTTAGTTTGTGTTTATGCTACTGTTATTTGGATATTTGTGTGTTTAACAAGAGTTCTGTGTCTAATACAACTTTCTGCTCTACGTATAATGCGTTTTGCTACCTATATTTTTCGATCAGTAAGAACACATTTGGATGAATATGGTTGGATTCAAATGAGGAATACTATAATTTCATGTTTCAGGATATTAAAGGGAAGAGGAGTCCTCAGCTGGTGCCATTCTCTCTGTTGGAGGAAATAAGCAGACATTGTGTTAAAGAGTCAGCGAGGGATGTGTTAGGAACTCTGCTTGGTTTGGGGTTCACTGTAG